>JARGCV010000085.1:6887500-7255000 GCA_034064705.1 Bothrops alternatus
GGTGCCGTCAGGCAAAACATGCCACAGGAGCCCCTCCGGGATTATTACAGCCTTTACCCACGCCAGAGAGACCCTGGGGAGCTATTTCCATGGACTTCTTGACTTGTCTACCTGTTTCTGCCAGCTACACTGTTGTCTTTGTAGTAGTGGACATGCTGACTAAAATGGCACATTTCATTCCTTGCCGAAGAATACCGACAGCCAAGGTCACTGCTCAGCTGTTCATTCAACATATCTTCCGGCTACACGGTCTGCCTGACAAAATAGTGTCCGACCGAGGAACCCAGTTCACCTCGGAGTTCTGGAGAGAACTCATGTCTGCGCTTCAAGTCCAAGTTAATCTAGCCTCCACGCATCACCCAGAGACTGATGGGGGTACAGAGAAAGTGATTGGCATTCTGGAGCAGTATTTGCGTTGTTTCATCAACGACCAACAGAACGATTGGTCCAAATATCTCTCCGTGGCCGAATTCGCTTTCAACAACTCTCAGCACACTTCCACTCAGACCACTCCGTTTTTTGCCAACTACGGATATCATCCCAGATTTTTCCCGCTCACGCTCCTCGATTCTCCAGTTCCAGTTGCAGAGGACTATTTAACCGAACTCCAGTCAGTCCACGAGATGGTTAAGCAGCACTTGACTAAGGCCAAGGAAGACTACCAGCGGGTTGCTGACCGCTCGCGTCGCGACACACCGCCGTTAGCTGTTGGAGATCGGGTTTGGCTCTCCACCAAGTACTTGTTTCCAGGGAGAATTCACCGCAAGCTTGATCAACGTTTCATGGGTCCTTTTCCTGTGGAGACGGTCATCAATCCGGTGACCTATCGTTTGACTTTGCCTAGGTCTTTTCGTGTACATCCCGTGTTTCATTGCTCCTTGCTTGTTCCTGTCAACCCTGATTCTCCGCTTCGACCTCCTGATCCGGGCCCGACAGCTCGCCGTGCTCAAGTTCCTGTTTCCCGGTTGGAGGTGTCCGGCATCCGAGATTCCCGATGGCTCGACGACCGCTTCCAATATTTGGTTGATTGGACCGGGGGTGGGCCCGCCGCTGGCTCTTGGGTAGATGCTCAGGATATTGAGGCTCCTGAGTTAACGCGGGATTTTCATACTGCATTTCCCTCCAAACCACATCCCTTCCGACGGCCCCCGGGGGAGGGGCCTGCGGGGGGGGATAGTGTTGTGGGTGTCTCACGACTGGATGATGACATATCAGAGGGGGAGGAAGCACAAGCAGGCCCCTCTGGGTATTTCCCCCCCCCCGGCAGCCGAATCAGATAATGAGGAGTTTTGTATGCATTCTGAATCAGACTCTCCAAATGATGAGTCAGATTTAGAGCAAGACGATAAATGGATTGATCCGAGGTTCTGAAGGTTTGATAAGCGAAGGTGTCAGTTAACTGGAAAAAGGAAGTAATGGGGGGAAGTGACGTATCGGACACTATATTAGAGGGGGGAAGTAGACTACGCCCTTGTTACGAGCAACGTTTATCAATGAGAGGTTTGGAAACTTTTGCAATGCTTTGAAAGTCTGATGTTTTGACAACCTAGCGAAGGATAATGAGGTCTCGGACAATGTGATAAAGACAGAGTGAGTAATTGGAAAGTTTGGAAGGAGTTTGTTGTAATCTAAATGTAAATAATGAGTCTTGGATGTTTCTGCCAGCAAAATGTCAGCAGCTTGCTTTGAAATGAATCCTTTTGAAATGTGTTTAATAAATCTCTTAAAGACATATTTACGTGGATTTTAATGAGTTGAGAGAGGCCACACATAACAAGTACCACAGTGGTCCTGTCATGTCCAATCAATAAAGAGATGTGTGAAACAGGTCATAGAGGCAGCAAGCAGAGTGTATACACATGAGAAACTTGAGGGTAAATCAGAGGCCAAGAAGCAAATCGGCAGCTGATGTCGAAGAACCAATCAAAACAAGACTTGATGAAACTCACTTAAACATTTTTGTAACTCAGATAATTGCTTTCTGATGTTAGTTTATGATTGCATGTATTATTTTTTGCTCATGTATTTTTTAGTACATGAGAAGATAACGTTAACAGTATTTGGGTTACAAGAGACTTTTGTGTGGTATATGATCAGATGTGAATTTACCAAGCTAAATGTGGTGCAATTGCAAAAAATAACAGCAGATTTTAATTCTTGATATAAAAACACATATTTTTAGAAATCTCACTGAAAAAAATAATTTTTACTCCATTAAATGGCATACCCTACATGTCAGGTCCATGTCATCTGCCCTTCAGGGGGCAGAATGAAAACCCTTGCTGACTAAATCTCCAGAGTATGGATTGACAAAACAGAACCCTTCTGGTTGAGCTCACAGATGATGCACAGGAGGGACCCATTGTCCTTTCCCTCTTCCTCTTCCTCTTTTTCTTCTTGTGAATGGGGAAAAACAACAACAACAACCTTGACAATACATTCTTTTCTTGAAGGAAGAAATCTTGAACTTTTACCAGAACAATCAGCCTGATAAAATCATTTTGGACTTCTTTAAATGTTCCATCTCCTTCTCCACAATTTTTGGTGACTTTTTTTTTTAGATATCAAGGTTTTAGTTTCTACTAGCCATACTTGTCACTGTGCCAGACCTCCCATCAACTGGATAGCTAGATATCTGCAGCTTCTTCTCTCCCTTTGAGCCTTGGGACCCAATTTCTGGAGACTTTATTACTGGTCTGTAATTCAAGGGACATCCTGGTGGTAGTTGCCCCTTTTTCTAAAATAGCTTATTTGATTTCCTGTCATCACCTCCTTTGGTATCCCGAGATAGCTCAACTGTTTGTTCAACAATTTTCCTGGAATCATATTGACATTTATTTCAAAAACTCCACATTATTTAATTTTAAGGGCTATTTTATCTCCCAGATGAGATCTTATGCTCAGGTGAGAACTTCTTTTAACCATATCCATTATGTGCATTGCCAAAGATGGCATTCTTTCAATAATTAAAGAGAGTTGTTCAGGCAGAATGGAATTTTCTCAGGCTCTGATCATATATTTATATATTTATATCATGAGAATTTCTGTAATAATTAATTTATTTTGTCTACTTCTTCTTGTGTTTAACATACTTGGTCTAAAAGGGAATAGTGAGATGGGTGACATGTAGTTTATCTATAGTTAAAAGAGAAAATATGTCCCAAAAGAAGGCACTAAAAAAGCACTAGGTAAATAATATGTGATTAGGTCCCTTACTTTAATTTGGCTTTTTAAAAATTTATTTAAGACTTTCACAATTTAGGTAGCTGGAGATAAACATCACAAATAGAATTTTGTTACCTGGCAAAATTTTAATAGGACTCAAATATAATAGTTTTCAGTTAAAAAAATTGCTAAACTTTCATTTATGCATGCTATCACCAGAAACCTTAATATTATACATATTCCCAAGGCTTAAAAACTGTTCTACTAAAAGTTGTCAGTAAAATCCATTTGTTATATTAGCTCCCATGATAGCAAGCTTTCTCATTAAGGCACACATCATTCATTCATTCATGCATGTTAACTTTTTTATGAATGTGAAAGAGCTTTGCAGGTAATCCATCTACTTTAAATAGAATTTTTAATTTAAATAAAATAGATGCTGGTGGCTATGTAAAGTTTTATATTATATTTTATATTTAAGGTTTTATATTATAAAACAAAATTACCTCTTAGCGATTTGCTGAGTAATTCGCTGTTGTGATAATAGTGGGAACTTTGGGAAGAGAGTCGTGCTAGAATTTCCACAGAGATGTTTATGTCTTGGACTCCTGTAGTGGCCAGGAAAGAAACTAGTCAGTAGAAGCAGTAGTTTCAGGAACTCCTGTGGCCTTTGCTAAATCCTGCTCAGAAAATAAAAGCCTGATGGATTTAAAAGTTCTAAAGTTGTAAAAGAAATCCACAAAGGATATATTTTAAGAGTAATAAAGAGACATTATCTAATTCAAGTTGTTTTATCATAGAGTGCCATAATATTTGGGGTATATTAAGATACTTTGCTCATAGCTCAAACTTTTCACAGAAAACAGGATATATAATATTTGAATAGTATTTATGATTGAGAAAAAATACGTTAAGGTAGTTCTATTAAACATTCTGTATATTAAGGAAATTCCCATAGAAGCAATATTTATAATAGTTCTGTTCAAAATACAGAATAAATAAATGTTAGGGAAAGTTACATACATTATCTTTAATGCATTGTTTAATGGTAATGTTATTAATTAATATTCCACTTGATATAATAAGCAAATATACAGAGCTTAATGCTGAATAGATTTAGATTAATCCATACTTAGACTGTGTTCTACACCAACTTTAATTTATACAGTGGTTCTTCTTTTCCAGTATCACAAAAACTGCATGTCAACTTGGTTGACAAGGTCCTCTTGGTGAAACTCCATCCCAAAGAAGTAAAAGCATCTGTTGTAGTTAAAATTCAATAGCTGCTGGCTACATTTTGGTGGTCACCCACAGCCAAAAAAGTTGCATTCACCCTTTGCCATATGAGGCCCTATGCACATAAGCACAATGAATTTTACAATAACAATAAAATGTGCAGAAATTATTAGAGCATTTGCTTCCATTCTATATCTCATGATATTTAGGCTATTATGAATATATTTTTATGAATGTATTTTGAGGAAGTAATTGGACATCAGCTTAAGCTGATGTCTATTTCAATCAACATGATTACAATAATATTTCCAACCTAAGATATATAGCCATATATAGGTAAAGGCTAAGAGTTATGATTAGTGTTTTTAGGGTGCAATTATTAGTTATGATGACATATTATTTATATTTGAGGATCAGAAGAATGTTAGAACCAAGGTATGTTCTGTTCTGTTCATGATATATCAATTTTTCTAAAACTGAAGTCTGCAAAGACTTCTCAGATCATTCAATATATGCCTTTGTGCCCAATTAGCAATTTCTAATGAAGAATTAATGTATATATATGTGTGTGTTAATACATTCTACTCCCAAATGTGAGTGCATCTATAACACATATTCTGGTTTCTCTTCAGATTATATAAATCTTTCTTCTGTTGAATAAGATTCAAGAATATATGTACATAGACAACTTTGTCTGGGATGTGGAATTACAAATTACAAATGTCTTGCCAATATATATTTAGAAAGAAATCATCACCTTACAAATAAATAAATAAAACAAATCTCAATTGCACAATCACAGACACTATATTTCAGAGGTTTTTTTTACTCTCTTTCTATGGAGTGTAAATGACTCAAACTAGACTACCAATGAGTGCCTTTTGTCTGATGAACAAGACCTGAGCAATACTCATCAACTAAGAATCACCATTGGGTATGACTCATTTATAAGCATGTTCTTATTTTAATAGATGGACCTCAACATAGACACAGAATGATTCAGCAGGGAATGTTTTGAGCTTCCCCATAATTTTCACATAAAATGTAGCTATTTAGTTTTGAAGGAATGAATATATATATCACTCAATTATCATGAATGGTTAATAAATATAACATTGCTACCAAATAAGTTAATTTAAGATGAAATTGCAAGGTTTTGTATAGATTAAATAGTTATTGAATGATCAGTTCTGTTAATTCACTTGACTGTCCACCCAGTTCTGGAAGATACACTTCAGAAACTTCATTATGCATTGGCATAGCATATCAAGGGTGTTACAATCAGAAATAATCTTGGAAGAGCTAAAAATGATAGTATTTTTTAAAAATTTCTATGCACTGCCATCATGAAAATGTGGATGTCTAAGAAGTAAATTAAGCACCTGCTTTTAATAGAATTAGTGCTGAAAATAATTATTTGTTCTTCAAAATAATTGCAATTAAAATGTATTAGGACTGGTTCTTTGGTGCATCCACTGGGCCCCACCTCAGAAAGTAATTCAAGAGTTTTCTCTCTATTGCTTTTCATTTTATTCCTTCATATATTAACTATGTTAAAGTAACATATTAAAAAGTAGTTCAGGTTTTAAATGTTGGAAATTCAAATGTAAATGATGCTATATAATAATAAAATGTGTCTTATTGCATGAAATTTTCTTCATGAGTTTAACATGTATATTTTAAGTCAAGTTGTGAATTTTAATTTATGTATTTGTCAGTATATCTTTATATCAGAAAAGTTACTAATGTAGTTAATAATCTCATTATGATTAAACTTTTCACTTGATTCCCACCTTTCTATAATTTAATATTTTCAAGGTACGCAGAGCTATATTGTTTTGGATCTCCAGCATGTCCTCAGGATTATTATGGGATTTTTAAATTAAAAGTTTTAATTATTATGGGATTTTTAAATTCCCATCTAAAAATAGGGAAATAAGATGAATAAAAGTGCTTATTGATTGATTGATTTGTTTGTTTATTTATTTTTATGCCGCCCCTATTATTTTTATGGATATATGACTGTTGAGTGAATGTTGAATAAAATCTCAATTTAATTAGTCAACTAAGTTTTTGCTCCAGTTGTATTTATATCCTCTTTTTAAATAGAAAATTATTATTGCAATAACAATTATGACAACATTAATACCTTTTTACAACCTTCCTGATTTATCAGCTCCTATTTAAAATCAGTGGAGCAGCCACATGGCTTTTCAACGTTAAAGATGTTTCAGTGAGAGTACTGAAAAGAAATGAAGCAGTAATCAAAACAGAACATGGTATTTCAAGAAATGTAAAATAATTATAGTTACACTATGAAATAATTAAAAACACACACAAACACAAAAGCTCATCAGAAGCAATCTGGCAATCAGTTAATATATTAGATGTAGACTCAAATATCAAGTTAAACAATAACAAAAATTCACCTATTGGCAAAAGATAAAAATTGAGACTGTTGTCATACAGAAGAGATTTTCAGATTGGGAGATCTGGAAAAGTAGCATAATGATGTTTTATGTTTGGGTCTAGTTGAATGGGTTTTTTTTTATTTCTGCAGGTTTTGCTTTGTTCTGTTTTATTGTGTTACACAGAGCCTCACTGTTTGAGTTAGGCAGTCTTATAAATGCTATAAATGCATACATAAACACATGCATACATACTTACATACTACTCAATCAATGGTTAATTTTAATTAAACTGCATCTAACACAGATTAAAGAATTGTCCCAACTAAGTATCTGGCCATGCACAAAATTGAATATTTACTTTATTATGTGAAAATGATTCTGAATCTGTTATGAATGGAATACATACAAGGAAATAATATAATGGGATACATTGCAAAATTTTTGACAGTTTCAAATTATTTTTAAATCTGGAAAGTCCAGATTTTTAAAAAGTTTTACCTACCCACTGCAAAATATCTTAGTAGAGAAGCTAAAATCCCATATGTATATGTGTGAGTGACAGAGTGAGCAGGAAACGGTTATTACAAAGAGATTTAGTTAGATCTCTCTCTCTCTCTCTCTCTCTCTCTCTCTCTCTCTCTCTCTCTCTCTCTCTCTCTCTCTCTCTCTCTCTCTCCCTCCCTCCCCCCCTCTCTCTCTCTCCCTCCCTCCCTCCCTCCCTCCCTCCCTCCCTCCCTCTCCTCTCTCTCTCTCTCTCTCTCTCTCTCTCTCTCTCTCTCTCTCTCTCTCTCTCTCTCTCTCTCTCTCTCTCTCTCTCTCGTGTATTACTGTTTTATTTTCCCAAGATCTTAGGATGGTTAACAGCCATCCTAAGAAAGGCCATATAATAAATGATAGGAAAGATTTTTTTTCTAGATTTACAAATCTATCTTCAATAGACTGGACAATATTAGGCATGAAAGCATCCTAGAGCATCCTGTATTCAAAATATTTCACTTTATGATAATAATCATATAATAACAAGTTTAGGATAATATAGTAAAGCTTATGAGACTTACAATAAAAGCTCTGATCTTTGCTAAATTACACCATATTCTTATAAATGACTGCCTCTGTTAGATGAATGAGCATCTGTGAGTATAAAAAGTATATTTCTAATATGCAATAATCTCTATAGTAAAACTGAATTGTGCTAAGCTTGGGTTTTGGTCTCATAATTGCATAATAATATAGTAATTATCCCAGTATAACAATTTTTATTGAAGTAATGATTTTTATGACCTTTACAAGAAGATAGTATAATTTAATCACAATTGTTAATCAGAATTAGCTTTGCAAATAACAGTTGTGTGTATAGCAATAAGTGTACATATGTCAAACTGTAAAAGTGCTAAAAGCATTGGTTAATGGAATTGCCTGGGATATAGCTAAAATATTAGACAGAGACTTATTGAAATGTAAGAATATATAGTATTGCAGACATGTTGCTATATGTTCACATTTGGGAACTTAGACAATGATTTTTTTAAAAAAAATCTATCATCTTTGATGTGTAAATGTTGCTTGGAAAATAGCAGCTTAATTTTTTTTAATCTGACTATTATTTCTAAACGATTTCCAGGGTAGGGTATTTATAACCCTAAACACATCCTATTTCCTATCCATGCATTTGGAATGTAATCTATTTAAATGTCTTTACTTGGCAGAGATTCTAAATTTCATGCCCTTAATGTAAAATTAAACCTTGACATGTGGGTTTGATGCTAAGCATTTCAAGTAGACTCTTAGAATTATCAGCTTTCTTTCACAGCAGCACATGCTACAAATTAACTTTGAGACAGGTATTTAATAATGGCCTTAATTTCTCTGCTTACCACTGTTGCATGCTGCTTCAAACAGTTATTTAATTAACTGATAAATGAACACAACTAATTTGCCCCAACCCAATTTATGTATACACTTACACAATGACAGCAGCTCTGAGTGAAGAAAATGACCTTGCTTATTATAGAGAACATGTATGTAACAATTTGCAAATTTAAACCTAAACTGTGATGCTTATTCTCTTCAGCTACTGATTACATTATCCACATTGTTTCTTCTTGATTTTTCTGAGATTATATCTAATAAAAAGTTTTTTTATTAAAAAAACTAAATTCCAAAATTTTATGCTATATATTTTCATTAATTTGGAAGTTTTTTACATGTCTGCTATATGTGATAAAATGTTTCCTGTTTCATGTCATTTCCAATATTTTTACTGTATAATTTGCTTAATTTAGATTTTATAAATGACTATCTCTGTATCATATTAAAGTGTAAGGTCTTGCCTCAGCTAGTCCTCCCAAGAAAGCAGAACTCTTGAGATAGCATTATCTCAAAAGGAACTGTTATTGAGCGGTAGTGACAGCAAAAAAGAAAAACAAGATCTAGTATTTTCCCACGCGGAATGTTACATTAAACCATCCCTTACATATCCCACCCCAATGGCCAAACATCGAGTTTGATTTCATCCAATCTTCAGGTGAGAAGTTATTGATAAGTGCAGTTCCCAGACACCATACTCGGTTTCATTTTCCTCTCGGCCTCTTGATCTCCTTCCCTTGGCATGGAGATAAGACAGGTGGCCCAGGGAATATTCCTTCTTCTGTTTACACCCCAATGCATCAAAGCACATACCAACCTCCCCCCTTCCAGTGAAATAGGCCTGTAATCTTCTCACCCCCTTCCAACAGAATGGCAGACCTGAACATAGAAAGAAAAAGCATATAATAAATGAGGGTCACTCCAATGACCATGGCCATAGAACTGTTAATTCTGGGCAGAGAAGGAAAGGTGACCCTAACCACCCTCTTAGATTCAGGGTGTACTGTTGCCTGGTCAGCCCAGCCCTAGTTGGGAAGTTAGAGGTCCAGCTGAGAAGGTTAAAAATCCCATTTTGTTTTGCCAACTTGACAAGTTCATTGCAGGGGGCATCTCAGTCACATTTTAGTGACAGAACCCCTGGGACTAACCATGGGAAGCCACTCAGAAACTCTGACCTTCATTGTGGCTCCTGGAATGGAATGACCTCTTATCCTGGGGTTAGTATGACTGAAAAAATGGAACTGGTGAATGGGACATTTGAAGTTCCCCAAAGAAAATCCTTTTGTTGAGCAAATGATGCCATCCAGGAAGGGAAAAACTCAGGAAATAATGGCTACCTTAAGTGGTGAAGTCCTGCAAACCATACCTAGAAAATATCAGGATTTGGCTGAGGTTTTCAGTGAGAGGAATTTGGACGAGCTGCCCCCCCATCAACCCACAGATTGTGCCATCAAAATCATCCCAGGGGCTAAACTACCAAACCCAAAGCTGTACTTGATGACCCCAAGGGTGTTGAATGAACTGTGTCAGTTCATTGATAAAAACCTGGCCCATGGGTTTATTCAGCCAGCAAACCCTGGATGGCCAACCCTGTGCTTTTCAGAAAAAAGAAAGATGACTCTCTTCATCTCTACATGAACTATAGAGGTTTGAATGCAGTGTGCATGGAAATCAAGGAGGAAAATGAGTGGAAGACTGCTTTCAACTGCCCCCTTGGCTGTTTCCAATTTAAAGTACTCCCTTTTGGCTTGCAAGGGGCTCCTGTGGTGTTTTTGCAGCTGATCAATGAGGTGCTCCATAAGCACCTGTATAAAGGGTTTTTTGGTGTACCTGGACGATATCTTAATCTACACTGAAATGAAGGCAGAACATGTAAAATTGGTCAAGATGGTCCTAAATAAACTCTGAGCAGCCAAGTTTTATGCAAAATTATCAAAATGTGAGTTCCACAAAGAGAAAACTAACTACCTAGGCTACCAAATTTCACATGAAGGGGTAGAGATGGACCCTGAGAAGATACACACTGTTTTGGAATGGGTGGCTCCCTGCACCAGAAAGCAGCTACAGAGCTTCCTGGGGTTTGCAAATTTCTACCTGCAATTCATCTCTTCTTTCACCTAGATTGCCCTACCTATCAGAAACCTGCTAAAGACAAAAGGGTGGATAAGCTGAAACCCAGCCAGCCTCGAAAATGGAGAATGGAGTGCCAAGCAGTATTTGAAAAGCTAAAAAGGCTTTTCTCAGCAGAGCCAATTTTAAAACACCTGGATCAAGAGAAGGAGTTTGTGATTCAAGTGGATGTCAGCAATGTAGCCATGGGAGCAGTGCTACCCCAAGAAAACAAGAAAGGCCAACTACAACCATGTCCTTACACTTCTAAAAAATTATCAGAAACTGAACAGTGCTGGGCAGTTGGGAGAAGAAATCTTATGCAGTGCACTGGGCCCTCCTTACCTGGAGGCACTTCTTGGAAGGGGGCAAAATCCCTTTCCAAGTATAGACTGATCATAAAAACTTAGAGGTTTTCAAAACACCCAGGAAGGTGTCGCCTAAGCAAGCATGGTGGGCCCAACACTTCCACCAATTCAATTTCATTCTCCACTACTTGCCAAGAGAGGGGGAAGAATTTCTTAGCTGACACCTTATCCAGAATGCCACAGTATAACAGCTCCAAAGCTGATGTGGTAAAGCCTTTATTATCAACATAATAACTAGTGGCCCCAATGGTCACAAAGTCACAGAAGATAATCACCATGCCACTGGACAATGCTGCCTCAACTGCATTCAAACAAACTTTAGAGAAAGACGAGTTGTTTTTAAAACAGAAAAATCTCTGCTTGATGCAAGTTAAACTAGCATGGGTGGGGGGGGGGAACTGTATGTTCCTGCCATGCAAAGATTAAGAACTATGCAAGTTTTCCATGATTCAAAACTTGCAGGACACTTTTGATTTGTGAAGACTTACACCTGATA
Organism: Bothrops alternatus; assembly: GCA_034064705.1. NCBI lineage: Eukaryota > Metazoa > Chordata > Lepidosauria > Squamata > Viperidae > Bothrops > Bothrops alternatus. The sequence goes on from JARGCV010000085.1 coordinate 6,899,152, forward strand.
AATAGGCAGTTCTGGTGGCCATAATGGAAGAAAGACATTGAAAGTTATGTGGCTAACTACCCTACTTGCGCTGCAGCAAAACAAAGGCAAGGAAAAATCTCTGGTGTTTTCCAGCCAGTAGTGAGCCTTCAGTACCCTGGAAGATTTCTATGGACCTTATTGTGGAAGTGCTGGAGAGTTCAGGAAATACAGTTATATGGGTCATAACTGACTTATTCTCAAAACAAGTCCATTTCATTCCATGCCAAAAGATCGCAACTGCTAAAACCTTAGCTAAAATGTTCCTCCAGCATATTTATCAGTTGCATGAAGCCCTTCAGATGGAGGTGTTCAATTTATTTCAAAGTTCTGGAAGGCCTTTTTGGACCTATTGCTCACAGAACAAAGCTTGAGTTCTAGTCACTATCCTCAAATGAATGGGGGAACAAAATGAATAAACTCAGTTCTGGAGCAGTACCTTAGATGCTTCATTAATTACCAGCAAGACAATCGGACCGATCTCTTGCCATTTGCTGACGTGGCATATAACAATGCTGTTCACCTGAGCAAAGGGTACACCCCCTTTCAAGTCGCCACAGGAAAGGCGTTCAAACCCATGCCCGAATTACCTACCAGTGAGCCCACCATCCCTTCCTTTAAGGAATGGACAAGTCAGTTGCAAAACACCTGGCCAATAGTCAGAAAAGCTCTAGATTAACCCATGGATGCTTATAAAGCTCAAGCAGATTAAAAAAAGAAGGAAACCCAAACCTTTGCAATGGGGACAAAGTCTATTTATCCACTAGGTTCCTACAATCACTGCAACTTTCTAAGAAGTTAGGGCCCAAATTCGTAGGTCCCTTTCCAATCAAATGCATCATAAATCCAGTTACTGTGGAACTGGAACTCCCCAAGACTTTAAGGCAGATCCACTCTGTATTTCATTGTAGCTTTCTTAAATCAGAGATAAATTCACCTTTAAGGCCAACAGCACCTCCTACACCACAGCCCACTATGGTAGAAGATAAACAACATTTTGAGATCAAAGAAATCCTAGATTCATGTAAGAACCATGGGGCTATCCAATATTTGGTAGCCTGGAAAGATTAGCCAGCTTCCCAAAATGAATGGGTTAACAAAAAGTATGGTAGAACCCCAAGGCTACTTACATGCTTCCATGAACATTATTCTGATTAACCCTGCTGACTGCCTATTTTTATTTTCCCTTTTTCTTATTTTCTCATTCCTGCAGATGGATCTTCCATTTTTTTAGGTCAGGTGCCATGTCAGACTCTCATTTAGAAAAAAAACATATAATAGATGAGGGTCTCATACAAAGTGAAAGTGTATATATAACAGAAATAATTGTGACAGATATAGACAGTAGATTAAAGTGCATAGACATCACGTGGACAACTAAGGAATATATTGTAAAGCCATGATTTTTCTAAATATGGCATGTAGTTGTAAAGGCTGAATAAAGAAAAGTTAATTCCTTTGAACAGTGGTGCAAGAGAAATTGAGAACATTTTGGACCACAAGAAGAACAAACAAGAGTCACTGGGATTCTGCCCAAGTTTGCTGGCAGTTGGGCAGCAGATACATTTAATAAATTATTATTATTAAATATTTCAATGGTAGATGAAATTAAATTTCATCAGGTAACTGGTAAAATGACATCCATGAACTCTCTGAGTGACAGAGCTTACTGAACTAAGGGACAAAATTGTTCAGTTTTGTAATTGATATCTTCAGTTCCTCAAACGCAGTCATTTGCAGTTGATTTAAAGATCCCAATTTTAGCAGTGAAACATTTAAATAGATGTCTAAAGGCTCCAGAATAAAAATATAAATTGAGAGGTGTCTTCTCTGTTTCTCTGCTGAGGTCTGATATGCCTTACCTGCTATTGCTTGCACAGATTTTTTGGCACTGGATTCTGAAGAGGTTATAGTGGGTCCTGGGGATGGTGAAAAATCTCCTGTGCTAGCTATTTGCTTTGTACCTTAACATTTCCAAAGTCCCATCAACTAACATACAATGTTGGAATGAACTTTTCTAAATTTTCCAAGTTGCCTTGTCACACTCAGTTCATTTCCAGTTCATCAGCATGTTGTCTATTGTGGTCAGTCAGAGTGAAATTATTCAATTCATTATCTCTAGCAAATAATTGAATAAGTATTCACAAGCTACACTTATCTTGTTTCAATTTCTGCATCTTTAATTTATTTTTGGTCTTGTAAATGAATTGTGAAATGCAATTCTTTGCAAGAAATTTTGGTACTGGATCATTACCCTTAATGAAGGACATGTTTATTTGGTTACTTTTTTAGAAGTCTCAGAATAAAAGTGTGACCTGGATGATTGGCCATAAACAATTTCACTGATTTATGAAAGCCAGGAATTGATCTTAGGCTTCTTTGAACTTCTATAGCACATTCTCATGAGAGCAGAGAGACATTGACTGGTCTGCTGCCTCCTGTATTGCTGCTGGCTGAAGCAAGAGTTTTCCCAAATGCTATACTCGTTTTACCATGGCATTGTGCAAATTTGTATAAATCCACTTTCTATTGGTATTGGAATAATATGTTTCAACAAATTGTTCAGCAGATGGTGGGATGTCCCAAGGATTGGATCATCACAATCAGAGGTTATTTAATACTATTCAAAGAAAAATTTAAGCTTTTCAAGACTGATGTCATATTTTTTGATTTTATGCAGCTTTATATTAAAATAGTTCTCTGTATTCTGTATCAATTTATCTACAATTATTTTATAGGTTTGAGGTCCCCATCTTTTCAATAAGACAAATTTTCTTAATTTTCATAAGATTTACAAATCTCCAACCCTCATGTATATGCATATTGCTGAACAATGGCTGTCAGCTATGTCCTTCATTAACACTGATAACTTCAGAATGAATCAAGTTTCTTGAGAAAACTAAGATATTTAGTGCAAAGATAATGTCTACTGTCATGATTACAGAAGGCTGGTATTCAAACTGAATTATGATACAATGATGCTGATAATGAAACTTCATTACACTCACAATCATCAATAGTCAAGTCTCAGTTTTAAATCATGACACCCATGGCTTTCTAAAAGTTGTAGTCAGTATTCACTTTTTCTGTTCCTCTGTAGCTTGAGCACTTCTACAAACCCAAACTACTCTGGTAAAGTTTGGGTACTAGAAGATTTGCTCATTATCATGAAATTGAGAACTGAACAACATTTGACCTGGACCTGATAATATAAATAAAAGAAAAAGAAGATGGCAGAATGAGAGTGTAGCTATGGCGGCTGACTTCAGACATACCCACCACTACATACCTATTGGACAGAATAAAGCCTGAATCTCTTCCCCTTAAAGAAAAGGATCACCCAAGATCTATTCCTTCAGATTGGAAATTAGCTCTGATCTACCTATCTGCCCTGCCTAATGTTTTAACCTTTTTATTTTTATTTGCAGGATTTGGGTATGGCCAGTCTAGAGAAAAGAAGGATAAGGGGGACATGATAGCACTATTCCAATATTTGAGAGGCTGCCACAAGGAGGAGGGGGTCAATTTATTTTCCAGGAAGGCAAGACAAGTTATAATGGATGAAAACTAATCAAGGAGAGAAGCAACCTGGAATTAAGGAGAAACCTCCTAATAGTGAGGACAATTAACCAGTGAAACAGCTTATCTTCAGAAATTGTAGGTGCTTCATCACTGGAGGTTTTAAAGAAAAGACTGGACAGTCATTTGTCTGAAATGGTATAGGGTCTTCTGCTTGAGCAGGGAGCTGGACTAGAAGACATCCAAGGTCCCTTATAGCTCTGTTCTGATTTTATTTTATTATTTTTTAACAATTGAATGGGAAACTGTATTTGTTCTCATAGATATTCCTGAAAAATGAAAGTGTAGATGGTCTTAGGGTTATGTTTAGAAGTGTACCCATCTGCTGAAACTGTCAAAGATAAGCTAAGGGAATAGCAGAAAGTATCCTCAGGAGTTTGCCCTCTGATAAATAGGTGGCAATCACTACTTGAATAGGCAATTCTCCATGGCAACATCCACTTCACATTCCCTTGGAGTTTCATTTAAACCAAATATTCCTGGGACAGCGGTAACTACATACACTGTTAACTGGAGTGAATATTTCACATGAAACAATCCTCCAATTTCCATACAAAACTTTCTTTTACCCTTGGCTAAGTTCTGAAAGCAGGAATAATTTGAGCATGCTTTTGAATCTTAATGTTGCTATAGAGTCCACTAGGCATTCTAGTTATGATTCTCTGGATTATTCCTAACAAAGCTGCTTTTTATGTGATTAATGCTACTGTCTATTTTTCAGACAACTTGGAGAAGATCACATTTGTCAACAATTGGTGCAGCTGGGGGGGGAGGAACCATGTGTGGGTATAGAAGAATGTGTTTAAGGTAAATGTTTTATTTTATTTTATTTTATTTTAAATATTCAGAAAGTTCCTTAAACAAAAGAACTGCCTGGCTCATTGGGGTGAAGCTGTTACTATTAACTTCTTCCTGTTCATTATAGCAATGTAATTAACACATGCATTCCACAGTTTCCTCTCTCTCTTTCTCATGCACAACTTAGCTCTTTGTCAGAATGAAAATGATGAACATTATCAGCTTTCTTTCTGGGCTGCTAAAGCTGCATTCCAATTAATGCCAGTGTTAGATCAGTTAGGGTGACAACATCCTTTAATTGACTTTAAAAAATGAAACAATGTATGTGCATACTGATCAAATACTCTTCTGCCCATGAGAAATACTTCTCTTGTATATAACAAATAGTTGGAATTCTTTAAAGTTGGCAGACTTGTTTACTGGCAGTTCCTGGCTACAGATTGGGAACTGAATCTTTTATTGTTTATGTTTTAAAATCATAGTTGCTCTGGTTAAATAGCAATGCCCTGACAGGAGGCACTGACAAGTGCATGTGGAAATCATGTGAAAGTACCTTATTGACTTAATCTTAGCAGATTTCACTTAGTGTAATTCTGTATAAACCATATAAAGTTTTACTATTTACATAATGATGTGACATCTGACATGGTGAGATAACATAATCTCAAAAAATAAATGTACCAGGGATTTTTGCAACTGGTTCAGGTACTTAGAAGAAAGAGAAATATCAATAAAAAAGAATACACTATATAGATCAGTAATATTAAAAGTTCAAGAAAATCCATCAATGTTATGACCAAACTGTACAGATTTTAACATGTTTCTCAAAATTCAGTTTGTTCTTTGACATGGTTCTGTTATCAGGATGCTGCCATTGAAAAGGACTTGACCACTCTTGCTTGTGGGTCTAACTGTAGTGGAATGTCCAAATAGGATGAAGTGGACATAGATCAGAGATTGGCAAGCTTGAAATCTGTCCAGAGGAACATTGAAGTCATGGAGGCCAGACCTCTACTCTCAAATACCTGAAGCATTTATCTGCCTGTTCTTAAGAGAATGCATTTAGTCTGATGAGATTCCTGTAAAAAGGATAGCAAAAATAAAAAAGCAACTCTGATCACCTCACAGTGTTGTTCTTGTTCATTGTGCCTGACAGAATCAGAATAAAGCTGGAAGGAACTTTGGAAGTTTTCTAGTCCAACCCCCTGCTAAAGCAGGAGATCCTGTACAATTTCAGACAAGTGACTGTTCAGACTTTTCTTTAAAACCTCCAGTGATGAAGCACCTACAATTTCTGAAGATAAGCTTCTTCCACTGGTTAATTGTCCTAACTATTAGGAAATTCCAGGTTGCTTCTCTCCTTGATTACTTTCCATCCATTGTTCCTTGACTCACCTTCAAGTGCTTTGAAAAATAAGCTGACCCCCTCTTCTTTATAGCAGCCCCTCAAATACTGGAATACTACTATCATGTCACCGCTAGTCTTTCTTCTCTCTAGTACTGGCCATACCCAATTCCTGCAATGGTTCTTCATATGTTTTGGTCTCCAGGCCTTTGATTATTTTAGTTGCTCTTTTTTGCACTTTGTGGTGACCAAATGTGGTGATGCAGTATTCCAGGTGTGGTTTTACTAAGGACTTATAAAGTGGTACTAATAATTCACATGATTTTGACTTTATGCCTCTATTTATACAAGGGTTGTATTGAGATTTTTGGTTGCTGCCACACACTGCTGGCTCATGTTTAAGTGATCATCCTCTAGGACTCCAAGATCTCTCTTGCAGTTACTGTATTTGAGCCAGTTTTCATCTAATCTGTACCTGTATTTTTGTTTTTCCTATCTGCATTGGATGATCCTAAGCATAACCAAAACCTTGCATTCTTACACTCCATTAATTTCCATTTCTATATTGAAATGTAGACTAATGTCTTCCAATCTGTTGGCCATTATGTCATTCCAGATTTCACGGCAAGCAGCTTAGTTAGAATCTTTACTGATTCCTCTTCTGTTGCTTGCCACGTTTCACTGGGTATTCATCAGTTCCTGCAGCATTCCTACTTGATAATGATCAGACTGCTGATTTAACTTCACCTTCTGGTATAGCCAAGATATACAATTGGGTGTTTTCAGCCTAGTGATATCTGATCCTGTGCCATCTGACGACTTCACCCCATGGCTTCCTGTAGATATTGAAGAGGAGTAGCAGGAATCCTGAGCCTTGGGCAACCCCACAGTGCTCAGTTTAAAACTAAATAAATGAAACTTCTATTATGGAAATATCATTCAAACGTGCTAAATTACATAAAAATACATTATCTGTGCTGATTTTACTAAATGCAAAAGGAAGAAAATAGGTCCAATCTGGGTCAGCCACGAGGACGAGAGGTTTAGTCTTCCGAGCTTTCGGCCTCTTGCTGGAGCCCCTCTTGAGAGAACTTCTCTCTGCCAGAATGTTCACATCTACCAGAATGTGTAAATTCTGCCAGAGAGAAGTTCCCCAAAAATGGGGGCTCCGGCACGAGTCTGAAAGCTCGGAAGACAAAACTTCTGGTACTGGTGACAGACCCAGATTGGATCCTGGAACATGTATATTTGCTTTCATTCCTGGAAGAAATTAGTTACTTTTTAGTACAATATAAACTGAATATTTTTTTTCTGAATTTGCACTTGGATTTATTGGTTGGAAGCAGCATAAAAACTCTGGTTTTTTTTTGGAATTTTTTAGAAAAAAGGATTAATGTAATATCATATTGTATTATAATATTCAGTCATGACAAAGCTCAACACTTTGCTGATAAAAATCAAACCCTGTTAAAAAAACACCTCTCTGGTAAAAAATTATGTTACTTGACATACTCAAAGCATTACATTTCCTTTTGAGCTGATCATAGCCACATTCTACACCTTTGGATGTGTTTCTGTGCTAAGATCTTATTGATTAAAGATGCTTGGCACAGCATGCAATTGCCTGTTGGCCCCGCATACTTCATCATTTTGCCATAATGTAGTTTAATTTTTGTACAGTTATGTGATAAAAAAGGGGAAATAAGGTGACCTTTAAAGACACTATGCTATGTTTTATATATTAACAGACATCTGTTTTCAAATTGTATTTTTTCCTGTCAGATTTTTATTATAGAAAATAATAATCCTACAACCAAATTTGTCATGAACTTGTTAAAAAGATACTTTTAACGCCTTGACAGATCTTCCTACAAAATACACCATGCACACATACACACACACACGCGCAGAGAGAGAGAGAGAGAGAGAGAGAGAGAGAGAGAGAGAGAGAATTTGTCATTGCCTTTCCTTTCAGCATATTCTAATTTTTTAAAGAAATGATGAAACAAAGAAATAAAGCAGATAATATATGCAAACATTAAATATAAAATCAAAAAAATATTACATTATAAAATGTAAAGGATGCAATATTTCAGGCATTATAATATACCAAGGCATTATAAAGTGGTATTAACATGTCATATGATCTTGATTCTATCTCCCTGTTAATATGTAGGGCTTTTTTGGCAACTGTGGTATACTGAAGGCTCATATTTAAGTGATTGTCCACTATCACTCCAAAATCTCCAAAATCAAAAAAAGTTATATTACATTGTAAAAAATATCAACTGTAAAGAAATGAATATTTTACTTAGACTCAACTTTCTATTTCAAATTAGTCTTATGAGAATTGTGAAAAACAATATTGAATGAATAGCAAAGAAGAATTTTTAACTTCCTTTGTTCAAATAAAAGACCAAGGATTAAATTTTGCAAAATAGGGAAGAATGAAGAGTCCAGCTATATCAAATATTCACCTGCCTTATGAAATCAGTTGCTTGATCTGGATCACAGACTGGATTATATTGCCACGTGGCTAGGTTATTTCAACAGAAGTAACTTAGCAGTAATCCTGAGCAGGATTCCCAGAAGTTTTCCATAAATATATTTAATTAGATAGTTGATTACAAAGTAATTACAAAGAACATACTAAAAGTATGGGATAAATTTAGTGGAAAAATAAGTCCAGTTTTTGCCCATTGCTTCAATAGTAATCTGTGTAGACTGCATGATTTCTTTTTTAAAATCAAACAAAGATTATTATTGTTTTAGAAAAGCTATCTTGGAGAAATTGTCAGCAATATCTCACTTATCTTCAAATAAGCAGTATAGTTCAAAAGGAATTAGAAAAACAAACCACTCAGAGGCCTAACCAATATTAAAAGCTTTTAATACAAATTCTGAACACCTGCTGGGTGTTATTTACAAGTAGTTACTGAAATGTAATTAAGAAAAATTAACAAGAAACTTTACATGATTAAAAAGATGCAGACTCTAAACACAACAAGTGATATGCAACAATGGCAATATCAACAGAAGATAAATATTAAATTTTCTGTAAATAGTATACTTAGAAAAAATGGTACAAGATTTTTCCCTTGGAATATTAAATTAATATAACAGTGCTGATATCCAAAATATGTAATTTATATTTTACAAATATGATTCTTTTATATTTTTGGAAGATGATTTGTTGTAAAATAAAACAAATTTTATATATTCATTTTTATTTCCTGTTAAGTGTTATTAAGTCGTATATTTCTATAAAGTATGGGAAGATAGTTATGTGTATGAAAAGAGTTGCTAGGCCATTTTATGCTTCTTACTTAGTAGATATAATTGGTTTTTTTTAGAAGAATGAAGTATGTATCCATGTTAAAAATAAGTATTTAAAAATAAATCTGATATTGAATTTAACTTGGAAACTGTTATGGCACATACTTTTGCATATAGATTTTTAACTGTTTCTGAAGTTTTGGTTTCTCTTAACATAATTGAAAATAAAATATTAAAATATTAGAACTTATGTGATTCATTATAAGAACATATTGTATAATGCCTATTAACTGTTTTAATTTATGATTTTTATCATACTGGGGTATTGTTCAATATTGTACAGCTTGTAAATTAATTTTCTATTGTTTTTCTTTCTTTTTTTAAAATCTCTTTTTCTTAGTTACACTTTGAAGCATCAATATGTTATTGGAATATAGATTGCACAGCAGTGATCTGATATGCTGCCTGAAGGGGCAATTTTTAGAAGCTAGATACCTGCCTGGTCTATGAAGCATCAAACCATCCTAATTTGAAAGTCATCTAATAGCTGCTTCATTTTTTCCTTGAGGCTTTCTTGATGCTCAGCTTTTCTGCTTCTTGTTTTTATTCTTAATATGACCAATCACCACAGAAAATGACATACTGATTCTGTTGTTCTCTCCTCAAAAATAATAAAAATATTAAAAGGAGAAAAGGAAGTCTTGAAACAAGGGAAGGAATTAAATTTTTGTTCATAATACTATACAAAATAATGGACTTCATGGTTGCTTTTCAGTGTAAACTACCAAGTACCCTTCTCTTGACAGGTTTGGGTACTATATGGCAGATCATGTATGGCTGTGAAGAACAATTATTTAGATAGTTCAGCAGCTGAATAGGTTCTGAGGTCTCTAGATATCTCCACTGAACACAGAATTCCTATCAAGAGGTTTAGGAAGACATGTGAATTCAGAGATATATCATATGATATACAAAATCAAAATAGAGTTCAGGCTGTTGAGTAGCATCCAACATCTTCAGTGTAGTAAGTACCCAAAATATCTTATTCAAAATTTTGAGCAAAAAGGCAGGTTCCAAGATATATCACACAACCTACAAAATTAAAAGAAACAAAATGGAGTGATTAGACAACAATGATGACACAGCAATCTGAAAGAATATACTATTTTTTAAAACCAGAAATATAGACTTGAATTGTAAACATTAAAACTCTATAGGTAAAATGAAAACATGATGTTGCTCCAGGAAGCTTTTTTTAGAAGAGAAATGACTTGGCTGACTTATGCTGATGTATTGACTTTTATTGAAAGAGAACCTAAATTAAAAACAAGGAAAGAGCTGAAAAAGGAAAGCTAAAATTATCAATGGTTTCTTATGCACAATTAGTACAAAGATTTAAATTGGATGAAAAATATGCTTTTGTAAATAACAAACAGGTTTTGAAAGGGATTTATGTACTAATGAGGAACATCTTATTGCAGAAATATATAAATTATTGAAAATAAAGCAGAAGATGAATAACTGATAGACTGTATGAAAAAAATAGGATCTGATAATTAAATATGTTATGAGCTTGTGGATTGGTTTCCAAACATTTCATTACCAGGCTAGGTAACATCTTAAGCAGAGTTTAAATTTGTTATGATTATAGATATACATATACAGTAATGTTTAAAGTAAAGTTTTAAGACTTATGCTGAAATTTAGAATAAGTGGTTACTTTCTAGATAATTTTAGGGTTTTATTTGGATTGTTTAAATTCTATATTACTTATATGAAGTTTTTATTTGAATTTAGAGTAAGAGATGATGCTATTACACATTTTGCACCTGTACTGAGGAAAGTCAGAAATAATTATTTTTGTATTTTTCCTTTCTTTTCTCTTGTCACTTTTTAACCCTCTCACTTTGATCCCATCTCCCCCTTTTGATTTTTTCTCTTTTTGTTAATCTGCATTTTATTTTTATTTGAACAGGAATCAGCAGGGGAGGAAAAATGAAAAAGCCTGTATTGTGATGTAATCTATGAACTTGTACTTGACACTGGATTGAAAGAACAAAGGGGAGGATTTGTGTTATAATATCAGAATACCTGTCATTTTTCATTACTGCATCTTGCAGCAGACACCTAAGAAGCTATTTATGGAGAAATAGCTGATCTTTCACAAAATGCATAGCAATTGTCTTAATTGGACTCATCCTACATTATTTTCCATAAATGGTTTATAATTAATTAGCCATTCTTAATTTTTGAATCAAATCCTACAGTGAGTTCTGAGATCATCAATCTTATTAAATGAAATTAATTATTTTGATCTTTTCTAATACATATTCAAGCATGATTGAGACATAAACTTGATATATTTAATCAAGACCCTATCCTAAGTCTTAACTTGTAGGTCTGTTCTGCCAGCCTTCTTGAGAGCATTCAGTGCCACTGATTGGTATCTTCCCATGACAACTTGCAAATATGAAAGTTGATTGGAGAATCATTTTACGAAAAGATTTTAATGGTGGTTTTTTTTTTGAAAAGCAATAAAATAGATCATTAATTTTATAAATGTTCAGCAATCAGCAACAGTTCAAACTGTCCTTAAAGTAGTTTTGATTTTCAAAATGGACTTATCCAGGATCAAGTGACCTACCAGTGAAGCCCAACAAAAGCATAGTTGATAAGCTAGCTAATTTTGTTGATAAACTAGCTTATTTTGTTAGTAGAAGATCAGGATGCAAATTGGGCCACTTTTTCTATTTTCCTGCAACCTTCATCTTGCAAAATATTTCTGCAGTATGACAATCAAACAGTGGACTGATTTAGCTCATGTTTTTTCTGATGCAGATCCACAGAACATATTCTGTCATAGAAGATGGGATAATTCACAGCATAGGACATAACGCACATATCTTGATAGATTAACCAAATTAACTGAAGGTACACAGCTAAATTATGCTGACTGATTTGTTTCTTTGTTTTTCTTTTGTGTTCCTGTATGAGCTGATTTACAGTATAGGGAGTACGAACAAAATAACTATTTCTCTTTCTGAATTAAAATAAATCATTTTGTTGCTTTCCAGTTGTTAGTAAAGCAGACTACTTGATATACAAACATAAATACTCAAAGATAATTGTCTATTTTTTTTAAAGAATAAAACAGTTGTACTTTTTTCCCCGTTTCTTGGGATTTTCTGCTTATTTTGTTCAACCTTCATGTTGAACATGAAAGCAAAGTCTTTTTTCCAGCAACTCTGATTTCTTTCAATTAGGAACACTTGAACCAGAAATGACATTAAATCAGGTAACTGTGTAGGGATATAATGTGAGATAGGTTTTGAAGCCTCATGGGAAATAGTACCTTTCAGGCTTATCTCAGTGTTAAAGAGCAATTACTTAATGCTATGAATACTTTTGGCAAGTATACTTCTCTCTTATAAAGAGAGAAACACATTGAGAAAGAAAAAAGTGTACTAATTTTGAAATGAATTTTCAGAGTTAAACCATATATTAACTTATTTATGAGCATTATGTGAAGTTTTCACTTTACAAAACGCTGTTATAAGACCATGAGTTTGAATTGAAATCATTGTATGTCAATTGGATGGAGAAGCTCCAACTTTCTCCATGAGAAAGAAAGCAGGAGACTGTGAGTTCTAGTGCTGTCTTAGCCTTGAAGGCCAGCTGGGTGACTTTAGGCTAGTCTCTCAGCCCAGCCTACCTCACAGAGTTGTTGTTATGGGAACAATAGGAAGAGGAAGGTATGTTAGATATGTTCACCACCTTGGTTTGTTTGTAAAAATATTAATGGGATACAAACAACCAATGATGGTTGGAATTTATTTTCTCTGCCTTGGAAAATTCCTTTAATCAAAGCAAAATTTCAATGAAGTAAAAAGTGAACAAATAAAATAAAGGGGAAGGCATACATTTCATATGTAGCAAAATGTTATAATAAAAGTCACTAAAGTGAATATATTTATATTTATAAAGTGAATATTTTATTTTAATATTTTATGGATTCTGATCTAAATTAATATCACTGCATATGCATAGAGAAGCATCAACTTCCTTTGTGATGTTTCATTTGAAACGCCTCCGCCTCCAAATAAATAAAGAAAATGAAAGGCTCAACCATACATTTCATATATGTCAAGATGAGGAATCTGACTCTCATATATAACCAACTTCCCCCGGAGATCCGTGTCGCCCCCACCCTCTCCGCCTTTCGTAAATTGCTTAAAACACACTTTTGCCGGCAGGCCTGGGGCAGCTAACATCTTGCCCCTAGCCAGTGTATGTTCGTGGAATGATTGGTTTTTTGTTTTTTGTTTTTTGTTTTTTTTAACTTAAGGGTTTTTTATATGTATGTAATTTCTATTATGCTGTGAGCTGCCCTGAGTTCTCTGGAATAGGGCGGCATAGAAATTAAATTAATAATAATAATAATAATAATAATAATAATAATAATAATAACAACAACAACACACCGAGAGAGAGAGAGAGAGAGAGAGAGAGAGAGAGAGAGAGAGAGAGAGAGAGAGAGAGAGAGAGAGAGAGGGAGAGGGAGAGAGAGAGAGAATGACTGTAAGGATCCACCTCACTTTACATCTTAAGAATACAAAACTCTTGGAATATCTCTTCCAACAGGCATATTTATTAAAAGAAAATGATTGTAGGCTTGCTAGACAGGATCTGAGGAATTCTCTCCCATTCTTCAATGTTTTAAGTGTTCCCAAACAGCCCCCCACCCCACAGTTCTTCCGGGCGATGATCCTCATCCTCTCTTTTCCCAGACTGCTGCATTGTCCCCCCCTTTTCCCTTACTGCCAGCAAAAGGGAGACTTCAGAGAGGAGTAGATGAAAGGCGGTGGCCATATTGTTATGGTCAGTCCTCTTGGTGAGAATCAACATTCAGTCCTTTTGAAGTTTCATGAAGTGAGAGCTATAAAACCCTCCTGCTCATCCCCCTTCCCCTTCGTAGTATGACAATCCAGAGAAAGCAGAAATGTTTTTTTTCCATAGTAGATAACTAGAAATGAAATATAATTGGATTCTGACAATGGCAAAGGATTTATAGCATAAAAAGTGGAAGAAAAACGCTTTCATTTTTCCTACCCATTTCTTTATGTTAAAAATATGACAAACCATCCTGTTGGCAAAAAGTAAACACAAAGTCAGTCTGATGATGTTTAGAGAATTTGTGTCATCTGGAAAAGATTAGAACTGGCTATCAGCAGATTCACCAGTATAGCTTAGAAATGTTGATAATCTGCCACTGGCCAAATTGTTTTATCAAAGGGATTAAAGTGGGAATGACCATAAAATTATGTTTAAAAAATTAATTAATCTGTAGTAGGATTAGAAACAGGAAGATATACATTTTTGGATTAAATGGATTTATAAAAGGGAGTTTGGACAATAACTATTAGTTGTGACAACTGCATGGGATCTATGTGTTCAGTGAGTGCCCTGGGAGTGAGGGTTGACAATGGTTGGTTAATGATACTTTAAATACGATTTTTAAGTCCAGTTTTTGAAGTTCCCAGAGGCAATTCTTAAACTTGACTGCTAGATTGTAAGAGCAACTTTAAAGCCCAAGTCATTTTAGTTCTAGGTATGCATCATGATTGTTTTGTTTGAAAGATATTATGGAGAACCAAATGAATAAAATATTACTTTGGATTGCTTTATTGCAGAAGAAGAGAAAGCCATTGTGGAAGAAGATGCTGTCCATTCAGAATTCTACTTCTATTGAATAGAAAAGGAGGAAAACCCCCACTCTGTTGCCATCTAATTGTTATTTTTATTTATTCACCATATCCATCCATAATAATTGGTGAATTTATGGTTTGTTATAATGATTAATGGTAGCAATATCTATAATGGCAGTGCCAGTTTAGGATACATAATACATTAACATTAATTGATGGTTCCACTTACTAATGATGAAAATGGTTGGAATGATTTGGAAGGAAGAAAGGCATTGGTGCCCTCTAAACTCCCTAGGCAATTGTCTCCTCAGTCTTAGCCCAAAGTTGGCCCTGGATTATAGCTTATAAATGGCAACTAGTGAATATGGCAGCCTGGCAAAATATCAGAGTTCAGTAAACAGTATTGTTATGGATTAGTCTACAGCAGTGATGGCGAACCTTTTAGAGACTGAGTGCCCAAACTGCAACCCAAAACCCACTTATTTATCGCTGGGTGCCAGGTGGGTGTGGCCCACTGGGTGGGCATGGCTATGGTGGTCATGCAGATTGGGTGGGTGTGGCCAAGGTGGGCATGATCACCTCAATGTTGCTCATGGGGAGGGATGCCTGTAGGGGCTGGGCAGAGTAGGGGGAGATCCAGGGTTCTCTGGCAGGTGGGGCGGTGGGCAGGAGGCTCATCCTGCAGAGTGAGGCGAGGCAAGGCGAGGCAGGGACGGGATGCCATTGTCACAGGGCAAGGTGAGGCAGGGGCCAGGGCAGCTGCTGCCTGACAGCATCAGCCCCTGCACACAGAGGCCAGCGAGTGCATGGGTTCTCGGATGCATCCGGCCACGTGGGACCTCAGCAAGTTAGCAGACGGCTAGTTGAAGAGGGATGGTTGCCATCTCCAGGGCATGGTGCACGTGCCCACAGAAAGGGCTCTGAGTGCTGCCTCTGGCACGCATGCCATAGGTTTGCCATCACTGGTCTACAGGAACATGAAACCAGCAAGCAAAATTATTTTATATACATTTCTTTTTAAATAATACACGACTTCCATTTTTAGACATGTCATTCCTGGGTATTTTTTTTAACTTCATAAATAAGGCATTTAAAATATGTCTTTCATTCTTGGTGACAAAAATAATGAAACCTACTATTAAATAATTAAACAAGGTATTAAGTGTTGATTTTCTATTAGACAAAGACAAGTGTAAAGGGCAAACAAATAATAT
Source organism: Bothrops alternatus (assembly GCA_034064705.1). Taxonomy (NCBI): domain Eukaryota; kingdom Metazoa; phylum Chordata; class Lepidosauria; order Squamata; family Viperidae; genus Bothrops; species Bothrops alternatus. The sequence continues at coordinate 6,915,087 of JARGCV010000085.1, forward strand.
TTTAATTATTATTTATCTTTTTTGACTGGTGTTAAATCTATAGCAAATGTATCTATGTGTATTTCCTGTACTTAAAAATAAAAATGTTATACTGTGTATTTACTTGTTTTCTTATCTGTTTCTAGAAAAAATGTTTTGACAGCTACAGGATATTGGAGTGCTTCATCCGAAAGAAACTGAAATGGTATTTGTACAGCAGAAAAATATAACAATGTATCAACTTTACTTCCAAAGAGTAAAGACTAAGAGCTGTCAAAGCAAAAAACAAAAACAAAATGAGATTGTGAAAGCAACATTACTTTATATAGAAATAAAAAAAAAGATTTTAAAGGAAAAGTACATGTATATCTTACTTAGGAGCTATTACCTTTCTGCAATTTTTTCCAATGATTCTCCATGTTGTTCCTGTTAAAAGTTTTAAAAGTGAAATGTACTTTCTACCCACTGAGTTTAAACCTTTCCATGTATACAAAATGTAGTCAGTCTGTATTTTTCCACAAATTCATCAAAAGATTGAGAGATGTATCCTGTAAAGAAATTAATTACATTGTGTATACACTAGGACAAAACAAAACAAAAACTTATTTTCCAGACTATTATCAGTCATATACCTCCTGGCATCCTATAGACTCCATGTAAATAGTCTTCATATTGATTCTTAAACAGTAACACAGCCTTGGACCTCACACAGGAGAAATAGAATCAAATTATCCCAAATCAATGATCCATATGCCTGGATAATCCAAAAGTAAGAAACTAACCAGAAAAAGTGGAAAGAGAATTTAAAGTCAATTATTTCTTTTCTGTGGGGATACTGCAGCTGATCATTTCCTCCATCGCTCCTTTCTCTCTTCCCCCCCCTTCTCTGCACAAGCTGGAATGTTTATTTGGTTAATGTTTTCTTAAATCTTGTGCTAAATGCTGGTCTTTGGGGGCATTTGTTTCTGGGATCACTGCAGAGTGCTGTGCTTGTTCAGGTTTCTTTTGTAGGTATTAATGGCTGTAAAATATATTCTTTTAAGCAAAATTTCTTCCAGTGGTGGGATTCAGATAGTTCACACCACTTTGGCAGAACCAGTAGCTAATTTTTTGTTCTGCCCAGGCCCAGAATGGACTTCCAGAACCAGCATCTACACAGAGAACCGGTTATTCACGTATTTGAATCCCACCACTGTTTCTTCCATTACTTTTTGACCTGAAATTTGCTTCCACTATTCCATTTCCAATTTGAATCTAACTGTTGTTTGTTATTACTCACCTATACAAAAACTGAAGCTTATGTGATTTTATATTACAATTGACTTTTGGGTGGATGAATCTTTTATTTTTCTTACCAATACCCATTAAAGAGATAAACCAGAACTGTGATGTAGTGGGAATCACTTTTAACAATTTGTCGTTAAGATGGCTCTAAACAAAATCCCATCTCATGCCTCTGTTGTCAGCATCTTTTGATGCTACTGGGAAATTTACTGACACAAATGGTACACATGGTGAATGGGTTCTATTAGGAATTTAGTAATGACAAAAAGATAACACCTGCTATCTGCACCTTAGTTACTCAAATCAGATGATTTTAGGTTATACAGTGTACAAAAAATAAATACTTCAATAATTGAACTTTTCAGCTCAAAAATGAGGAAAGAATTAGCCTTAGCTTCTCTCCAGATTCCTGTTTGATTTGTGTCCCACTGAAACAGTTCCCTTCCAGTCATACCACCTAAATCAGGGGTGTCAAACTGCTGGCCCATGGGCTGGATGCATTACCAAGAAACCGCACCCACCCCATTGCCGGCAATGGGAAAAAAGCTCTGACATGTCACGTGACATCACGCGACGCCACGAATCTGACATGTCTGACCTAAATGCACAGAAGTTAGAAAGAGTCAGGGACTAACTACAGTAATAAATCATTTCAAATTTCACTTTGAGCTTTCTGCACAATCAGACAAATGCTTCATTAGGTGGAATAAATTTAATAAATAAAATACGTGTACTGGTCTTAGACTGAAATACATTGAAATTCCATAAATAAAATAAAATAAAATTGAAAGAAATGTGTTTGTAATGGCTAATAGCAATACAACTGAATAAAGCAGGGTTTCTAAATGTTTTATCATTGCATCTCCCTTTAATATAATTTTAATGTACAGACATCACTTAAAAATCTAGACACCAAAATAAACAATTAAAACAATACAATGAAACTGTGGAAAAGATGGATTTATTGTAACAATGTAACTAAAATATTTACTTTACTTCCCCAAGCGAGGAACACCTCACACTATGGGAAATCCTGATATAAAGGAACGCAACACTTTCAATATATTTTATAGATTTGTTTGCTTATTTATTGCATCTCTTTTCCATTCAGAGAATATATACATGTCTAACAATATTTTAAAAAGAGAATAAATAAAAAGTAAAGACAGTACCATGGTTATATATACAAATACTACATGAATGCTACTAAAACAAAAGCTACTATAATTGTGTATGTTGCCATTTAGTTGTTAATGTTTAAGGGTTTCTTCTGCTGATGACATCCAATGTTTGTTGAACAATAACAATAACATCCCAGTCAACATGAATCTGATGAAAAATATCTGTACTGAAAAGTATCTGTATGGTATTAATTTCAGGACATTTGGTTTTCAGCTAGAAATGAGGTAAAATCATAGAGTACAATAGTCCAAACTGTCTGTAAGAATCAATGTTCTTAGTACCCTCCTACTGAAAGCTTGCAGCAAATTAAAAGTAGCATGAGGGGAAGTAAGGTTGATTTACAAATAAATAATTTTATCCATTTTCTTTTCACCAGGTTTCTAGACATATCTGCAGTGTACAAAGTAGGCAGGATGAGATAAATTGGATGACCTGCATAATTCTTATTCAAAATAAATGGATAGGGATAGGGGAATAGGAGTATGGTGTGTATTATCTACTTATGGATCAAAGTAACAGTTTTATATAAAAAAAGCATTGTGAAATCCTTCATGCCACATGTACACTGCATTCAATAAAGCATGTTTAACTGCCTAAAAAGAATATTTACATTTGTACTAACTAAAAGGTATCTACTCTAGTGCAATGATCCCAAACCTTTGTGGCTTGGCAGCCCGGCTGAGAGGGAAGGGTTGGGAACTGGGCCTCACATGTGCACAGCTCAAATTGCACAAGTGGCAGGCTGGCGCACACATGAATGCACACACAGCTCGACTGCAAGTGGCCCACCAGCTGCCACTCACATGAGTCAAGCTGCATGAGCAAGTATGTTCACACTGGCCAGCCTCTCATGAGGCCCAGTTCCGAATAGGCCACAGCCCAGTAATGGATAGTATTGTTGTTTCTTTGTATACTTTTGAGGTATGCATTCTATGTTTATTACTCACTAAATAAACTATAATAAATATTTGTATGCATTTTCAAACATAATTTTTAAAAATAGATAATATTTGCAGTTTTTCCTAGTGCATTCATTTATTGGAAATAATTTTTCTATATCAAAATGCATTACCTAACATGCATTTTGTGCATTTTTTTAAAGCAGCAAATTATAATCACAAAATTCAAAAGCTGGCTTTTGGTTTTCCCATTATATTCAGAGTTCTTTTAAAATATGCAACTAGTTTTAAGTGTATACATTCAGATAGCAACTTTGTTGACTCAATTTCTTATCCATTTGGATTATATTTTCAATAGGACAATTTCCAAAATTGCCTTTTGAATTAAAATACATTTTTTAATAGTACAATTCAAACTCCCTTCTAGGGATGGTCTTCCAGTTATGTTGGGTGCAATTCAAGGTGCTGGTCATCACTTTTAAAACCTATATAGCACAGAGCCAGCTATCTGCAGAACCACCTTTCCTAGGACATCTACCAGTCCTACCAGATCAGATAGGGTAGGCACATTTTTAGTCCCTTCCTCAAAATATTGTCATCTGGTGACAAATTGGAGATGTGCTTTTTCTGTGGTAGCTCCTACCCTATAGAACATTTTGCCTCTGAGACTCAACAGGCTTCCATCCTTTTAGCCTTCTGTAAACCTTTAAAGATGTGGCTTTTCCCCCAGGTGAGAGATTAGATGATCATACTACTGATCAAGTGTCAGATTTTTGTTGTTTTCTATATTTCAATGTTTTAGCTGATTTTGTTTTACAGTTTTAAAATAATTTTAGCTGATTTTGTTTTACAGTTTTAAAATAATTTTATATGTGCTTTAAATTTTGTTTGGGAGTCATCGAGAGCTGTTTGAAGGATGGGCAACTATATAAATGTTTTAAATAAATAAATAAATTTCTCATAATGTTATCAATATAGCATTTTTAGAAGTAAAAAAGGCAGGATTAACTTAATGCTCAGTGACTATGTGATATATTCTTTTTTAAAATTTAGTTCCCAGAATAGTCTTAGCTCTCAGATTCTCTTTAATAACCACCCAAGTACTCATCATATCTGAAGTATCTTTGACTAATGTAAAGCATAGAGGACTCTTAAGTATATTTTAAGTTGTGAATTTTTAGCTAACTCCATCGTGAGAAACTATTTTATTGAATGATTTCTTTGCTTGTTTCTTTTCTTCTGTTCACTTTCCAGAGTGTACTGAGGAGTTTTAAAGAATAATAAAGTGATAAGCAAGGGGAAGTTTTATAATATCAAATGCAGAAAAAAACAAAAAACACACATAGTGAGGCTAATGACCATAAAGGCATAATACTTTGACAGTTCATTCACAAAACAGGTATGTATATTTATGAATGGAATAATTTTTTACCACAATTCACTTATGCAGATTTAAACAAGGCATACAAAGACCACAGATATGATGACAAGAAATAAAGAAGAGAGAAAATTACAGTTGTGTGCTGGACAAGTTTTGAGTTCATTAATACAGATTAAACACCAAGAAAAACTAAAAATAACATTCAGATGCTTAGAGTTTAATCCTAATTTTAAAATATGCCATCTGTACAGGATATAGATAAAGCACAAGTCACTTTTGTTGGTAAAAAAAACATTACTGTCAGTTTGGACTTCCGGCTGTGTGCAGTAGTGACTGGTGATGGGGTTGCGGACCACCACATCCCCGCGGCTAACTTTCATCCTGCCTGGAGACCCTAATGGGTCCAAGCCGCCCCAGAGAGCCAGCTTGCACTGGCAACTCTGGAATGATGGCAGTCATTCTGTTTGTCTTGGGGAAAGCCTTCTAGCCCGACAGAAGAAAGGCTGTATTTCACTGATCAGCCCAAGCTACTTGCAACTGGAGTCCAAAAGATTTTTTTTATAAAATTCTTTTATTAAAACAATCAACATTGAACATAAAAACATATTATGCAGCAATCATCATGGCACCTGATATACAATACTAAGTATTAGTCATTGAAAACGTCTGAGTTAGTAAGCCTTTTTCCACTCCTCGCGTCTAGCCTCAACTATACTCCTGTTACACTTTGTTTGATTGGTGTTTCTCTTATCTGGTTCCATATTAATGTGATCAACATTAAACCAAAGATCCTATTGCTAAACAATCATCCTAGAACATAGCATACAACATTAGGTATTAAACCAGCACTACAGTAAACAGCGTGCTTGAAACTGGGTAAGGAATCTGATTTTCCCTTTTCTATTCTACACTTAATTTCCTGGAAAAGATCCCCAAGAAGCAAAATACCTCCAAAAGTAAAGGAGGGGGACTTTCACCCCATCTTACACTAACGAAAGGGGCAAATTAAAATTTCTATGGAGGATCAAAATATATGGTAGTGAAATAAATTTATAAACATGAAAGCTAAAATTTAACTTTGGACAAGTTTAAGATTGTTGAATGGTTAAGACTCTCATTTTAAAGACCATTGTTCATATTGAAAACTAAATAGATGCTGACAGCTAGTGATAGATGAAGATTATGACAGCTGCCAAAACCTGGGAAAAGCTAATTGTGTTTGTGAGCTTCAAAGCTTTAATAATAAAGAACAGCTGTGACAAAAAAAGACAACAATCTGGGCTGCAGACAAAGAGAGAATTATAAACTTTAGAAAAAAAATATTTTTTGAACTTTTTGAATTACAAATATCTATTTAACTGGGACTCTAAAGCTATTTGCTCCAACTTTTGGCCATCATGTACATGTAGACAGACCGCACCAAGAAAACATAAATACTTCTCAGGAGGAGATATATAGTATACTGTAATTAATTCAAATAACACTGAGTTCAAATCACAAAGAAATCCAAAATAACTTTGAAAATACATATCAATCTATCTCTAAGCTAACTTTACAACAACAACAAAAACTTCCAGGAAACAACAATAGAGAAGGAGCAGACAAAACAAATAAATGGATATAAAATTGAAAATAGAGACTCAAAGGCAGAACTTAACAAAGCAAGAAAACATGATTTAATCTTGGTGAGAAAATTTTTTACAAGACATGGAAAAAACAACTCACCCCTTAAGACTACAAAATAAATCTGAGGACGAAAAAAACAGATTGGATAAAATGGAATGTTGAAATGTTGAAAACATCAGAGAGAAAGGAAGTGATAAGAGAAGTAAAGAAGGAGAAAGAGAAAAAGATTTTCAAGAAACATGGAAAGGCAAAAGCCTCGAATAAAGACACTATTCGATTTACTTCTTATACCTATAGCAACAGTCATGAATATATGGAAAAAATTGATTCAGCAAAATACATTGATCAAGAAAGATACTGGTCAAAGGAAAAAGATCAAAGTGAAAATTAAGAAAATAGATGATGGGCTCTATCAGAGAGAATATTTAAAAAAGAAACATTTGTTTGAATATGGTTAAAAAATAGAAATGATTCTGAATACATATGTCATTCTAAAAGAGATGAATTCCTTAAATAATACTGTATGCTTTCCCCCCCTTTTTATTTTATTTCTTGATATAAGTAATATAATACTGCTGAAATGGCCTAGATAAAGGAAATGTTTTAGATAATTAAATGTGTTTGAATTTAGGGAAATTATAATGTATAAAAAAGAAAAAAAATGTTTTGAATAAGAGTTAAAGGATTTGATGACTAGATACATTAAATGGAATATTTAAAGATTAAATTTATTTTTAAATTTTGGTTAAAAAGAATAAGATATTTTGGGAATGAATATATATTAGCTTAGGAAGAATATATATTTTAAGTAGTATTTTACTTTTTATGTTTCTTTACTCTTTTCCCCTTTTCTTTACTGTTTTAACCTATTCTTTAAAAAATGTAAAAGTGTTGAGATGGTTTATATGGAAAAAATGGATTTAATTTTTTAAATATAATTAACTGTTGAGAAAATCTTAACCAGCAAGAATACTTTCAACTTTACGGGAGAAACAAATCTAAATAAGGACTGTAACAGGATATAAGATGAGGCAACCAGAATGATTAGATAGAAAAGAAATATTAAATTGATGTGATCATTATTTCTAGGAATATTGGGAAAAAATCATATATGTAACTGTTATCTATCAAAATAATAAGAACTGTATTATTTCAAGGTTTGCAAAGAAGATATTTTGGAGAAAAGGGGAAATCAACTAAATATACTATGTGGATTATGGATTATAGAAACTAATTGTTAATTATTTTTGTTTACAAAAATAAACCCAGCAAAACACAGTTTACCAACTATTAAGTGATTTATGTTTAAAAATCAATAAAATATATGGGGAAAAAACATTACTGTCAGTTTGAAACACATTCTGCCATCTGACACCATGTTCTGTTAATGGTAAAAAAAAAAAAAAAAGGTTTGCCAGTAAAAGTAGAGTAAAAATTAGGACAAGAAAATTAAATTACCTTCGACAGTAAGAAAATTAGGAAGTTTCCCAGGATCCCTGCACAAAGACTAGTTTGATGTTAATCTGAAATAATTTTTGAAGTTAGTAATTCTACATCTTCATTTCATTTAGTACTGTTAATACTATAACTCATGTCTAATTAACATTTTTTTTTCATTTCTATCACATTGAAATTTACAAATTTGGAAGATTTTGGGATCACCAGATTGTGGAGTCCGATTAATCACTTTTGAGATATAAGAATTATGGGATGCTGATCATTTCCATTTTTTTTCTTACTGGTTACTACTGACTGATGAAAGAACTGACAACAATGAGGATGAGGATGATTGTATCTAATACTCCTTTGTCCTCCTCCTATTTTCCCACAATGACATCCTAGTGATACGGGCTGGCCTGAGACAGGGTACTGGCCCAAAGCCCTCTATCAGAATTCCATGCATATCATTATGGGATTTGACTTCAACATCAATTTCAAACACATGCAGAGTTTTGTTACTTTGTCTGTTAATTTACTGTATTCTTCCAGCTCACATTTTGAGTACTTCTATCCTTTACAAATTATTTGATTTTATTTTACTTCATATTTGTTTTATTTATTTTTTAGTTGGTTGACTTGTGCAGTTATTTTGGCTTTTATTACTATAGATTTTTAATACCATAGTAATATGTTTATTCTACTATGTTACTATATTCTTCAGGTATGTAAAGCTCTCAGTTTTGCTGTTGTTCATATTTCATGGCTTTTCTTTCTTTCAATTTAAAATTTGCTTCTTGTTGGTTTTTTCATGTCATTATTAGTCTTGCTCAATTCAATATTTCAACGACTATTCAGTCTGATTGTAACTAATGAATGTTTCTCAATGGAAATTATCTGTGATTAATTTTTGTTTTTTTATGTTTTATATTTGCTTTTCAATATCTTCATATTATTTTCTTATTTTTTGGGGAAATACACATAGTTGCATTTTTTTCTTGATAGATTAATACATATTTCATATTTATTCCAGCTGCATTCTGTTTTATGTTTTATGTATTGTAATTAGGCAATGCCATTTGCTTGTTTGTTCATTTTAGGTAATGATAGGGTTAAACCATTGAAAAATGTTAAGATTTTTGTAGAATAAAGAATATATTTTTTTCTCACTTTGTTACTGCTAATTTCCATGTTGGACTAAAATCTTCCAACATGAAAATAAAAGATCCAACTCCTTTGAATAAAATTCTGACTAATTTCTTTTCCTTAAGCTGAATTAAAATAGTCAAAATATGAGAAATATTTTTGACATTCAAAATGTGGACTCCTGGTTTATTGCATATCAGACTTTATGTTAAGGAATTATATATGTGTTTATAAACCACATTTTTTAAATTATGGATGATTAGCAGCATTGTTTCTCATCTCTCCAGCTAAACATTCAGAATGAGGCAATGACAAACAATTTCCATAATGCTGCCATGAAAACTGCATGAATACAATCACCATGAGTCAAGCTTGACTTGAAAGTATCTTTATCTTTTTTTAAAAAAATTAATCTCTTAGAAAATCCAATAAAGTGGGCAAACATGACCTTTGAAGTACTTGAAGATGTATTCCATCAACCCAGAGATACATCAAGTTGATGCATACTACACTAAATTTTCTGAATTTCCACATTGCTTTGTTTGAACTAGGTACTGTTTGAACTGTGAAAAGCAGTTTTATCAAGGCCATAAAGATGGAGATGTTGCTGCTCAGATTTATTTTATGTCCTGACTTTTGGGAGAACATTCTTGTTGAAGTTATCCATGGCAACAAGCTGTTGTAGAATACTCAGCTGACATTTATGTTTTTGTGATGGTGATTGAAGTTGCTAACAAATGTTGCAGACATGCAAATAAATGTCTTTGAATGTGCATTTGTAGATAAAGGCATTTCTTGAAAGAAATTATGGGATTAATCTTTTTAACACATTATGAAGGTAGAACAAAGCATTTTAGCTAATTTTTCAAAGAAAGACTGATCAGTATTCATCATGAAATTAAGATAACCTAGCTATAAAGGTATTTATTTATATCTATGGCAGGTAATAGTAGAGACATTGCACAGCATCAACAATTAAGTTTACTTACAATTTAAGGTGTCAGAATTATACAGTTTGCCTTGAACTCTCTTCCTTCATTATCATGCCTCTTCTCAAAACAACTTTTGGAGGCCTGTCTACTTTTTTCTGCAACCCAATTCATCTGCAATCATTTGATCATTTTTTCTGCCATGCTAATACAATAAGGAAGATTAAAGACTGCAAAGGGAATTGCTATCAGACATCTCTCTGGTTTCTGCTCTCTCTCTCTCTCTCTCTCTCTCTCTCTCTCTCTCTCTCTCTCTCTCTCTCTCTCTCTCTCTCTCTCTCTCTCTCTCTCTCTCTGTGTGTGTGTGTGTGTGTGTGTGTGAGAGAGAGAGAGAGAGAGAGAGAGAGAGAAAGAGAGAGAGAGAGAGAGAGAAGGGGGACAAGAGTTTCTATTAAAAAAAATAAAAGAAAATGCAATGTACCTTATTTAAGTATTTATAACAAACCTATCATTATTTTTAAATAAAATAAGTTTCTTGTATATATTTATAAAATGCAGGAAATTTATTAGGGAAAGGATAAAAGTGTTATATATTTCAGAGAAATATGGAAGTTATATATTTCTCCTACTTGCTTTGCAGTTTCCGCCACAAGGGCTTGAATGCGTTAGAGATGCTGAGAGATATGCCATCAGACTATAGACTACTGTCTACACCCTGGATATCTCAGAGTCAATAGGTTTTTGATGAAGTGCCAGACTAAGACAAGCCATGATATAGGTGGCAACAGAATAGGGCAGTGTTGGCAGTAGAGAATTACATTTCTGTGATAAGGGCAACAACATTGTATTACCTGTGTGGAATAAAAACTCAATGGACAGTCACAACAAAATAAAGTTTGATACAAAAATGGAAGATGAGCCTCTTATCTTGGAATGAACAAAAGATGAAGCAAGGAGAACTGGAAATTGTCAAGAAAAAAATCACACTCAAATTGGAAGATATAACAGCATTTTGAGTCTAATAAGGGCAATGAATGAAGGGCAAAGAAATAAAGGGCAAGAGCAAATCATAATCAAGAATCTTGCAAGAGCTGCAATAAAATACAGTACAATGAATTCTTAAATTTTATTTGACTTCAAGGAATGTCCATCAACATGATTATTATTCAGGTATCTGCTATCACAACAAATGATGAAGGTGAACAAATTTTGTAAACAAATACAAGTTGAAATAAACAGAATATTGGTAGTTAAGGATGACTAGGCTACAAACCTTGGGAATAAAGAAGAAGACCATGTGGTTAAATAATATGCCCTTGGCAACAGAATTTACTTTGGGGAATACTTGATTACATTCTTCAGGATCAACAATCTATTATGACACATAGAAAAAAAAATTCGGAACTTTGATCCTGATATGTTGACGGCAACAAGACTACTGTATGCACAAAAATGGAAGGACATTTCGATTCCCACTATGAATGAATGGCAACAGAAGTTGATGGAACTGGCAGAGGTTTTGATTAAAGAAAAGAATACAAGTACCTTTGTTTCTACATGGAGACTGTTTCTGGACTTTGTGCTTGAGGTGGAAAAAATGAAACTTTGATTCTGGGTTTCATTGATTAGATTTATTTGGTTGTTACAGAAATGGCTAGTTTTTACTATTGTGAAAAATTAAAAAGTTGAGGCTTGACATTAATACTCTATTCTATTGCAACAGGAGAAGTCGGAAGTCAATCTCTTTTTTTTTCTTTTTCCTTCCTTTCCCTCGCTTTCTTCTCCCTTTTTCCTCCCCATTGTGTCCTACTATTTGCTTTGTAGTTCGTATTTTACTGTACAACTTAATAAAATGTTATTTTTTTAAAAAAACAATTTATTTATGACAGAACCTTCAGTCAGTACACATGGATATTGCCAGATGGATCTTACAAGAATGAAATTGGCTACATCTTTGGAAAAAAATGATGGGAAAGATTTTATAGGAGAAGGAAGAGGAGAAACAGAAAAGGAAAACATGAAGCAAAATGTGCCTAGTGCTTCTTTTTGACTTCTATCCAGCCAGGAAATCTTGCCTGTTTTTATCTTTCCATTTCATTTCCTACACAGCCTTTCATTCTTCAGCTAGTCCTCACACTGCATAATTTTTTGGAGGGTTTAATTTACAAATGGCCCTCATTTCTATACAACATTCTCTAAACAGCTTGCATGTTTGAAGAAGCTTAGTATTTCTCCATTCTTATATTAATTAATTAATTAATTAATTAAATTTGTACACTGTTAATGATTCGGGGTATTCTTGAGCCACAGATTGTGCAGTTTTGACTATGTAAGGATTTATCCTAAAATAACACAGTTTCTCTAAGTTTCTAGGACAGCAACAATCACAACAATAATTAGTAATATCATCAAATTGTATTGTAAACATTGTAAAAAAATTTATATTGTAACAAAATTGTAAACAGCTTGACTTCAGACGTTGTAGGCGCTTCACCATTGGAGGTGTTTAAGAAAAGACTGGACAGCCACCTGCCTGAAATGGTATAAGGTCTCCTGCTTGAGCAGGGGGTTGGACTAGAAGACCTCCAAGGTCCCTTCCAGCTTTATTCTGATTGGCTATTGACTTGTTTTTCAAAAGTTTCAGTAAAAAAGAATCTGAATGAAACTTAGATGACACAGAAGTCAGAAACTGATACATTGGAAAGCTTAGCTCACTGGGCCATAGGCGTCAATAGGAGTGTCGATACAGATAGTCTTCGACCAACAGTCCATTTAGTGACCATTCAAAGTTACAATGGTACTGAAAAAAGTGACTAATAATTGTTTTTCATACTTAATGACTGTTGCAGCATCCCCATGGTCACATAATCAAAATTAGGACACTTGGCAACTGGTTCAAATTACACAATCAGCCAAGGGGTCTGTGAATAAATGAGTCTGTGACATGTGAAAATAAAAAAAAACCTTTAAAGTCGTGACATTGGTGGCATTATACTGGATGTTGTTAAAGAGGCAGAAAACAATCTGTTCAGTTGGATTTAAACCTAACTATAGTACATTAGGAGTCTGCCCAATTACAGAGTGACTTTCAGTCAATTGCTGCAGATTTGTTCAGAAAGGTGGTTGTTGGTCTTTAAGTTCCTAAACTGATGGCTAGAAAATCTAAATAAAAAATAACTCACCTTCACTGGAATTTAGAAATGTCTCTTTCAATTAAAATAGAACAAAATATCGTTTGGACATTCAGTAAAGTATCAAAACTCTAAATAAAGGTTGTTTTATTTATACCAGTTTACCCTGCAAGATAACTTACATTTTTCCTAAATTCATCATGAATTAAGCTTGTTTTCTGAAAACTTTAGCTAACTAAAACATATGGCTATTTTATTAAAGTAATGATGTCATTTCTAATTCTATGTGTATTGTATCATTTTAAATTAAATAAAATGTTTTATTTAACAGCTCTCTTAAATCATTATAAATGGATACCTAGTAATTAAATGACATTGTTTAATGGTGACTTGAGGTAATGACAGCAAAAGTGAGCAAACTAGTAGCATTGAAAAATAAGTCAAAGGAGCTTCTCACTTGGAAGAAACTAAACATTTTATTTAAAAATTCTCAATTCTATAGAGACAAGCCTTTTCAGAGGAGCCCATTGTAAACTGTCATTACTACAACCAGACATAAATGATTGATATCTTTAATAGGTTCATTTCCAGAATAGAAAAAGTGAGTTTAATTAAATAGTGAAGATGAAAAGATAGATAATCCCATGTCTACTAATATGAGTTCTTTAGATGATAATTAATGGAGGGATACATTTTAAAAATAATCATATATAGAAAGAAGAAAATGAAACATTTGTTTATTAAGACAGGAGGTCTATGGTAAACAAGTACAATATAGTTTTCCAGTGTGAGGATTGCTATTCCTTTTATACTGCATTGGTTTATAAAAGTGAGAAAATTGGTTATTTTTTTAACAACCTACTAACTTATGAACTAAACAACACAACACACTTGTAAAAGTATTACATTTTGGAAAAATGAAGTTCATTTTGGGTGGAAGGATGTATTCATTCAGTATCCATTACTATATAGATTGTTATATTTGTATTTTGACCCAAATTGGCTTTATCAGCCACAGTGTAACTTGCTTTAAGTTGTACAGTGGAAAGAAAAGTTTTTATTTTGTATGTTAAACTTATGTTAAAATGTGTTTACCACAACAAATGCATAAATTTCAGCCTTGTAGTTATGTAAATATTTTTGGAGTTATTTAGTATTGAATTGAACTGAATTGAATACTTTATTTGGCCAAGTATGATTAGACATACAAGGAATTTGTCTCTGATGCAGAATGTACCAGTGTACATGCAAAGTAACAGAATCATAATCTTCATCCTAGTAATAATACCAATAAGAGGGGGGAGTAAAGAAGATAATAAGAATAAATAATAATACTACAGCCATACTACGTGGGTAAATACACATATACATTAACAGTACTATGAGAATTAGGTGTTCAGTAGAATGATGGTCCAAGAGATAGTATAGAGTTATATAGTACTACAATGTATTGGGGGGGGATATAAGAAGTTTGTTTACTTACACTCTGGTTGTTCTTTTTCCACAGGATTAAGGACATCTCTATGGAAGTTATAAAAGATATAAAAGGACAGATATGAAAGAATGGAAGATAATGCCAAACTCCCAATTTCAGCCACTCAAAACTAAAATGCCTAAAGCTAAATGATGGAAGGTACTTAAGGAATTGAAACGAATTGTTTTGCTCGGCATAGAATTCTATCTCTAGATGTTGTCCTATTGTTGATTAAATTGATGGGGGTTTGTGCATGTGTGTCTGTGTGTTTTTGTGTATACCCAGAATACTGAATATAGATTTGGTCAACCCATTTCAAATTGACATTGTGAACATAGCTGAACAGGTGCAGAAGCATCAGTGAAACATATATATTAATGCTTAAACTGGCTATATTAATTTTAAAAATATTAGTATGCTATATTATTTCTGTTTTAGCTTTTCATAGAATGGTGATACTGTGATTTGGATGTAGACCCTCTTAAGCACAGTGCTTTATTGGCAATCTTTTTCTGGACATCATCAGCTTGCAAGAAACCATCTGTCATTACTTCCCATCTGCAGAATAGCATAGAAATGGGATATGCGGTCATGGTGAATTTTGATATATGGCTGAAAGTTCCTTTCCTTCTTGGCTATATATAGTAAAGCAGAAGAGTAGACTTGTCAAAACATGGCCACTTCCGCAGTTCATAAAATCAGATGGGAATGATATAGTATTGCATTCATGTACTGTACATCATTCAAAATTTCAACACAACATGTATATCTAGAAAGATGCATACAGGGAGGTCTATTCTTTTTACAAAATTACAGTGCTTGATCAGGCTTCATCTTTGATGGAAATAACCTTTTTTTGTTGATAATCTGTTGGTCCTGAAAAGCAATTTTACTATTTAGTATTTGGCCTAGAATTTAGAGCAAGGTAGGAACCATTTTTTTCTGCCAAGGACTACATTCCCTCTAATGTAATCTATTCTGGTCATGGGCAAATAGTAGTAGAACTGACAGCCCATGGATCTAACCTGTTCACACCACTGAAGAGTAATCAGTAACATTTTATTTGGCAGAAGACTATTATAGTTCTGCTTGCTACTTAAAAATATAACTATAATAAGTGTTTTTCAGTACTGTTCAAAGCAAATACATAATTTCTGTATTCATAGTATTAAAAGATATTATCTAATCTTTCTCTCTTCCTTTCTCTCTTTTGCTATTTTAATACCAATAACAACAAAATCAATTAAATTAGAGCCCTTGGAGAGATCAACATTATCTTTCATGGTAAGCTCATGAAGTTCTGAGTGTTACAATGAAATCTTCTTTTTGAGCAATGCAAGTAGCTCCTGTACACATGACATGAATAAAAACTCAGCTGGAGTCAAGAAATAAGGTAAATTAATGTAGCTTTCCAACATGCCAAGCATGATTTTTTCCCCAGTTGTATTTAGACATGCCAGAGATAACCTGGAAATATGCTTAAAATCCTACAAGCTAGATTCCAGCAGTATGTGGATTGAGAACTTCCAGAAGTACAGGCGGGATTTCGAAGAGGCAGAGGAACTAGAGATCAGATTGCCAACATACACTGGATCATGGACAAAACTAGGGAGTTCCAGAAAAACATCTACTTCTGCTTCATTGAAAAAGCCTTTGCTAAAGCCTTTGATTGTGTGAATCACAACAAATTGTGGCAAGTTCTTAAAGAGACGGGAGTACCAGACCATCTTATTTGTCTCTTGAGAAACCTATATGCGGATCAAGAAGCAACAGTGAGAACTGGACATGGAACCACTGATTGGTTCAAAACTGGGAAAGGAGTCCGGCAAGGCTGTATTCTGTCACCCTGCCTATTTAACTTATATGCAGAGCACATCAGGAGAAAGGCAGGGCTAGATGAATCAAAAGTTGGAATTAAGATTGCCAGGAGAAATATTAACAATCTAAAATATGCAGATGATACCACTCTAATGGCAGAAAGTGAAGATGAATTAAAGAGCCTCTTGATGCGGGTGAAGAAGAAGAGTGCAAAAGTTGGCTTGAAACTCAACATTAAGAAAACCAAGATCATGGCATCTGTCCCTCTAAATTCCTGGCAAATAGATGGGGAAGAAATGGAGGTAGTGACAGATTTTATCTTCCTGGGCTCCAAGATCATCACAGATAGGGACTGCAGCCAAGAAATTAAAAGACGCTTACTCCTGGGGAGGAAAACTATGACAAATCTAGACAGCATACTAAAAAGCAAAGACATCATCCTGCCAACAAAAGTCGTATGGTCAAGGCCATGGTTTTCCCAGTTACAATGTATGGCTGTGAAAGTTGGACCATAAGAAAGGCTGAGCACCAAAGAACTGAGGCCTTTGAACTATGGTGCTGGAGAAGACTCCTGCAAGTCCCTGGACTGCAAGGTGATCAAACCGGTCAGTCCTAGAGGAGATCAACCCTAATTGCTCTTTAGAAGGCCAGATCCTGAAGTTGAAACTCAAGTACTTTGGCCACCTAATGAGAAGGAAGGACTCACTGGATAAGAGCCTAATGCTGGGAAAGATTGAGGGCAATAGAAAAATGGGATGACAGAGAATGAGGTGGCTGGATGGAATCACTGAAGCAGTAGGTGTGAGCTTAAATGGACTCCAGAAGATGGTAGAGGACAGGAAGACCTGGAGGAACATTGTCCATGGGGTCGTGATGGGTCAGATATGACTTCGCAACTAACAACAACAAGCATGTGGTCCAGTTCCTCTTTCTTCCTCTTCTTTTGTATTTATCATATTCATATACCACCAATCCATTCTTGGCAGCTTATAATATTCTGTACAAAATCAGTAAAAATACAAATCCATAAGAACAAATAACATTATGAAATAATTAATCAACCTTGGTGTCTGCACTGTAGTATTAAAATGCCCTTTTTAACAGTTTTGCCTTAATATCCTTTGTAAGGCCATCAGATTATGATAAAGACGAGGAACGAAATATTTTATTCTTCTTCCTCAAGGAAAAAACAGTCCAGTTGCCTTTTGAAGAAAAAAACACCTTTGAGATTCTTTGCAGGTATTATTCAAAATTCCAGGTATAGAGATGAAATGTACA
This sequence comes from Bothrops alternatus, assembly GCA_034064705.1. Lineage (NCBI taxonomy): Eukaryota > Metazoa > Chordata > Lepidosauria > Squamata > Viperidae > Bothrops > Bothrops alternatus. The sequence goes on from JARGCV010000085.1 coordinate 6,932,651, forward strand.
CTAAAAATCATTGTCTTCTGATCTCTGAAACACATTTATATAAAAAAGCTGGTGTGAATAAATAGAACTTATGTAGCATCCAACAAGGCATTAATGGCTGAATGAATCTTTCCTCCACCACCATCACCAACTGCAACTGCACTCAGGAGACAATGGAACCAAAGTAAACAGTGTCCTAACGACAACCTTTATAGGTGTCTCATAAGGATAATATATTTTATGGTACTGAGCCACGGAAAAAGCTAAAAAGATAAGTAAGGATACACTTTCCCCTCCTGGATTCAATAGTTTTACAATAGTTTCTATGGTACACAAAAGTTGAATCCCAATTGTAACCAAACCAGGCAATCTCTTTTATCTAGGAGATTACAGTGCATCTCCTCTGGCACTCAAACTATAACTTTCCATGAAATGGGAGGGTTAGAGGCTGGGCAATAGTCACCTAAAATACCTGGATCCAGAGAAGTATGTTACTGCCTCTCTCACATTGACTAGCACAGCCTCTTTCTATAAGGAGGTATTGGTATTGGTTCTGCCATCCCAGATCCAGTTATTCACATTCCACCACTTAATAGAAAATGCTCACCCAGAGCAATTTTGCCAAATGCTTTAACCTCCTTCACATTCCAGACTTTGATTAGGTGCTCAGTGAAACTAGTTTGTGGTCTAAACCTGTAGGATTTTACTTCTACTCTTTATCATGGTCAGACCTTTTCTTTCTGAGATATAGATTTATAGCAATTAGAAATGTTAAACTGTTCTTGCTAATCATTGCTACTAATGATTAATGCAGCTAATGATTGCTAAACTTGTCTGCTAATCATATTTATATGCCTCTTTCTCATCAGATCCAGATAAAATTACGGATTGCTTAATCAAAACATGAATTTGGATTTATTGTGAGGTTTTTTCTCCCCCCCACCAAACGTTTTACTTGAAAAAAGTGAAGCAACATGATAGTAAATGTGTTAGATGGGGGAATATGTACTGTAATACAGAATAGTGTAAATTCAATGGTGGGATTCAAATACCTGAACAACTGGTTCTCTGCATGGACACTGGTTCCAGAAGTCCATTCTGGGCTGGGCTGAGTTGATGTAACTATGGAGAGTTGGTCTTACCTTCTAATCACTCTCCCAAGCCAAGCAGGGCTTTAAATTGGATGGATGGATGGATGAATAACCAGGACTTTGAACTGCACCTGGAATTGGCAACCAATGCTGCTCCCACAAAACAAGTAACACACCCACAGATCTAAGCTTACACAGAAGTGTGTGGGCTGCTGCATTTTGGACTAACTATAAGTTCCGGATATTTTTCAAGGACAGAACCTCACTATTCCTTTCTTGCATGTTTCTTTAAAAAGCAATATAAGGAGAAGAGAGGAAAAATAAGTTAAATCATATTCTGATATGTCAAATACCCTTATGCTCCTAACACTGATTCCCTTTACTTGGTCAACAAAATTAATACCTGGAGGATCTATCTTGTGGTTGATGAAAATGTTAATTTAAATTGCATTAATAAATTAGTTTCATTCAAGATTTTGTTTGACTACTTTGTCTAATCCTCTTATTAAGAGCAGTTTTCAAAATAGATTAAACTTTTTTTTATTAAACAACGAGTCTTCAAATGGAATATATTAGATAATTTAGGTTGATCAGATGCATAATCATTATTCAGAATACTGAAACAAAAAAAGACACAATTGATCCTGAGTTTTAGAAACTGACATCCAAATTATTCTATTGTCTTATTAAAGTCAATTATAAGTCATTTTACACTTTCTAATATAAAATGATAACATATACAGCATAATGCAAGTCTAAGCAAGTGCAGTAATAGCATATAGTCAACATATAAAACACATCAAGGAAGCCCTCAGAACGTGTGGCTGCCCCACGTGGGCCTTCATCAAATCTCAAAAAAGGATTACTGGTTTGAAAGAGGGGCCAAAGAGGAGGCCATCTATGTAAAAATTGAACAGACCTCTCTCAACAAAGGGGGAGGGATACAACACCATCTATTTCCAGTCTACAACACAGTCCTTTCAGCAGTTCCAAGAAGGCTTCACATCCATTTGCACTACTCAGGTGACCCTGAAGACACACATAAGCCTCCAGGTAGCTTTAATGACTCACTAAAAGAATTAAATGAACAGCTGTCTGCAGGCGTATAAATCTTTCCGTTCCCCATCGTTGGTCAGAGCTGAAGAAGCTTCTTGGATGAGAAGCAAAACATCTTCAATGAAAAACAAGAAAATCCAGTTGCCTCCTGAAAAAGCATCTTTTAGGATAACTATGACCTGGATGACTGAAAATCTCCATAGACATAAAGTCAGACATGCAACAAAATACACATCTTGGTTTGTTTTTTTAAAAAAACCAAAAACATATATACATACTGAATTAAAACTTTTCATTCTAAAACTCCTAAAATCTGCATCCAACTCTTTCATTGTTGGAAGTTCAACAGCCTGGTAAATACTTCCTAAAGAAAAGCAATATAGAATTTTCTAAACTGTATGTATGTCTTCTAAAATGAATTGTATATAAACTGAGCTATTGCATTAATCTAGGAAAATTAAAAAACCAAGCCTCAGCCATTCGTATTATATAAGTAATTTCTATGCATAACAGTTTGGACAGCAAAGCAATTATGTTTGAATTATTTCCAGTTTCAATGCTCAAATCCCACTCCTGCATGTCCATATTTTAGTATATCCACCCGAACTGATAAAATCTATATATGTATAGCTGCTTACTCAGAGGTCTCTGGATAAAGATAGTTCAAATCTACATATGGACATTTTGGACTGAGAACTGTATTGCCATCAATCTAGCAATCACATTATACCAACTTTGTGATTCATGCATGAAGGGATAATTTGTTGCAATGAATAAGAAAATGGTGCCTTGCAGTTTCTTGTGCTTCTCCAATCTTTAATTGCTTTTTTTGTAAATTAAAGTAGTAACATATTGTTACAGCTTTATAATGAAAGTTTCCTTTTCTTGAAAGTACCAGTTGGAGAAATAAGTCATACATTTTATTCTAGGAACTAGAGAAGGAAGAAGGAAGAAAAAAGAATAAGGAATGATTCCTTCAGAGGGCACAGATTATCTCTGTATTGTCTACTATGATTCTAAGACAGGGGTGTTCAAACTTGGCCCTTTTATGACTTGTGGACTTCAACTCCCAGAATTCCTCAGCCAGCAAACATGAAGTCCACAAGCAAACTATCTTGATTTTGAAACAGTTTGTTATATTTTTAAATATTATTTAGATGGATTCTATTTGTCAGAATAAGCAGGGGAAAAGGTATAATGGCCCTAAGTTTTGATCCCCATGCAGATAACATTGTCAACCTAAGAACTTCCCATGTCAAAGAACTCCTAACTGATTGCATGTTGCTGGTTGTTCCTGACCTTGGCAGCCAGTTTCAAATGTAAAAGAGCTCATTTATAGTCTTCCTATTTTAAGATACTCAAGCTGAAAAGTCATGTTGATTTTTGGATATAATTTAAGAAGGATTCAGGCAAAGTGTCTCTTGGTTTTGAAATGTTTTATTTATATAGATGGACATCATTTGTCTGAATAAGGAGGAAAAAGATATAATGGCACTAAATTTTGATCCCAATGCAGATAACAATGTCAATCCAAGGGATTTCATGTCAAATAAAATGTTACCAGTTTGCTATTGACCTTGATAGCTTGTCTAAAATAGGAAATAGCTCATTTATAGTCATCCTATTCTAAGGAATTTGAGCTTAAAAAATCCTGTTTTGGGGTGGATTACCTCTTTCTTGATAAATAGTTTTAATAGCATAATATCATTCTTCATTTGTGTATTTGTAAATAATTCAAGGTGCTTTAAAACAATGTACCCAACTTTCTTCTTATTCCTTATCTGTCTTACCAATATCTTATTTAGGAGAGAATAAAATTAAACTGACTGAAAAGTGCAAAGAAATAATGAAGTTATGGGTGCACACTGACTTAATTCCTAGCAATGCAACAGGACATTTCTTTGCCAACAGAAGTGGTAGTTGTAAATGTATGTTGGTTCTTATCATGTTGCATTCATAGTTTATTTATTTCTTCCTCTATTTATGTGCTTTATAATGATTTTTCTTCCTTTCTCATCTTCTCATCCGAATGAAGTGTTCTCAAGAGGAAATAAATATGACAAAAGAAGAGTATGTTTTTTGAAGAAGAAGTAATAATATATATCCATTTCCTTGGAATTATTGTTTGTCAGTTGGGAATATACTATATGCTTGAAAAATGTCAGATACAAATACACAATCAGAAATTCAATTTTTGTAGTAAACTATTCTTTATACTTATTCAGATGAATGTCTCAGTTATTGTAAAGGTCTGTGAGAATAAACTTGGGGAACAGGAGGAGAGGCAATGGTCAGACAAGAGATATCTCAGCCCATTGGAGAAATGGGAGTCTGTGAAGAATCTCAGGAGAGCCATTCTTTCCTAGTTGTCTGGAAAATAAAACTGAGGAAGGAGAGAAGTGCTTTCAGACTTGCAAGAACAGTAACTCACTGTTTTTCTAACTTGGCAATTTTCTGGACTTCAACTCCTAAAATTTCCCAAATAGGGGAATGAATTTCTTGGAGTTGAAATTCAGACATCTTAAACTTACTAAGACTGAAAAAGATTCCTGAAATTTTACAATGTAGATATAGTATTAGTACTCATGGTATTGGTTTCTTGTCTGGACTACCATGAGAGAATGACAGTTATGGCTGGTGGAGACCAGTTCAAAGATGGATTGCCTCCTCCTCCTCCCATACATGTTATAGATGAAGTATGACAACCCAGCTGTGATGATATTGTTCATGAAGATATCTTACAGAAGCTAGAGGCTCATCATGCCTCAGTTTTCTACTTGAGTAGAGAGAACTATGGCAGTCTGGGTATCCATGGCCTTAGTGTTGCAATGGTTACTAGGGTTCCAGTACTAGGTGTCAGCAGAAGTTGGAACTGGTTGGTGATATTATCAGAGGACCAGCCTGCATCCTTCAGTGGCACATGAGTTCCCTGGGAGCAACAACCATCATGCTTCTTGTTTGCTTCATCATGATTTGGAGGACTCTGAAGAGACTGAATCTAGACTGCTTAATCCATCTGGGTGTGGTTCTGAATTTAGTTCATCTCTGCTTTCCAAGATGGCAGATTAAGGAGATGGATGAATTTATTTTAAATGGGGCAATAGGGCAAATTGTTGTAGATTTGGGGCTACTGGGGTTATTGCTGTTTGCTCATCCTCTGAGTGGGAAATGAAGGGGATTATGATTCTTCTTATCCTGATTGACTTAGTAAGAGTATTAATAATTGAGATGTAGTATAGATAGTATTGGTGTATGGATGGTGGTAAATGGTAGTCTAATATTTAGTGCAGATTCTACATTTGCCATCCTTCATGAGAGGTGATTTGGTGGTTCTGATCTCCAGTTACTAGTCTGTTATAAGGCCTACCTTATTTGTTTTGTAGCAGTAGTATTATGAACTAGAATTAGAAAATTGTTATTAGTGCCTTGTCATAGCTAGATTACTCCCCATTAGCTTTGGAGTTTTCTGTGGCTGCTCCATGCTTCAGGGAGCAGCAGCCTGTTTCATTGGTCCTCCCTAGATGCCAGTTGGGGGCTAGCAAATGAGTACCCAACTAAGGGACCCAGATGTCCCTGAAATTGTGGTACACAATTCAATTGAAACCTGAGTCACTGCTTGGAATGAGAGGCAATGATTGCCTTGGATAAAACCACACCACCTTCTGTCTATCCATGGATCCATGAATGTCCAGTGGTTTTTAGAGGAGCTTCTGGAGGTAAAACAGTAGAAAGACATCTAGATCAGTGTTTCTCAACCTTGACAATTTTAAGGCATATGGACTTCAACTCCCAGAATTCCACATCCAGCAATGCTGGCTGTGGAATTCTGGGAGTTGAAGTCCACATGCCTTAAAATTGTCAAGGTTGAGAAACACTGATCTAGAGTGATGCTGATGGAAGTTGAAGAGTGAAGCCAACCAAACATAAGTAAGAGGATCAAGTCATGGTCATATGACCAATAAAACAGCCTCAAAGGAGGAGGGGTTGAGATAACCCAGGTAAGTGTGTGAATCTTCTGGATTCTTGATCTATCTGCCTCTAAAGCAAAGTTTATATATTTTAACTAATTCAATATTTTTTCTGTTACCAAGCTGGAAGGATTTCTTTTCTATCTAAAAACGATTTTCCCTGTCTCCTTGTATCCAGCAGGGCTTTACAGCTAATCAGAGCACAATAACATATGGTTTGGATTGTTCTGTTAATTATCCACAATATAAGAACATGAAGCATTTTATTATTCAGAAAAATAAAATGATAAAAGCTAAGTAACACAAAGCCTCAGCATAATAGTGGCCTTACACTGTGGATAAATACTGCAAATATTTTGATCAAACAATTAAAAAAATTGTTACATATTGGTTATCATTTATATCACACAGTAGAATTCTTTTTTTAATGAATTCATTACATCACTTATCTTTCTACTTTATAGTGTCCAAAGCTAGATGCAGCCATTATAAATTCAATTTTATAAGTGAATTCAGTTAAGTGAATCACAGCAGTTGTTAAGTTAGTAACAAATTGTTAAGTGAATCTGGCTTCCTCATTGACTTTGCTTGTCTGAAGGTTGCAAAAGGTGGTCACATGAGCCCCAATACACTGCAATGGTCATAAATATGAACCAGTTGCCAAGCGTCCAAATTTTCTTCACATGACCATGGCAATGGATGTGGCAATGGTTATAAATGTGAAAAATGGTCATAAGTCACTTTAAGTAACTTTGTAACTTTGACTGGTCACTAAATGAACTGTTAAGTCGAAGGCACTCCTATTGATTTCTTTGGCCCACTGAGCTAAGCTTTTCAGTATATCAGTTTCTGACTTCTGTGTCATCTAAGTTTCACTGTTGTAAATCAAGGATTACCTGTAATCACTTACAGTAACAAAATAATGCTAACTCTATCATTCACCATAATGCTATCAGAATAACTGCCAGTATAACTTTTGCTTCATGAAACAATGGCTATCACTGAAAAACAGTGTTTCTGAGTGTTTGTGCACATAGAGAACTAATGGCTTCTAATGGGAATAATGTACTGAACTGGCCAGCTATGGTTGGAGAACAAATCATACAGGGCCAAAGGTTTAAAACAGAATATAGAAAGCTAAACAATTTATCATGTCCAACAGTGTCCTTAGCACATTGCTGATTATTTACATCTTCTTTGAACCCAAGCTTCTTCCGACTGTTGCTATCCTTAAGTTTACATTTATGCATCACATTTTTAAAAAAAATATAAATAGCATGTTGTCTAATATAAGGTCAAAGTAGTATTCATTGAGGATGTGATTGAATGACAAAGTCCATCCCTGACTGCTTTTACACAGGTAAATTGATTTCAGACTCAACTGTAGAAATAAATGTTAAAAGGCCCAGTCTAAAATTTGCACTTTTCAGGATTTTCTTTTACTTGAAACGAAATACATAAAATTTTGGAGAAAATTAGTTTACTCTGGAAGCATTGGATAATAAAAAGTAGCATTTTTATACATGCCATTAAAACTAGCTACTGCCGAATAATAAACTAATAACCTTAAACAACGATTGATAAATTAACACATAAGACTTTTTCATTTTCTCTTTTCAAAAGATAGTAGAAGACTACAAGGAGGCAGCTACATGAAAATCATGTTTTTAAAGGCTCCATGCTGCCTGAAGTTGTACAAAATAAAGACAGAGTATCAATCAATTAATCAATGCATTAGATGGACTGTCTAATAGCACTTCTGTTAAATAGGGTTATACAATGTTTCAGATATTGTATGAAAAGCTGCACTGAAACATGTGAAGATGTGAATGCAGCATCTGTCTAGTTCGCTTTATAACAGCTGCATGTTGTCCTACATTCCATGGCAGTCGCGCATGATAGCTCCTCAATCATAAAGCCACTGCAGCTGCTTGTTCCTGCTCCAGTGCGCTCCCAAGGATCTTTCCTAAATAATTTCTAAAGTTCTGCTTTTTAATCAAAACATGAAACTTGCTTTTCAGAAAAGACTAAATCCAGTTCTTAGAAGATGAAAAATAGCCAAACTGACCTTTTGATTAAAAAAGCAAGGAGAGGAGGCATAAAAATGATGAAAAAGAAAATGTTACTTTTTCCTTATCTGCTTTAGCAAGAAAATGCTGTAATAGCGAACTAGGTTTCTCTAAAGAATATATTAGTAGAACATTATCAAAACACTCTTTGATTCATTATAATTTTTATTCACTTTTCCATTGTATTTATTCTTAATTCTGTTTTTGAAAGAAAAGAATTGAAATGAAGGAAAAGTTTTTGTTCATGTATATAAATCCTTGATCCACAGCTGACATTGGATCATCATTTGTCGGCAGTGGTGAGGGGGGCATTTGCCCAGGTTCGCCTAGTGCACCAGTTGTGTCCTTACTTGGATCGGGAGTCTCTCCTCACAGTCACACATGCCCTTGTCACCTCGAGGATCGACTACTGCAACGCTCTCTACATGGGGCTACCCTTGAAGAGTGTTCGGAGACTACAATTAGTGCAAAATGCAGCTGTGCGAGCAGTTGTGGGTCTTCCTCATTGTGCCTACATTTCATCAACTCTCCGCACGCTGCATTGGTTGCCTATTGGTCTCCGAGCCCAATTCAAGGTGTTGGTTATTACCTATAAAGCCCTTCATGGCATGGGACCAGGATACTTACGGGACCACCTTCTGCCACATACTTCTCTACGACCAGTGAGAGCGCACAGGGTCGGCCTCCTCCAGGTCCCGTCAGCGAAACAATGTCATCTGGCGAGCCCTAGGGGGAGGGCTTTCTCTGTTGCGGCACCCGCCCTCTGGAAGCAACTACCTCCTGAAGTCCGCGTTTCTCCGACCCTCCCGGCCTTCCGAAAGAATTTAAAAACCTACCTCTGCCGGCAGGCCTGGGGATGATTGTTGATTGTGGTGTGATTGATGAGTATGTATGGGGTTTTTATTTTTAATGTTTCTTGTTCGGATTTGTTGCAATTGTTTTTATATATATGTTGGGAGCCGCTCCGAGTCTTCGGAGAGGAGCAGCATACAAATCCGAATAAATAAATAAATAAATAAATTAAATAAATAAATAAAACCTAAAAATATCCCAAGGCATAGAATCTCAGTTCTGATAGGAGCATATGTCATTCTGAATAAAAAGGAGGTTAAGACATCAGGATTTTGGAGGTAAACCTGAAAGAACTTAAATCCTATTCAGAGTTGTTTCATTTTAAAAAAAAAAAGATTTGGAAATTCACACAAATAAGCATGTTTATAGATTTTCTTACTGAGTTTCTAAATAAGGGGGGCAAATAATGATCCATAAGACAAAAAAGATGAAAAATAAATAAAAACTATAAATCTGCCTCTTTTTTGCTTTTAACTGCTTTATATGCAAATGGCTCTTAGGCAGAGACCTTTCGAGTATTTGCTTGATGATCCTTCTCATTGGAAGTGGCAAGTTTTGAAATAACTAAAAACAAATTAAACATGTGCTTTGCCTCTGAAGGACATTTCTCCCCATCTGTGCATTGTGTTTCATTAGTTAACATATGAAACAGTAATATTTAGTTTAATATGAGAACCCCATGGATTTTACCATCTCTTGATATGCCTGAGACACATTTTAGTTTTGATTTATGCAAGTTCTAAAATTGATCTAATATTAATTTATTTTCCAAAATATGCCTGCAAAACTTACTATAAGGAATATGCCCATAGCATATTTTGATATTGTATAACCAGACGTTTTACAAGAACAGTGGTAACCATTATTGTTTCAGACTAGGGAGGTCAGGCTTTGGCCAATTCTAAACCTTATGCAATATACTGAGGGTGGTTTCAAAAGAAAGTTAATTGCTGGAGTGACTTTTATCGATCTAACTGCAGCATAGTTAGCAAGAAGAGGGAGTCAAGCTATTCTCCAAAGTGCCTGAGGGCAGGACAAGAAGCAAAGGATGGAAACTAATCAAGGAGAGAAGCAACCTAGAACTAAGTAGAAATTTCCTGACAGAACAATTAACCAGTGGAACAACCTGCCTCCAGAAGCAGTGAATGCTCCAACACTGGAAGTTTTTAAGTAGAGACTGGACAGCCATTTGTCCAAAATGGTGTAGGGTTTCCTGCCTGAGCAGGGGGTTGGACTCGATGACCTCCAAGGTCCCTTCCAACTTTATTTTTATTATTATTATTATATGTCACTGTTAACCATAGGAAATTGCTACATAAGTTACATAATATCACTGGAGATAATACCAGGGTCATTGGCAGCTTCCTCCAAAGTGGAGATTTTATTTATTTATAAGATGCTGAATGGTAAGATCAGTAGAAGAATGCAGAATGCAGAAGAATGGGCTGCCACAAGGAAATGTATTGTCTCCAACATTGTATAACATATATATATGAATGATCAAGCAGTCCATGACAACACATGTCTGTTCATCTTTGTGGCTGATATAGCAATGAGCACACAAGGATCAACTTTTCATGAGGTAGCTAGTTAATTTATGGTAGCTGTAAGGACCCACCTCACTTTACATCTTAAGAAGACAGAACTAAAGGCATCTTTATTAAGAGAAAATGATTTCAGGCGTTCTAGACAGGATCTGAGGAATTCTCTCCCATCCTTCAATGTTTTAAGTGTTCCCAAGCAGCCCCCCACCCCACAGTTCTTCCGGGCGACAATCCTAATTCTCTCTTTTCCCAGATCCCAGGCGTTGCATTATTCCCCCTCTTTTCCCTCACTGCCAGCAAAAGGGAGACTTCAGAGAGATTAGATGAAAGGCGATGGCCATATTGTTATGGTCAGTCCTCTTGATGAGAATCAACATCCAGTCCTTTGTAGTTTAATGAAAGAAGTGAGAGCCATAAAACCCCCTTGCTTATCCTCCTCCCCTTTTGTAGTATAACAGAATCCAGAGAGAGTAAGAAATGGTTTTATTCCAGAGTAGGTAGCTAGAAATGAAATATAATTGGATTCTGACATCCTGCCCCCCTTAAAAATATGAGAGATCCACCTGTAAAGAAAACAAAACAGGCAGAAAAGTTAGTCTGGCTTGTTAGGATACTCTGTATGAAACTTCTTTAATAGCTTCGGGACTCTGACATGACGTTTATGGATCCACTCATTTTGTGAGACAGGGAGGTGCTTCCATGCTACTAGGTATTGCCCCATGATATCTCCTAGAGTCTAGGATTTCCTTTATCTTGAAGTGTTGTTCGCCTTCCACCATGATTGGAGGTGGTGGTGGTGAGATTTTTGGACGTAAAGGTGACTGATGTTCTCTTTTCAGCAAACTGCAGTGAAAAATTGGGTATATTTGCCTAAGATTTTTTGGGTAATTCTAATTCTACTGTTACTGGGTTTATGATTCTTTTAATTGGAAAAGGCCCTATATATTTTGGTCCAAGTTTTTTACAATATTTTGTAGATAAGTATATTATTATTATTATTATTATTATTATTATTATTATTATTATTATTATTATTATTATTATTAGTCAAACATCCACATCTGCCTATCCCAGGTCCTTGTTAAGGACTCGATAGGGAAACAAAATGTGAAATCCAGTCTGAACATCTGGCTAACTGTGCGATGATCCATTATTATTATTATTATTATTATTATTATTATTATTATTATTATTATTATTATTATTATTATTATTATTATTATTAGGATCATCGCACAGTCAGCCAGATGTTCAGACTGGATTTGGCACTTTGTCTACCTATCGAGTCCTTAACAAGGACCTGGGATAGGCAGATGTCGGTGTTTGATGGTATTACAGATATCGTCGCAAGATGGAAGCAGTTCCTAGTAAGGCTGTCTTTTGCAATTGACTAATGGTGAATTTGTCAATGCCAATGGTGTTCAAGTGGTGCTCCAGTTGTTTTGGGATTGCACCCAAGGCGCCTATTACTATTGGTACTACCCTTGCTTGCTTTTGCCAGTCTTTCTATTTCTATTTGTAGGTTTTTGTATTTTATTATTTTCTCCAGTTCTTTCTCATCTATTCTGCTGTCTCCAGGCACTGCCACGTCCACTATCCAGACTTTTTTGTCTTTCTTATCAACAATTGTTAAGTCCAGGGTGTTATGTTGCAGGTGCTTGTCTGTTTGAGTTCTGAAGTCCCAGGGCAGTTTAATTTTATCATTTTCTATGACTTTCTCTATTTTATGATCCCACCAGTTCTTGTTTACAGGCAAATGATATTTCTTGCAGATCTTCCAATGCACTATTGGTGCTACTTTGTCATGCCGCTGCTTGTAGTCAGTCTGTGCGATCTTCTTGCAGCAGCTTACCAGGTGGTCCACTGTTTCTTCAGCTTCTTTGCATAGGCGGCACTTACTGTCTGTTGCTGTCTTCTCAATTTTGACTTTATATGCATTTGTCCTTAAGGCTTGGTCTTGTGCAGCCAGAATTAGTCCCTCAGTCTCTTTCTTCAATTTTCCTGCTCTTAGCTATTGCCAGGTCTTTTTATTATCTGCTTTCCCAGCTATTTTTTTTAATGTACTGGCCATGTAGTGCTTTGTCTTCCCATGCCTCTATTCTGTTCTTTGTTTGGTCTTTCTTGTCGGCCAGTTTGGTCTCTCCAGTAGTCAGTAAGCCTTCCTGATATATTAATTTCAGTGCATCTTCATCACTGTCCTTCAGATATTCTTCCAAAGCCTTTTTTTCTTCTTCAACCATCTGATGTACTTGCAGCATTCCATGCCCACCTATTTGCCTTGGTAGATAAAGTCTGTCAATGTCACTGCGTGGATGAAGGGCATGATTCATTGTCATTATTTTTCTGGTCTTCCTATCCATTGCTTTTAGTTCTGCTTGAGTCCAGTCCACTATTCCAGATGTGTATCTAATGACTGGAATTGCCCAGATGTTGATTGCCTTTATGGTATTTCCTCCATTGAGTTTGAACTTTAAGATCTTCTTCACTCTCTTAATGTATTCACCTCTAATCTTTTTCTTCACTTTAGTGTGCTTGATGTTGTCAGCTTGTAGGATACCCAAGTATTTGTAGTAATCTTCCTCATCCAGACTCTTAATGTGATTTTCGTAGGCCATCTTGATTCCTTCAGTTTTCACTATTTTTCCTTGTCTGATAGTAAGTGTGGCACATTTGTCCAAGCCAAACTCCATTGCAATATCATAGCTATATATACGGACAGTGTTTAGCAGCAATTCTATTTCAGATGACGTTTTTCCATACAGCTTCAGGTCATCCATGTAAAGGAGGTGGGATAGTCTGGCAGATATTTTTGATGTTTTGATAGCCATGTCCTGAGTTATTCAGTATTGTTGACAGAGGAAACAGTGCAAAAATAAATAGTAATGGTGATAATGAATCTCCTTGAAATATTCCTCTCTTGATATTAACCTCTCCCAGTCTCTCACCATTGATCTGCAACTTTGTCTTCCATTGTGCCATTGATATTTGCACAAATTTTCTGATATTTCTACTGACTCCTGTTATTTTTAGGCACTTGATTATCCAGTCATGTGGCAGAGAGTCAAATGCCTTTTTTGTAGTCAATCCATGCCGCATTCAGGTTGGTCTTCCTTTTTTTGCAGTTTTCCAAGATCATTTTGTCTATTAGTAGTTGATCTTTTGTTCCTCTGCTATTGGGGCGGTTTCCTTTCTGCTCAGGTGGAAAGAGATTGTTTTCAACTAGATGCTGTTGTACTGCATCAGCTACCACACTAGTTAGTAGTTTGAAAGTTGTTGGTAAGCAGGCAATTGGCCTGTAGTTGCCTGGTGTTGCCCCTTTTGCTGGATTTTTCATTATTAGGTAGGTTTTCCCAGTTGTTAGCCACTTTTCAATTTTTCCTCCTTATAGTATATTGTGGAACTGCTTGGCAATGAGTGGGTGTATAACAGTTAGATGTTTCAACCAAAACCCATGCAGTTCATCTTGGTGCTGACCAATTTTACCTGGTGCTGACCAATTTTTGATTTTCCTTGCTCTTTTTTCTACCATTTTTGTTGTTATTACTAGTTCTTTCATTTCAACTGCTGTTTTATTTATATCCACCTCTTTTAACCAAACCACCTCCTTGTTGTATTTCTTTGGGTTATCCCATATCTGCTTCCAGAACTGCACTGTTTCTTCCTTGTCAGGTACTGACTGATTCATTGCAGTTTCTCCATTGATGGATTGGTAGAAACGTTTCTGATTGGATTGAAATTGGAGGTTCTGCCTATAGTTTGTAATTCGAGCTTCATATCTACTGATTTTATGGGCTATAGCTGTTATTTGTTGCTTTATTATTTCCAGTGCTTCCTTGATCTTCCTTGTTTCTAAGTGATATTTCTTGATTAGGTATTCTTTGGTCTTCTTGTTTCTTCAGCTTCTTTTCTTTCATTTGTTCTAGCTTGCTTGCATGTGATCTTAACTTGCTGATCTTATTTTCTAGTCTAACCTTCCATTTTTGTGGTGCACTGTTTGTTTTTCTTCTTTGTTGATTTTGCATCCCAGGTATTCAGTTATAACTGCAGCTGTGCAGTTGGTTGGTTTGTTTATTGTAGTGAATTGGTGCTTATACTTGATATTGCAGTATTTGCATCTTTTGATGTTTGTGCTAGCTGTTTCTTTGGAACAAGCTTTAATGCAGGCAGCCTTATTCTGTTGTTTTTGTGCTGTTCTAGATGCTCAGTTATAAGAATAACTGTTTCAATTCTTTTATTTCTTTAGTTAGAGGGTTTTGTTCTTATTTATTTATTTATTTATTTATTTGTTTATTCATTCATTTATTTATTATTTATTTATTTACCTTAACAAAAGCTGAATGAAACTGACTTGAAATAGTGGAGATCCAGCACCAAGTAATTGTCTGGGCAACCCTAATAAACGAATGTCAATGATGTAACTCAGCAAAACCTCAAATGTTCCATGTAAATTGGAGACACATGACTAATCCTTTCAATGTTTCACTTCTTTTTGATGTTTCCACTGCTATGACTATAGTTTACTTTAACAATAAAGTTGCTTTCCTCACATAGACAGAATAAATCTGTTTTTCTTTCTATAGTCCACAAATCAGCAAAAAGTTTACCATTCTACAAGTTAATTCCTATAAAAATTCCTACCCTTCTATTGAGTTAAGTTCCTTTCTCTATAAGCCAAAAACTAATGATCAATTAAGCTGTATGATCTTTCTCTTCGGTGTTGCATTCCATTTTTTGCTGTTTTTATTGTTGTTTTTCCACAACAATAAACTGTCCTTTCTTATCAGGTTTTTAAAGGAAGGACTATTTCCATCTGATGCCTCCCAGTAAATTAGAGATATTCTAAGACAGGAGTGTCAAACTCGATCATGTCACATGATGTATCATGATTTTTTTTGCCATTGCAGAGCCGGAGTGAGTGTGGCCTTTGTGTAATACATCCAGCCCACAGGTTGCCAATTTAATACCCCTGTTCTAAGAAGTAAAGCCATTAGTGGCAATAATTTCTGATCAGATTTTCCCCAGGAGTTGCTAAAGAGTACAGTAGAGTCACAAGATGAGGTTTTTGAGCCCAGTCAATCATAGTCTGTGTGTGCTGCAGCATTAAATACCCACTTCATGCATCTAAAATATTAAGAATATTTTGGTTAATTTTGATGTGGATCTACTAAATACTTTTTAAGATTTAACTTTATTGATTTTGTCTTTTCTTCTGGAGGCAAAATATATACAATTTGCATGTCTTTTCTTCCCCTACAAATTAACAAATGTTGAAAGCTTTTTTGTTTCATACAGAATAATAATATATGTACATAAACATATGTACAAATTATTCAAGACCCTTATTTTACAGCTAATAACATCAGTGTTATTGAAGCTGCTGCCTATCAAAAAAATAGGCAGCAATTGCAAAGGCCAACCAAGAATTACAGTTATTTTAATGAAATAAATATATTTTCTTTGACTTGTGATTTCTTCCGAATGTTACTAAAATCATATATTGCAAGGAATTAAAGGCAATCTGCATAATCTTTAAAACTAGATTATTTGGTGTTGAAGCAAACTTTACTAGTTAGTTGATAAAATAAATAAAGAATATATAAAAATACTTTAATTTAAAAGAACTATCAGGTTATCATGATTTTGTTCTGCACTTGGTTAACTGCTATTTTTCATTGCCTGTGAATTATCTGGCTATAAAATGACCATGATTTCATTACTTGGAACATTGGTTTAATTAGATCTAACCAATATTTTTTAAAAAAAATTCATTATGTCAAGAAGTGACCAAAGAAATAGTTCAGAAGAGAATCTTTCACAGGATGTCCAAAGATATTACTCTACAAAACAAAACAAAATTTCTCATTTTGAATTTATAATGTATATTAGTGGGCATCAGGGACATCAATATAATTTAGTATTATTTGCTTTATTTTAAAAATAAGAAAACAAATGAATAAATTAAACAAATAAGTGAGTGTAATTAGACCAGGTTAATGAAAATTTCTTAAAAGACAATCTCAGATTCAAATGTTTGTTTGTTTTTTGCACATTTTTACCATCACTATCAATGTATTTTATTAATAGCAGGTACCAATATCTGGCAACAGGCCATATAACATCCTACTAATGATGTAATCATTTTTCATGAAGTAATAACAGGAACACAACATGTTACCTTTTCTGTGTAGCTATACTGCTAGATTAGTTACTGACAACTTTTATTCCATCCATTTTTCAAAGAGCTCCACTGATTTCTAGCTCTTCTGTTTTATTGGTCTTTAAAAGCTACTAAGTTACAACTGAAAATTTTCCATCTTTTTTTCTTTTAAAGAGATGACATAGATTGATATGAAATTATGGACAACTTGGGAGTATTTCAGGTCCAATATTATGAAGAAATTGAAAATACATTTCATGTAGCAATGCTCATACTTTTATTTAGTGTGTACTTCTAACTAAATGCAATGTGGCTACATAAAAATTATGTATATGAACTGACATCACAATAAAACAGTACAATAATCAATATAAACATTTCCTGAAGCTAGCATAACTTCAGTATAAAAATGCACAGAATAATAGAAAAAAGTTTCTGCGTATAAAGTAGCATTTTAAGGATTTTTTAAACATCAAAAAATTGGATCTCAATTGTAATTCAAGGAGAGATTAATTCTAGAGTAGTACCAGAATAATACTAAATATGAAATACTTTTTTTTAAAAAAATGAAGTGATCTTAGAGAGAAACCATCCCAGCTGGAAAGAGAGCTAAGGACAGAATTAGCCTGGATTCATTATATAAACACAAGAAGCCTAGGTATGATCCTTCCTGAATGCTTTAGAGCAGAGATGGTGAACTTTTTAGACACTGCCCAAAAATTGCCCCACCCCTCTGCCCCCGCTCGCTCCACCCCTGCTCCGCCCTCCCACAGGGCCACCTACCACCTCCACAGCCCGCTACAGATCACCCAGGTGGCCCTGCAGTGCTATGGTGGCCATGCCCTCCACCCGTGCCCCGCAGCATCATCTGCATGTGACAGGGCACAAGGGCGGAGTCTTGTCCCTGCTGCGTGGCTGCCATGTCCTTGGTTGTGTTGCTCTGCATGGGCCATGCCCGGAGGTGACTCTCCTCTGGGGGGGCTCTGGTGAGGAGGAGGCCACAGGGAAGACGGGGCTGAGGTGATGGCATGCATGCCCAAAGAGAGAGCTCTGAGTGCTGCCCCTGGCATGCGTGCCATAGGTTCGCCATCACTGCTTTAGAACCTTATCCAGTAGTTCCCATGAAAAAGCTGCCAGTCTGGGGAGATTTCAATGTAATAGGCAGAGAACAATAAAGTAATCAGCTTGAATCTCACATGTGTGGGCCTGGTTGTTCATGTCTGACCTGTGGCCATTTTAATACAAATCACCCTTGATCCTTGCTGTTTTTCTTTTACAGAGTAGGTTGATGTACTTTGTGTAAGGTCCTGCCTCTGCTAATACTTCCAAGAAAACAGAACTCTTGAAACTAGCATTGTTTCAAACAGGAGCTTTTATTGGGAGGCAGTGATAGCAGAAAGCAAAGCAAGATCTAAAAAAAATCCCATGCAAATTGTTACATTAAAACTTATTTTCACAAACCCCACCCAGAACCCAACTGTCCAGTTTGCGTCCAGCCAATCCACAGGTACAAAGTTGTTATGGGAACTGGAGCTGATAAGGGATGGGTCCCAGATGCTTCAACCAATCTCACAATGGAGTGGAGATAAGGCAAATTGGCCCCTGGCAAATTCCTACCCCCTTTTCACACTCAAAGGGATACATCAAATTTTAGAGAGAATAAAGTAGAGGAAATACAGATGTAGGCCCCCTCCCACCAGAGCGAAACCTCCCCCTTCCCGTCAGAATGGCAGAGCCTAGAAAAGAAGCATTGAAGGGGTTCCTGACACTTTGTATAGATTAAAATGTACCAATCAGGTTCCCAAATGATTTGTTTCACCCAGATTTTTAGACAACATAATCTTGCCTTGAATGAGATGCAATCTACCGTAGTTCTAAGCTGTTGATTGTATTAGCAGATATAATATATGTTATTGATTTTAAGAATTGTATTTGTATTAATTCAAGAATTTAGAAGGTTTTTTTTTTGGATTTTTTTCATATAGCAGCATACCAAGAACTTTGACCTTGACTGGTTTAATTGATATATGGATAAAGTTGTTCCCATCCCATAAACTAGAAAACTAGTTGATCACTAGATCAAAATTCTACATCATCAGAGATACTTTTTGAGCTTTCATAGCTAACTCTTAAGTCTCTCATCTATAAGCAATGAGTAAAAACTAATCAAGGAGAGAACCAATCTATAACTAAGGAGAAATTTCCTGACAGAACAAGGACAGAAATGTTTCCATTACTCGACTCTTACATAAAATGGATCCTTATGTAAAACAAATATAAATGCTTTTCTTTTGCTGAATTTTGAAGAACAGGTAAAGTAGAAATAAATGCAATTCTCAGCTTAATCCTATAATTTGAATAAAACTTTGGACAAAAGTATGTGATCTTGCACATCACAATTGGCAAACTAACTGTACAATGAGTGCATGGAGATATCTCTTTTATATTGATAGCACTCATTCCCTTTAATTAGCATCATTTTAAGCAGCATCATTGCCTTCTAATAGGAATCTTTTCCTGATCCAGGATTATAAAATTTTTGTTGTAAAACAAAAACATTTCTGAAACTTTTCTATGCCAATTCCACCCCATAAATCTCCCTCTAACTGAGCTAAATATATTTTTTGGGAAGGGGTCTCTTCACCATTTGGAATTAATGGTTAAATAAATGCACCATTAATTTAAGAGGGGATGTGACATGCCTATCTTTGATTGCAAACAGTACTCTGGATCTGCCCATTTTCCTGATTACAAATTTTCTGCTGTTATAGATCAATCAACAGCTGTCTTGCTTATGCTTGGAAATGGCCAATCCTGATAGTCTAAAACTGACCATGGTTCATTTAGTCACTTCATTTATAATATAAAATGTCCCACATGATTAGCATGTAGTTTTAAGTAATATATAACACTCCATTGTAAATCACCCAATAAACCCTTCATGTAGAAAATTGCTTATTAAACAAAGAAGGGAATGAATATGTTCAACATTGATTTGGCAAAGAACTCTATGAAATTTACTGTGCCATCTGCCATACTTGTCATCTTGTTGAGAATTTGCTTATCTATAGGGGCAAACCACCAGGGTCTTCAATTACAATGTGTTCTATCTTTCCTACTCACATTGCCTTATTGTTGGCCCTAGAGATTTCCTGAAAGAAGAAATCTCCTGTTGTATTACATATGTTAACTTTATTTAAATTTAAATTATTTTAAGTGACAAAGTTAATGCAATTAAAAGAAATCATGGGATGGGTAACTCCAAAACCTTCAACCAGATCCTACAACCATAAAGAGAAAAAATGTTTTCCTTGCCATTTCTCTGAAAACATAAAATTCAAATGAACTGTAGTTTTTATTCAGACTGGTTTCTTCTGCTTCTTATTATCATTATAGTTTTATCTGTAAAGTCTCTTGGGAAATCCAAGCAATTTTATTTGAACCTACCTATCATATCATGATCATATATCCCATTCCAATGGTTAATCATTGTTTTGAGAGAGTTGCTAAGATCGCTAGAAAATTATGTCTGAGACAGAAAACCAGAGATAACACACTTGGCCAAATGTAAGAATTTGATGAGGATTTAATTGCTAGAAGGCCATGAACAAATCAAGGTGTATCACTATCCCAGCTAGCTGATAGCTATAGCTAGCTGATATAGGGAAATAAGAAACACTAATAGAGATTCATCAACAGAATCTGTATTCTTTTGGATTCAAATGTAGACATTCAAAGTTCAATAAGCAAGAATGGGTTAATCTTACGTACATTGTAAAAGCAATCTACAAAACTGAGACAGATTTATTCTGTCTTCTTCAACAATGCAATTGTAAAGCAAGCTATACCAGTGCATTCAGCCAAGACCAAATGCTGGGAGATTGTTACTTCTTTTCTCATTCACAAATCTCTTTTCACCATCTGCACCTTCACTTTACAGGATAACTTTAAAGGCCTTAGAGGTGATTTGAATTGGGAGAAAATCTGAGAGAAATCAATATACAGCAGTGCTTCTGTCTCTTATAATAGTTTTCTCACATTTCACCTCTCTTGATTGTTGCTACTGTCAGTCAGTTTTAATCATGGCTAAATTTTGGCAATAAAGTCTTAATGGTTTTCAGAATAATAGAATTTCTCATCATGTATTTAATGAAGATTTGGAATAAAGAAGTTTAATATATCACTAGTATTGATTTTTTTAACAACCATTATGGAATTATACCAGCATTTTTCACAATTAAAATAATGTACTGCTCTTAATCATCTTTCTAATAATCACCATGTAAGCCAACTGTCAAAAGTGGTGTTAATGCTGGTTGCCTATCCCACATTTCAGGGTCCCAGATGCTCATGTTTATTTTTACCAGGCCTAGTAATAATTTTGTGTGTGTGTGTGTGTGTGTGTGTGTGTGTTTATGTATAATTCTGCCAAAAAACTGAAACTATGATATAATTTTTAAAAAAGTAAAATGCTCTAAATTGGGGTTATATATTCAGAAGGTAATACTAAGGATGAGACAATATTTGTGTATTAAATGTATTCATGTACAATTTGCATTAGATCCATAAACAGATCCATGAAAAATAGAAATTTGTCTTATCCTGTATGCTTGGTTAATATTCTTTTAGTGGACGGTTCCTCTATTTTCACGGTTTATTTATTGATTTCAACAGAATCTCTCATGTGAAATAGCCCACGGTAGCTTTCAAATATGTTTGTCATTTTAAGAAGGGGGTCTTAGAGCATTGTTATGCATTTCAAGATGTCTTTTTCCCTGATGTCAGAGTGTACAGTGCAGATTTATATAGCCATGCAGACAAGAGGTTTCCACTACAAACAGAAATCTCTTACATGAACATTCAGATGATAATAATAATAATAATAATAATAATAATAATAATAATAATAATAATAATATCTTGGAGGTCATCTAGTCCACCCCCCTGCTCAAGCAGGAAACCCTATATCATTTTGGAGAAATGGCTGTCCAGTCTCTTCTTAAAAACTTCCAGTGTTGGAGCATTCACTGCTTCTGGAGGCAGATTGTTCCACTGGTTAATTGCTCTAACTGTCAGGAAATTTCTCCTTAGTTCTAGGTTACTTCTCTCCTTGAATAGTTTCCATCCGTTGCTTCTTGTCCTGCCTTCAGGCACTTTGGAAAATAGCTTGACTCCCTCTTCTTTGTGGCAGCCCCTGAGATACTGAAACACTGCTATCATGTCCTTCTTTTCATTAAACTAGACTAGGGGTAGGCAACCTTGGCTCTTTTATGACTCATGGACTTCAACTCCCAGAACTCCTGAGCTGGAACGGCTCAGCTTGGAAACCTCTCCCTTTCCCCTCAGCATGGCTGGCTCAGGAATTCTGGGAGTTGAAGTCCACAAGTCACAAAAGAGCCAAAATTGCCTACCCCTGAACTAGACATACCCAATTCCAGAACATGTTCCTATATGCTTTAGCCTCTAGTCCGCTAATCATCTTTGTTGCTCTTCTCTGTACTCTTTTTAGAGTCCCAACATCTTTTTTACATCGTGGTGACCAAAACTGGATGCAGTATTCCAAGTGTGGCCTTACCAAGGCATTGTAAAGTGGTATTAACACTTCACATGATCTTGATTCTATCCCTCTGTTAATGCAGCCTAGCACTGTGTTGGCTTTTTTGGCAGCTGCAGCACACTGCTGGCTCATATTTAAATGATTGTCCACTAGGACTCCGAGATCCCTCTCACAGTTACTACTATTGAGCAAGGTACCCCCTATACTATACCTGTGCATTTGGTATCACAAGTTAGCTGACTTTCTTCTTGCACACTGCACCACATCTTGCACGACCACTGGGAAGAGCCCAACTGAACTCCGCTGGGGTCGCAGACTCATTACTAAATTGGACAGGTTGCACCCAGACCAGGTGGCTTCACAGGTCGCAACCACGGGCACTCAGGAGACTACAGTTGGGTGATCCGGTCTGGGTAGGAACTACGCTCCTGGTCATCTGTGGGTTCCTGCTGTTATCTGTAAGATCTCTGGACCTCTATCATACGAAGTGACCTTGGGAGATGGCCGCGTCCTGTGGCGCCACATCGATCAACTGCATTGGCAGTTGTCCCCTGTGGATTCCGCCCCTGCCTCCGCTCTCGGGAGGGAGGGGGCCCAGGAATTAAGTCGCACTTCAGGTCAACCTCCTGAGACACAATCTCACACTTCAGGTCAACCTTATGAGACACAACCTCACTGTTCCTGGGACGTACCGCAGGTCGCTAGGATTTCTCAGGGGAGGTGCAAGGACATCCTCAGAGTTCAGCTATTGCACCGAACAGGGAGTCATGCGTATCCACAAGAGCTCCAAACAGGAATTTACATGAGGCAGGGTTTGCCATTGAAGTGGCTCCTGACTCTGGCACCTAGGCCACAGGGGACTGGGAGTATTGGGACACACCTGCAATGCAGGTCACATCCGAGACTGGTCACGGGCTCGAGGGACTAAGTTCCCTGGAGCCTTCCAGAGTAGTTGGGGAATCCTCAGCCAATTCAAAGGGTTGGGGAATTTCAGCTGCTCTCACGGAGCCTGGGAAGAGCTCTGGCAATTCTGCCGGCACGCCTCACCAGGGGTCACCTGCAAAACCTGTGCATAAAAGTCCTGGTTTAGCGAGCCCAACAGATGGGCTGGTAGGCCAGGCGCCCTTAAGAACAAGTCCTGGTCTGCCTAGCTGGGGAGGTGAGCTGACAGGCCAGGCACCCTCCCTAACCTTGCATAGGTCACAACGGGCCAAGGCCCCTCCTAAGCATCTAGGCTAATATGTGAGGTTCTTGTCAGTACAAGGAACTTTACAGGTCTAGACTGAGGAGATGGGACCTATGTGGGTAGAAGATAGACACACGAAGTCCACATTAGAGAGTGGTTGGTTAGCTAACTCTGTTAGTATAAGAAGGGTGTCTGCATGTGAGCAGACTATTATTTTTTTTTAATTTATTTTATTATGATTGTAAAAAAATTGGAATTGTGTGTGTTCTATCCAGGGGGGAGGGGTGTTGTGTCCTGGACCTGATGAGGAAACTCAGCAGGCCCAGAATTGTTGCAAATGGTCCCAGGCATTCTAAAATGGTCCCAGGGACCAGACAGAGTGGCACCAACTTTGCGCACATGTGCAAGGCGCAAAGAAAGAAGAACTCTTATTGGTTCGCGCTGTCCGGGGCTCAAGCCCTATAAAAGGCCTGCGTGCCTTTTGCTGTTTGCTTGGAGTTGGAGTAGGAGAATAAAGCATTGATTAGTTGTCACCATATGTCTTCATCATTCACATGCGAACAGAGAACACAACAAACATGTTGAAGAACACTGAGCCCAGAACAGAGCCCTGGGGCACCCCACTACAGTGGTGATGCTTCTACCTCACATTTTTCTATCTTGTCAAGTAGTAGGTTGTAATCTACTTATCAAATGCCTTACTGAAGTCCAAGTAAATTATATCCATAGCAAACAATATGGCAAGTAGAAATATTTGATGAGACATCTTTCTTGGTTTATGTGTTATTACTTAAGAATCAATTAGGTGAAGGTAAAAGTAGTGTGGCTCCTTAGAAGTGCATAGGCTATATAAAAAGGGGGAGGAAGAGAGAGAGATAGAGATGAAAGACTTAAGGTAACCAATAAATAGGCAAGAAGAGAAGTTGTTTTAACATACGTCCATCATGACCTGTAAGTCAAACTTGTAGATGACTGTACAGATAGCTCTGATTTATAAAATCACTATTGAACTGAAAAAAAATTCCTTCAATACCTTTTCAATAATCTTTTTTCTCAGTTCATAACTTTAGAGTATATAATATGTTATTTTGCCATGCATATCTCAAAAGTATCTTCTTTTACAGAAATACTGCTACTTAGAACTATATTGTATTTCAGGCATCTCTGTTTTAGAAGAGAAAAAACTTAGACCATTTAAAACTGAAATACAGTGTTTTGTTTTGTTTTATTTTATTACCCAACTTAATTTTTATATTACTTTGCAACCAGTCTAAATGTTGTCATTTTCTTCTCTGCTCCAAAGTACTTTCCCATAATATTTCCCTCAGTCTGCATGTTTTTCCTTTAAATATTCCTGTCTGCATTGTTCAATTCTATTTATACTGATATATATATATTATTTATTAACAAATAAAAAAGAATAGGCAATTATAGATGAAGAGGCACAATCTTCTACAGACTCCTTACCAAACACAAAGATTCTTTTTCAATATCCTGTAGTATTAATTCTTTCTGAGGTTACCACCTAAAAGAATCATGTGGACATTTCCTTATGGGCGTCCTTCAATTCCTTTTCTTGATTTAACTCTAGGATATATCCACACTGATTCCTAACCTGACAAGTCTGGATGGCCTTTAGTCAATTAATTAAAATACTGGCCTTGCAGTTTGCATTTTGTCATGAATGCTGCATGATTCTTCTGTCAAGAATGTTATCATTCATCAGCCTATGAATCCTTGTACAAGATTTTGATTATTCCTTGGGGAAAGAGGTTTCAATTGCCCAGAACAACAGATCAAGTTTATTGGCTTTTTTAAAAAGATAATCTCTTGGCCATATGGCTAGTCAATTTGATTTTCTGCTTACTTTGGAAACAGAAAATGAAGATCTTTGATGCTTTGATCTGAAAGTCTTTGGATTCCCCTGCTATTCAAGCAGAAACCAAAATATCCCAAAACACATACTATCTGTTTGGAGTACTGCATTTTTTAAAAATTAAATTAAATTTAATATTTTATTTTATTTTTATTGAATGTATTTGCTGCCCATCTCATAGCAAATGTCTCTGGTGGCTTCTATATAGAATAGCAATTCCATACATAACTAAAAACTCTCTAGACCTCCATCTTTAGCTCCTCTGGGGAGATCTAAAAACCACAGCACCATATCCTTGCTTGTGTTGAATCAAAACTTGTTATTCTCTATGCAGGGCACATAACCTCCAGACAACTGGGAAACAGCCTTGATGGCATAACTCGATCAGTCCATGATAAGATATATATCTGAATATCATCAGCAAATTAATAATACTTAACACTATGTTGATGAATGATCTAGTCATCCATAGTCCATGTAGCTTTTAAATAGGAAGGCTTGGTTACTGCCTTTTTAAGAACCACTGGAATCACCCCTTCTCTCAAAGATGCATTCAGCATTGCTGAATCCAACCACACATCATTTCCCAGGTGGCTTTATCCATCCAGAGAGAAAGTGAGTTTGATACACAAATACTTATACTTACAGCCATGACAACACTGTCTGCTTCCTTGGACCAAAAAATTCAATCTCTCCAAATGATCACATAAGACCATTCCTTAGTCAACTCCAAAGGACTTGCACAGCCTGAATTCAACTCAAAGTAGATCCAAATGACTATCTCATACAAGCATCTAATAATCTTCTGATGTTCCTCAGGCTCTGTCAGCTATGAGATGCTGGCCAGATCTTGCCGCCGTAATCAAATTCAAAATCAATTTAGTCTCTGTGGTGGTACAGTCTTTTATAATACCTAATAAAAACAACTGTGGTGAAAATTCAATACGCTTTTTCAATATATTTTGAAGAATCCACCATATTTTTATCCAAAAAGCCTTAATTTTTTTACAAGTCCACCAAATATGAAAATAAGTAGCGTCCATAAAATCACATCTCCAACATTTAGGTTGCATATTTGGATACATAAGTGATAATTTTTTTGGGTCTAAATGCCATCTATAAAACATTTTATAAAAATTTTCTCTTAAATGCTGAGCTTGTGTAAATTTTACATTTTTCACCCATATCCTTTTCCAGATTTCCATCGTAATTGGATGTCCAAAGTTACCTTCCCATTTAATCATACAATCTTTAACTAATTCATTTCCAGAATCAATTTCAATTAAAACATCATATATTCTTTTAATATGCATACTTCTTTGATCTCTAATTTGTTGAATTAGTTTTCCATCCTTTAAAGAAAAACCCATTTTAATATCTTTTTGCCATCTAGCCTGAAGTTGCATGTGTGAATACCAGTTATGAGCTATTCCTTCTTCCCTTAATCTATCTAATGATTTCAGTTCTAAGCTATTCCCTTCTTTAATTAAAAGCTTCTCATAGGGTACCACATCCTGAATTTGTTGTCTATTTATACTCTCTATTGCATGCCTGGGAACTGTCCATAAAGGAATTTTACCATTTAACTTATAAGAATACTTTTTCCAGACACGCAACAGTGAATTTCTCAATAAATGTTCTTTAAAACCCCTATCCAACTTTTTTTCATAAACTAAATACGCATGAAACCCATACAATAGTCCGTACCCTTCTATATTCAATATTCTTTCATTAGTTACATTAATCCAATCACTTATTGCTACTAAAACTGCTGCATAATAATATAGCTTAAAATTAGGCACTTTCAAACCACCTCTTTCTCTTATATCTTGAATAATTTTTAGTTTAACCCTTGGTTTCTTGCCATTCCAAATAAATCTATTAATACCTTTCTGCCACTCCTCCAAATTCCCATCCTTTTTAAGTATTGGTAACATTTGAAATAGAAATAAAAATTTCGGCAATACATTCATTTTAACTGCAGCTATCCTTCCCAACATTGATAATTGTAATTTTTTCCAGTTCTCCAACTCTAATTGTACTTTATTCCATAAAGATTCGTAATTATTCTTATACAATTTCCCATTTGACGCTTCAATATAAATTCCTAAATATTTAACTTTTTTAACTATCTCACACCCCGTTATTCTTTCCAAATCCTGTTTTAATTTATCACCTAAATTTTTAACCAGCATTTTTGTCTTGGATATATTTAGTTTAAAACCTGATACTCTTCCATAGCTTTGTATAATTTCCATCAACCTCTGAGCTGACTGTATTGGTTGCGTTAATGTCACAAGTAAATCATCTGCAAAAGCGCATAATCTATAATCATGTTGCCTAATCTGAACTCCTTTTAAGTCATCTGAAGCTCTGATCTTATTCAGTAGAACCTCTAAAGTTAACACAAACAGTAAAGGGGATAGGGGACAACCCTGCCTGGTACCTTTCTCTATATTAAATGAATCTGTTAATTGACCATTCACAATAATCTGCCCTGTTTGTTTCTGATATACTGCTAATAAAGAGTTAATAAACTGGTCCCCCATTCCCATCTTGATTACAAGTCTTTTCAAAAACAACCAGTTCAATCTATCAAAGCCTTTTTCCGCATCCAGAAACATAAGAACTGCCGGCACCTGAATATGTTTATCCAGATGTTCTAGTATATTAACAAGTTGTCTAACATTAGTTTTCATCTGTCGCCCTTGTAAAAAACCAGTTTGATCCGGATGAATTATTTGAGTTAAAACTGTCATTAATCTATTAGCCAAAATTTTTGCAAAAATCTTGTAGTCAGTATTCAACAAAGAAATAGGTCTAAAGTTCTCCACTTTAACATTGTCTTTACCCTCTTTAGGAATCAAGGAGACGTAAGCCGTTTTCCATGAAGGTGGTACCCGACCCCCCTCTTGAATATTTACAAATAACTCTCTCATAGGTATAACCATTTCTTCCTGTAAAGACTTATAATAAATCGCTGTAAAACCATCAGTTCCAGGAGATTTTCCCATTTTCAGTTGCTTAATTGCAGTAATAATTTCTTCTGATGTGATCAGTGCATTTAATCTGTCTCTTTGATCCAGTGTAACTTTCAAAACATTTTGATTTTCGAAAAAGGCATCTATCTCTTTCTCTTGAACCTTCTCTTCAGAATATAATTTAGTGTAGAACTCTAGGAAAGCTTTTTTAATAATTTCTTGTTGAAATACTTCTTGCCCCTTATATTCTACCTTCTCAATTATACGGGATTTTTGTTTTTTCCTTAATGTGTAAGCCAACCATCTGCCAGGTTTATTAGCGTTAAAAATGTATTGTGTTTAACATATTGCAAATTCCTGGCAACTTGGTCAGCCATCAACATATCAAATTGTTTCCGTAAAATCTTTAACCCTTCTTTAATATTACTATCATCTGGTTCCTTTATTAATAATAACTCCTTTTTCTTTATTTCCGCTTCTAACACTCTCCTTTTTTCCTCTTGTTTACGTCTATGCCTTGTATTTAATTCAATTAAAATTCCGCGCATATGAGCCTTACTAGAGTCCCACACAGTTTCTATTGCCATTTCCCTATTCATATTTAACATTAAAAATTCCTTCATAGCCTTTTTACATTCTTCCACATTTGCCTCATATTTAAACAAATTTTCATTAATTCTCCAAGATCTTCTAGTAAACTGACCAGTCTTTAATTCCATCATAACCGGGTTATGATCTGACAACACATTAGGTAAAATTTTTACCTTCTTTAAACTTAATATAAAATCACTAGTAGTTAAAATAAAATCAATTCTAGAAAATGATTGGTGTCTATCAGAAAAGAAAGTAAACTCTTGATCCCTACCATGTCTTTCTCTCCATATATCTGACAGGTTAAAGTCATCTTTAATATAAAAAAAAGATTTAGGCAAAATAGAATGCGATTGGGGAGTGGATGAGATCTTTTTCTTATCCAAACCAACATCAAGAATACCATTCCAATCTCCCATCAAAATACAAGATCTATAATCCAATTGTATTAGTTTTTTATGTAATAACTTATAAAATGTACCTTGTTGCTGGTTTGGAGCATATACCCCCATCAAGAGAACTTTCTTCCCATCTTGTAAAATTTCAATAGCTAGAAATCTACCTTTAGTATCTGCTTCTATTAATTTAGCTTTTATATGATTTTTAACATAAATAACAATTCCATTTTTCTTCTCTAAAGATGCTGCCACAAAATGTGTACCCAACCTATTATTTATCAAATATTTCTGATCAGAAATTCTAATATGAGTTTCTTGTAGACAGATTACATCATTTTTACATTGCTTCAAATAATGAAATATCTTCTTCCTCTTCTGTGGAGAATTTAAACCATTCACATTCCATGTCAAATATTTATTTGACATGACCTTTTTGTGAAAGCTTCTGAAAAGCCAAAGCCACTTCCTCCCTCCTCTTAGGCCTTGCTCCCATGGCTTCCGAAGATGTCGATGCAACTTGTTTTGAATAAATTGGCATTGCTATTTCTCTTTGATCCGTAATCTTGATAGCCTCACGTGTATATCTTTGTTCCTTGGGCCTCTCAGCAACCAAAGGTTGAAAAATGTCAGTACTCTGCACTGGTTGAGCCTCTGCTAATTCTTTATCCTTATCTGGTGTTGAAGTTAGTTGAAGATCCATAAGTTGAGATGATTCCATATCTTTTTCAGGAGCTGCCCTCTTGGGTCTTGGAGATTCAAATTTACCACTTAACAATATATTCTCAAAAAAGTCCTTCGCTTTAGCAACTGAAGTTAAACGATACCTGTTATTCTGAAAAAATAAAGAAAGTCCAGAAGGGACCTCCCACCTGTATTGTATCTCTCTTTTTTTGAGCTCATCTGTCAAAAAGGCATAGTCTTTCCTTGCTCTCAACATTTTGGGGGGTATCTCTTTCAAAACCTGTACTTCTTGGCCAGCAATACTTAATTGTTTATTATAAGCTTTAGTAAGAACCCAGTTTCTAAATTTTCTTGTACTGAAATATATCACAATGTCTCTGGGCAAATTTCTTTGTGCTGCAATACGAGAGTTCATCCTGAATATACGTTCCAACTGCCAGGCCACATTTTCAACCGTATCCTCCAAAAAGGTTGCTAAAGCTTCAACAAAAAATTTTCTTAAATCTTCTTGAGTCTCCTTTGATATTTCTCTAAAGCCTCTGATTCTGACAGCCATCTGCATCTGGTGATATTGTGTCAAGACATTTTGATCCTGTAAATCACTTCTAATTTCCTCTAATTTTTCTTCCATCTGTTGCTCTACACCTTCCAACTTTCCTTCAACTCCCACAGCATAGTCCCATACTCCTTTAATAGCTTCAACAATATCTTCTCTTATCTCTGAGTTATGAGCTTCTATCATAACTTTAAAATCTTTTTTCTGTTCTTCTATCTTTTCCTCCAATTTATCCAACTTATCATTTACTGTAGATAAAGCTGTTGATAATGCAGAAGCCAGTGCAGTCTGCAAATCTTTCATTGTAAGCATTTCTGGAGGGGGTTGTGTAGAAACTTGAGGTTCTGTCGATGTCTGCGCTACAGGGGCTAAAGGGGCAGATTGTGATTTTGCTAGCTGCCCAGGGGATGGTATAGCCGCCTTCGCTGCAGCTGTCTTTAATCTCGTCGTCATTTTTTTTCCTTAAGTTACCAAATTTTCCTCCCTTCTTAATTTATTTTAAATTATTTTAAAGTCCAGTTACGTTGTGATTCAGTAAAAAATTCAAGTCAAAATGGTTTCTCAAACTTCACTTCCGCAAAAGAAGAGAAAGTTCAGTTTCACTTTCAAGCACTTTCACTTAGAACAAAGAACTATCGCCATCTTGAAAGGATTATGTTGATTTAAAAGAATAATAGTTACATAGGCAGAAACAAAGTAACAAAATACTTGCGTTACTCAGAAAACTCCTGTATTCACTCCGTCTGTATAAAGTCCTTATTATGTATTTCTTAAAAGCAGAGGCAGTCGCGGCGTCTGTTTCTGTCAGCCGACAGAAGCGTCTCTGGGCAGGAGCATTCCAAGTGCCTAGGGAGCACACCTTCTCCATCTCTGAAAATTAATTCCAGAGATCTTAGAAGGGCTCAACCTTACTCTTGCTGCTCCAGTATAATTCAATTGAAGGAATTATACTTGTTTTATAGTTAAATAATTACGTATAAGTAGTTTAGTGTGGTTTCTTGCGTTTTTACCCTGTATTCACTTTGGGAAGCCTGGGGGGGGAGGGGGGAGGGTTTTAATAATAGTTATTTTATATTTTTTCAACTGTTTTGGGGAGGTTTTTTTTCTCTTTTTAGGTGGCAAGGGGTTGCTCAGGTGGCCTCTGGGCACCACATTGGTTGGAAGAAGAAGGAGGAGTGAAAGTCAGGCAGGTAGGAAGAAGGTATGAGGGAGAGGATGTAGGTGGGAGGAGAGGATGGAATTGGAGAAAGGTTTAAGTAGGTTGTTAGAGGGAAGAAGAGGGGGTTAGTTTTGTCTTAGGAGGATGTGGTGGGGAGGGGGTACCGAGCAGTTTTGTTTGATTGTTTGCGAATTGTATATGTATATAATTGTTTACAGTTGAATTGTTACTTCATTTTTTGTTAAAAACCTTATAAAAACCAATAAAATATTAATTAAAAAAAAGAGATGCTGGCCAGATCAGGAACTAGATTCCACCATTGTTTCAACATACTCTTGAAAATCTAATTTATACTCTAATGAGGTGTCATTCTTAATTTCTTTCTCATATTTACTCTGTTTTCCAGGCTTAAGCATGTTTTTCAGCCATCATCTTTGCCTTTTTTTTTCAAGGTCATCTCTCTTGCTCTTACATCTCTACCTAAAGGAGATTAGTCATCTTGAACAGAGCTTTTGTCTGGCTATTTGCAGTCCTATGAAGAATGGAAAAATAAGGATATTTTGTCACCTCATCACTGCAAGGTCATCCTTAATAAAGGTCTTTATACATGCTCCATCAGATTCACTCTTAATTTTCCCACTGCAGTGCTATAGCATATCTTCTGTTACTTCTTCTAGAGTTTCTATGAAAACCAAAGTGCTTTTGAGGAGATAGAGTCTATACTAATGTGGTACAATGTAAATTCACCATTTTTCCCTAATTTCAAGCAGCAGTTGAAATCTCAGTCAAACCAGAGTCCAATTGAGAATGAACAGATTGATAATTGACCAACATGGTTGCACATTATATATTTGACAGCGTTTCAGTATACAAATTCTAAATTTTCAGATTGATTATATATTGTATTACACTAGTTTTTCTGTAAGTCAAAATTATGCAGCTTCTTACATAGAAATCTTAGTAATGTATATCTATCTTTAAGGTAAAGATAAAGGTTACCCATATCCAGTTCCAGGAATCTTCTAGGGGGAAGTGCTTATCTGTGTTTCCTAGCCAAAGGAGAAAGAGTTATCCAAAGACACTTCTATGGTCAGGTAGCCAGAATGACTATACGCTAAAGGCACTCAAAATACCTCCCCACAAAAGTGGTACCTATTTATCTACTTGCATTTACATGATTTCAAACTACTAGATTGGTAGGATCAGGGGCAAGAATGGGAGCTCAGTTTGTATGGTGCTTGGGTCTCGAACTGCCAACTTTTTGGTCAACAAGCTCAGCATCTTAACCCCTAGGCCACCACGCTTCCTTCTTTAAACATCTGTCTTTAAAAAACACTTTATTATTTGTACTTAAAAATGTAAATTCCTGAAGATCCATTTTTTTTCTAGTGTAAAAGTTCTTTCAATTTATCTTTCCCCAGTAATACATTACTGCAGTACTATACATGTCTCTTAAATCTCTGTCTTCTGTGTCAATAACTATGATTACATAGGAATAGGAATAGCAGCAGTATAATCCATAGCAAACAACTCATCTAATTGTAGTTGCTGCAGGAAAACTGAATTACAGCCATGGTAGCACAATTTATCTGAGGAAAAGTAATAGCCCACATAGGATGCCATTTATGTTGAACTTCATCCT
The DNA here is from genome assembly GCA_034064705.1 of Bothrops alternatus. Classification (NCBI taxonomy): domain Eukaryota; kingdom Metazoa; phylum Chordata; class Lepidosauria; order Squamata; family Viperidae; genus Bothrops; species Bothrops alternatus. The sequence continues at coordinate 6,965,994 of JARGCV010000085.1, forward strand.
TTTTTTTGGTAGAAACTACAGAACTACAATTCAGCAATACACGAAACTAGCCAGAGGATAGCACAGAATTTCAATCTTATTAAGAGATTGACATTTATCCAATTATTAATCCCAGGGAGACTTCCACAATAACTTTAATCCCCAAATGAGGTAAAGAGTTACAAGTAGTATGATATATTTCTATTTAATTTAAGTTATAAGTTATAGAATAAGATTGTAGCTGATTGCCTCAGATTAATTGTAGGGAAATTATATATCCTGATCAAGCAGGATTTATCCCCAAAAGGAATATATCAGTCCCTAACATGAAATTGTTGGATATAATTAACAATTGTAAAATTAATACATTATCTCTATTATTATGCTCACTAGAAATTTTCAAAGCTTCTGATTGTGTTAAAGCAACATTTTTAAAGCTAATGTTGTGGAAATTTGATTTTTTTTATTTCTTAAACATGCAGATCTATAAGAATATTTCTGCTCAAATAGGAATTAATAAACAAGATTCAAAATAATTTAATAATTTATACTTTCAAGAGGCGCAAAGCAGGGTGCTTTTATCAACACTGGTTTTTTTGTCTTCTTATAGTAACATTAATGGTAGCATTAGATAATAACAAGGAAATGAAAAGAATAAAAATAGTAGAAAGTATTTGTTAAACTAGTTTGCTAGTCACATTAGTTTGTAGAAAGTATTTGTTAAACTAGTTTGCTAGGCACATTCTCTGCCTCTTTCAAATCCTTGGCATTCTAAAAAATATATTAGAATGATGGTAAAAGAATTTATTAATTTATTAGACTTAGTATTGAATTTTTGAAAATCTCATCTCATATTTCCTAAACTGCAGAAAGGGGAATTTAATGTACTAAATTAAATTCTGTATACTAGTGACATAATCATTGTTCAAATATTTGGGAATGAATGTTGCTAAAATATTAGTAAATTAGCAATTAGTGAATTATTTTTAAAAATGGAATAAGGAATAACTTTATTCTTATTTGCAAAAAGTAGAAAGAAATGAAAATATGGCATAGGGGATAATATATATATATTTATATGATATATGATATAAATAATGGCAATTTCAAAATTTAAATCCATTATTTCAAGCCTTACCAATTAAAATTTCAAATAAAAACTTTATCAATGTGGCTGTGATGCAATGTAGCAAGGAAATAGATTCTTGGAGGAGGGGGTGCATTCCAGAGAAGTAAAAGGCAACTCAGTACAGATTATGTGTGAGACAAAGAGGCGAAGACAGCCCCTCCCTAATGGTTCACAGAGTATTTTGTAGATGGAAGTAGTAGAGTACAGAGTCTGGCAAGATTTTATCTATGGATGTACAAAGTACTCAGCTTAGAAAAGTCTCTAAATATCATTTTTTTTAATTTGGAGCCTGATGGTAGCAGAGAAAAAATTAAAAATAAATTGTTTTAATGCTAAAAAGTCAAGAGTCAACAAGAAAATTATTTACAACTCACAGAGATAAGAAAGATGGAAGATTCATCTTTAAAACTATATTATCAAGCAGCTTATTTAGGACATATGATTTTACTCATACTGGAATATAGAGCAAAACAATGTACACAGACAGTAGATATATAAAAGTTAGTTACAAGACAAAATGTTACTTCCCCCCCCAAAGTAAACAATAATAAATATAAACAATATAAAGAACATACAGTATTTACTAAATTTCAGTTAGGTAAAAGTCCAAAAATGATAAAGGACATCTCCCCATTAATTTTCCTGATGGTTTATCTTGGTTTTTACAAAACATCTGGGATGGTTTAATTCTAATTATGAAGCCAATGTAGTTTATATAGAATATTATTATAACAACAATAGCTATGCAGTAAGGAAAAAAAATAAATTCTAAAGTAGGTTATCAAGTATTTTAGTAAAAACAACTTAACTGAAACATTTTTAAAGATAAAATTGTCAGTCAAATAACAAATCATCCTTTGAGGATTTTGAGAAATTAATAAAATCGCTCACAATATAAAGGAATATTTTGCAGAATATACAAGGCGGTATAGGACAAACTTCTGGAAGTGGCATCAATGGAGAGAACCAGTTGTTCAGGTATTTGAATCCCAACACTGATTGTAGATAATATATAGATGACATTTAACCCCAATTTCTGCATATATGGTAAAACTATGAAAAAGTTGTATAATTCTGCCAAAAAACTGAAACTATGATATAATTTTTTTAAAAAGTAAAATGTGCTCTAAATTGGAGTTATATTTTCAGAAGGTAATGCTAAGGATGAGACAAGATTTGTGTATTAAATATATTCATGTACAATTTGTATTAGATCCATAAACAGATCCATGAAAAATAGAAATTTGTCTTATCCTGTATGCTTGGTTAATATTCTTTTAGTGGACGGTTCCTCTATTTTCACGGTTTATTTATTGATTTCAACAGAATCTCTCATGTGAAATAGCCCATGGTTGTCATTTTAAGAAGTCTTAGAACATTGTTATTTATTTATTTATTTATTTATTTATTTATTTATTTATTTATTTATTTATTTATTTATTTATTTATTTATTTATTTTGCAATTTCTATACCGCCCCCCTCCCGAAGGACTCGGGGCGGTGTACAGCCCAATTAAAAACATCAACATACAAAAAGTAAAATGATTAAAAATAGATTAAACAATTTGGCCCAGAATCATTAAAAACCCAATACATTGTCTTAAAAGCAACAATCCCCTAAAACAATTATGGCCTTGTTGGTACCGGAGCTACTATCCCAGGAGCTACTATGCATTTCAAGATGTCTTTTTCTCTGATGTCAGGGTGTACAGTGCAGATTTATATAGCCATGCAGAAAAGAGGTTTCCACTACAAACAGAAATCTCTTACATGAACATTCAGATAGCAAACAACATGGCAAGTAGAAATATTTGAAGAGATATCTTTCTTGGTTTATGTGTTATTATTTAAGAATCAATTAGGTGAAGGTAAAAGTAGTGTAGCTCCTTAGAGTGCATAGGCTATATAATGAGAGAGAGATGAAAGACCTAAGGTAACCAATAAATAGGCAAGAAAGGAAGTTGTTTTAGCATACTTCCATCATGACCTATAAGTCGATTGCCTAGAATTGTTGTTGTTAGTTGCAAAGTCATGTCCGACCCATCACGATCCCATGGATAATGTTCTTCCAGGCCTTCCTGTTGTCTACCATCTTCTGTAGTCCATTTAAGCTCATGCCTACTGCTTCAGTGACTCCATCCAGCTACCGCATTCTCTGTCGTCCCTTTCTTCTATTGCCCTCAATCTTTCCCAGCATTAGGCTGTTCTCCAGGGAGTCCTTCCTTCTCATTAGGTGGCCAAAGTACTTGAGTTTAACTTCAGTATCTGGCCTTCTAAAGAGCAGTCAGGGTTGATCTCCTCTAGGACTGACCTGTTTGACCGCCTTGCAGTCCAGGGGACTCACAGGAGTCTTCTCCAGCATCATAGTTCAAAGGCCTCAATTCTTTTGCACTCAGCCTTTCTTATGGTCCAACTTTAACTTTAAAAAACTTCACTTAATTTAAACTAAGTCAAACTTGTTTTAGATGACTGTACAGATAGCTCCTATTTATAAAATCATTACTGTACTGAAAAAAATTCTTATACACCTTTTCAGCAATCTTTTTTCTCAGTTCATAACTTTACAGTGTTCAATATGTCATTTTGCCATACATATCTCAAAAGTATCTTTTTTATAGAAATATTGCTACTTAGAAATATTTGCCATTCTAAAATAATAGTGCTGTTGAATTTTATGAACTCCTCAGACTCCCCAGTGAATTAGTTGCTTGTTTTAAGTCCCAAGCCATCTGTTACTCCCTAATGAAATTGATTATCAGGCAATTTGAATCTCCTGAAAACATTACCACTACACCATAACTTGGCTAATTAAATGTATTATTGCTTTTTCATGTGTATGTGTAGAACCACTTCCTATTATATCATCAGATAGCAGCTGGGTGTTATTGCTTTTACATTTGACTGCTCTGAATTCATATCTGAGAATGGAATAATATTTATGATTTTATATAAATATTCATGTTTTTATGAAGTTTTTCATTAGTCTGTACTGCTGTATTATATTTTATTCTGTTTCATTTCCAAGTTTGCAAATGAAACAATATACTATAAAACCCTCATGGATATAACAGAGATTTACTAGATTCAGACTATATTATAAAAAGAGACTGATGTATGCATTAATGGATATGATATCTTCATATTACCTACATCACTGTCACCATCATTATACTACCCTTGAAGAGTGTCACCATCATTATACTACCCTTGAAGAGTGTTTGGGGACTACAATTAGTGCAAAATGCAACTGGGCGAGCAATTCTGGGCCTTCCACGTTGTGCCCACATTTCGTCAACTCTCCGCATGCTGCATTGGTTGCCTATCGGTCTCCGAGCGCAATTCAAAGGGTTGGTTATTACCTATAAAGCCCTTCATGGCACTGGACCAGGATACTTATGGGACCGTCTTCTGCCACATACTTTCCTTCGACCGGTGAGAGCGCACAGGGTCGGCCTCCTCCGGGTCCCGTCAGCGAAACAATGCCGTCTGGCGGTTCCTAGGGGGAGGGCCTTCTCTGTCATAGCGCCCACCCTCTGGAACCAACTGCCCCCTGAAGTCCGTGTTTCCCCCACTCTCCCGGCCTTACGGAAGAATCTAAAAACCTATTTATGCCGGCAGACCTGGGGATGACTGTGATTGTGTGTGAATGATGAATGTGTCTGGGGTCTTTTAAACGCTTTTTAGCTTTGGTTTTAGTTTTGAAATGTTGAAATGTTGTTTTATTTATGTTGTTAGACGCTCCGAGTCTTCGGAGAGGAGCGGCATAAAAATTTAATTAATAAATAAATAATAAATAAATAAATATTATTATTATTATTTACATAATATTTTAATGCATAGCATATTTGTTCTTATTTCTGCTTTGCTCTAGTTTGTCATACAATTATGGAAGTATATAGGATTTTCTATAAAAATTCTGAATTGTTTGATAACAGCCTGACATATATAATAAATCCTTATGATTGTGGACCTCCATACAACATGCTACATTCATGAAACCCAAAATATAACAGGCTAATATTGCTTCTGTCATTAGTTTTAAAACCTAGTTGTAGAATCTGGTAGATTTCACTTCACATGGTAGCTGGGAATTTTAAAACAAAAGGATTTAAAAAGCATTAAAATAGGATTAATTCTGCTAGAAAAAAAACTCACACTATTGTGTGTCTTTGCCTAAACTTCACCATTCTTCAGTCAGCTTTATCAGTCTGCTGAAAACTCTATCTTTAGTGCAGCTCAACATCACTGCTTCTATGTATGTAGCACTTCTCCCTAAAGGGCTGCTGGCAATTGGGTTCTTCTATCCCTTTCCCAGGTGACCAGCCCAATCTGACCCAGGCACACCAACACACCATGGAGGGAGTATAAGCTTTAATTAAAAATAATCTCCATTAAGGTAAAAAATTAAATTAAACAACACAATAATACAAAACATTTATGGTGAGCAATGTTGCTCAAGCCAAAAATGAAAGACTGTCCTTTTTGGCCAAATGACCCCTCACCAATCTGCTACCTCATAAATATGTTCTCTGCGAGTCCCGTGAGAGGCCTCTTGTAGCAATAGCAGTAGCACTTAGACTTGTATACTGCTCCATAATGCTTTACAGCATTCTCTGAGAGGTTTACAAATGTCAGAATGTTGCCCCAACAACTTTACCAATCAGAGAAGAATGGAAGGCTAAGTCAACCTTGTACTGGTCAAAATCGACCTTCAGGCTGTGGGCAGAGTTAGCCTGCAATATTGCATTTTAATCACTGTGCCACCAGGGCAGCCAGGAGCCAGTCTCTACCCTGAGATATCACCACCCTCTCTCTTAGGGTGGCAATCTCTTCCTCTTTCCAAAGGAATGCAGCCTCTTTTTTTTTCTTTTTTTTCTTTTTTTTTTTGTTAAAAATTATTTTATTAAAACCATCAACATTATACATGAGTTCATATTAAAAAGCAATCATCATATATCGTGCAGCCTCTTTTTCTTATAGCGGCTTCATTTTAAGATCCCATACCTGAACCAATTTCTGATTCCCCATTTTCCCCCAAAAAACTTTGCATTTTTTATTATGCTTTTTTAATGTCAATGTATTGATATTTTCTGCTTTATCACTTGGATTCATCTGCCATTTATATATTAGATTCAGACTTTATTATAAAAACAGACTGATGTATGCATTCATGGATATGATATCTTCATATTACCTACATTACCGTCACCATCATTATAATAATAATAATTATTTACATAATATTTTAATGCATAGCATATTTATTCTTATTTCTGCTTTACTCTAGTTTGTCATACAACCATTTGAAACGTGGTTGATGTTATAATATCAGAGGAAGAAGAAAAGGGTTTTCTTTTATCTGTATATCAAAAGGTGGCAATATATTTTTATGTTGTCTTTATTCTTTGTTTCTAATTACAATTACACAAGAGTAAATCTATTTTATATTCTTATTCCCATCATATTATCAAAATCATTTTAAAAGTAGGATTAACAAATCTGCTACATTCTGAAACTGCTACTTGTTTATCTTCCTTTCCGCCTTGGAAAAACAATTAGAGGACAACAAAAAGCTCATATCTTTCAGTTCATCTGGGATCAGAATTTCCTGGTTCTTCAAAAACATTAAGTGATTTAGAATATCCTTAAGTATTCTGTTTAATGATGCCGACCTCCTATATTTTAATGAGGTATTTTTCTTGGCATCAATCCAAAACTTTCTATTTTTTTCCTGACCACATAAGGTAAATGGCAAATAAGGTTTATGCAAGTAGATAAAGCCTCTAGCAGAGAATAAGTATACAGCTTACAGAAGATTAACTTTGTAGAGGAGTGCAGATACAATTTTCTATTCCTTTATCCCATTCACATACATTTTTGCTCTGATAATAGCTTATGCCATATTACCTCTGAGCTAGCTTTTCATGAGAGAATAAATGGTAGCTCTACCTTGTATCTTAAACTATATCCCCTTGACTATGAAATATTTAGAGAAAGAGACTTGCTGTGACCAGCTCTTATTTCTTTATTCTGTCAGCAGCTTTAGGAATTGGTAACCAAAGCATCACAATGAAAACTGTCTTCATACTAAGCTGCCATGCTGCTAACAAAAATAAGCATTTCCATTGATGCTGATTTTATAAATTGGACACAGAGTTCTACTATACTTTGCTGAATGTTAATGTGCCTCCATTTGAGGTTCAATTGGCATTACTACCATTCCAAGCCAAGGAATGAGAGTCTTATTTGTTACAACCAGTGATTTCATGTTTCTGCCCTTTCAAAAGAATTCTTTGATTTTTTTAGCAAGAAAATAGTACAGCCAATTAATTTTCTGCCCAAAAAAATAGAGTGAACTTAACTAAGCTCATGTTACAAAATCTACTTGCATGAAAGCAATTTCCACTAAAGTCCATGGAATAATGATCAAGGTCTCAAACTTAAGAAGATTATTGGTTTGACTTATTTTACCTCACTGACAAAGACTTCCCAATCCCCAAACACTCCTTTCTTAACCTCTCTTCCAACTGTTCAGGCATCTCATGTAGTTTATGCAAAGCAGGCTGTGTTGCTCACTACCACACCTTTGAGGATTATTAGAAAGACACTCACCAAAGTGTTTCACATAAAGGATCTCTGGAGGGAAATGGTAAGCATAAAAGTCATTGTTGTGGTTACTCTCTTCAGAATCTACACACTTTCACTCTTCTCCTCAGAAACATTTTGGTAATATTTTTTTTTTTTGGATAGAAGTTTAAAAAGTCTTTAAAATAGTCGTTTGTATAATTGAGCATCATAAGGTCTCTAGGGACACTGAAAGTAGAAATGTAGCCATGTACCTAAGCAGAATTTATGGATGGAATATTAAAGCTTAAGTACAGAAGACATGGATGAACAAGCAGTTAATTTTACTACTTTCCAGATTCCATATAGAGAGAAAGGAAACTAGATTCACAAAAATTAGATTTTCCTCTTCAGCCCATGTTAGCAATACCACCAGCAGCATTTTGGCTGGCAGGTGTAAGTAGAAGATAGTGGAAATTCATTCTACTGAAAACATTGATTTTGCTTATGATTGGATAATTAAAATTTCAGAAGACCCAAAGGCATAGTATTAGAATGTTACATAGTGCATAAACTAAAGAGCTGTATCAATATGCTAACTTACCTCAGCAGCTGTACACTGTTTTCTTGATAGTATAATTAATGTACTGTACAAGAGCAATTTCAGGAATATTGCAGTAATCAAGATGACTAGAAAAATGAGGATTCATCCCGCTGTAAGAACATGGTGCTTTTATAAGGCTTCAACAGTCTGGGATTGCAGATGTTCATCTGAACTTGCCCCAATCATTTTAACTTAACTGCTAATAATACATATTTTATTCAACTGAAGTCTATGGACTATGTGAGGAACCCAAAATTTTGAAATTAGTCCTTGGGCTTTTTTAAAATGATAAATAATTTATTTACTATTAAAACTGTCAGCATTTGTTTGTAACCTTCAGCAGGGCAAAACAGTGCTCGTAGGGCACAATTTTGGAATCAATATACCTCAGATGGGCTAACTTAAAGAATGTTCCCAGGCACCATTCTCAGGGTTTCAATTTCCTGATAGCTTCTTGATCTCCTCTCTCCAGCACAGATATAAGACAGATGGCCCAAGGCACTTTCCTTCTTCCATTGACACGCGGTACCAGCCTCTTCCTCCCAACAGCAGAACAGCAAAGCATCCTCCTTCCCACTCCCAGCATAATGGTAAACTTGAACATAGAAAAAAACCCATATATTAAATCATGGTCTGACATGGTGACCCCCTAAAAAAATGGAAGATCCACCTGCAGGAGAGAGAAAATAAGAAAATGGGAAAAGAAGCATAGACAGTTAGCAGGGTTTATCAGGGTAGTGTTCATGGAAGCGTTTAAGTAACTTTGCGGCCCTAACATGTTTTCATGAACCCATTCATTCTGGGAAGGTGGCAAATCTTTCCAGGTTACCAACTATTGGACAGTTTCATGATGCTTATATGAGTCCAGGATTTCTTTAATGTCAAAGTGTTGTTCACGTATCACCATAATGGGCAGTTTTGTAGCATGTGCTTTTGGCCTTAAAGGCGAGGTTATCTTGGGCTTCAGCAAGCTACAATGAAACACAGGGTGAATCTGTCTTAAGATATTAGGGAATTCTACTTCCACACTAACTGGTTGATGATGTGCTTGATTGGGAAGGGACCTACAAACCTGGGTCCTAACTTCTTGGAAGGTTGTAATGATTACAGAAACCTAGTGGATAAATAGATTTTGTCCCCAATGCAAAAAGGGTTGGGTTCCCTTCTCTTTTTTTATCTATTTGAGCTTTATAAGCATCCCTGGCTTTGTCTAGGGCTTTTCTGACTATTGGCCAGGTGTTTTGCAACTAATGCATCCATTCCTTAAGGGAAGAGATGGTGGGCTCACTGGCAGGTAAATCAGGCATAGAGTTGAACACCTGTCCCATGGAGACTTGAAAGGGGGTATACCCGGTGCTGGAGTTAATAGCATTGTTATATGCCACCTCAGAATATGTTCATGCATCTATTATAGCTTACCATTTTTTAAAAAAAAAAAGTTTAATAAATTGCATCATACCAAATAATTTAAATGACCCAGGCACTAAACATTATTGAACTTCCGATATTACATAAACTCACAAAGGTACCAATTAACAGCTTGCTTCAGTGAAATACCGTTGGGTTAATTATTCTGTCTATGATGTTGTTAAGACATTTAATTGAGTCTGGTTATTTTAAGAACACAGTAATAATTGTAAACATTGCCCTGGTCACTCCTCCTATCTTCAGTCAATCTACTACTGTACACAATTATTTCTCATTTATTTTAGTCATTTACATGCTAGTTAAAGGTTGATTAAAAACAAACTGACAGTAAGGTTACAGATTCTATGGTTCAAATTTTGCTGCTTTGGAGAACTCCAAAAAGAAGACTCACAAAAAAACTGGCAGATCATATTAGAAAAAGGATAACATTAAAGCACCTCTTTCACTTCCCTATATAGTGAAAACAATCTTCATCTTCACCCACTTGGGAAGATCTAGAAAACAATCTTAAGAATGAGTGGGTGGGTGGGTGGGTGGGTGGATGGATGAATGGATACATAGCTTATTTTAGGTTCTTTTATTTGTAAGTGAGTAAGTTATTGAATATATAAACAAGTCAACAATTTGATATTTGCTATTGTGAACCAATCTTAAAATGGCTGATCAGTTGCTCACTGTGTGTTCAAAAATTATTCAAAACTTCAACTCAGATATTTGATCTGAAGCTCTTAATCAAATTTTCAAAATCATATCAGAAAATGGAGTTAAATTCAATTAATTCAGTTTTCCAAATGGATTTAAACAATCTATTGAATATATAAACAAATAAATTTAAATCGTATCATGGTCAATTAGTACTCCACCATATCTATACTGATTAAGAAGAAATTCAAGTCTCACAGTGTTAAGTGACTAAGTGAGACCATTAACATCTAAAATGGGGCTACATACTGAAAACCTAAGCTATGCAATTTATTAATTAACAGTGCCTAATGGATATCCAATAGCAATAGCACTTAGACTTATATACTGCTTTGTCGTGCTTTACAGCCCTCTCTAAGTGTTTTACAGAATTAGCATATTGCCCTTAACAATCTGGATCCTCATTTTACTGACCTCGGAAGGCCTGAAGGCTGAGCCAACCTTGAACTGACCAGGATCAAACTCCTGGCAGTGGGCAGAATCTGCCTGAAATACTGGATTCTAACCACTGCATCACCAGGTTCCTTATTGTCACTTATGTATCTCTTACTGTCCTATAAATACTGAAATTCTGTTAGCAGACATGCATAAACAGCATAAGATATTTTTATAGTTCTTTTCACGAATCCATAGCTTTTCTCATAAAATTCTGAGAAGTAGCTTAATAAATTAACATTGATGGGGAATATAATTAGATCAGCTTTATATATAAATCCAATTTCAAAAAGATTCAGGTTTTTTTCCTGAATATTATCAAACTTTGGCAGAAGCCAGTATTATAAATTCTTTTACTGTCTTGTTTCCCAGCAGTTACCAACTAAGAAATCCATTTAGCAGGAAAATATTGATAAAATGCTATTTATTACATTACTTTGATTGTTATATTGCAAAAGAAATATTAATAGAAGAAAATGCTTAGGAATTTTCATATTTATGACAAAATGAATAAACATTCATTGATTATTTTATTTTCTCTAATAAGCTATAATTCTATTAGATCATTATTTTCCTGAAGGAGGAAAAAGGAAATTTCTTCTTATTTTTTGGGACAGAGTTGCCCATCATGAATTCTATTTATTAATATAAGTCACTTTCAGGAAAGCAGTGTCCAAGTTGTAAGACTGTAAAGTCTTTCAGTTCTTTAGCAGCTTTTAATCTCCCTGATTATCTGAGTTTTATTTAAATCCTTAGGGAAACCATAATGACATCCACATCTACTCATTTTACATTAAAAAATCTCAGAAAAGATTACACATTTCAATTTTAGGCGTATCATGGAGTATTAAGGAATTAATACTTATTATAGAAATTAACCCAAATCTATCAATTTACATCTTAATAACTTTTTAAACTGTGAAATATATTTTTTCCATTGTCCTTCCTTCCTTCCTTCCTTCCTTCCTTCCTTCCTTCCTTCCTTCCTTCCTTCCTTCCTTCCTTCCTTCCTTCCTGCTGTTCATCTCCAAGCTGAGTAGTTCTACCTTTTCAGTGCATATTTACAGAATTAATGTTAATCTTTAGTACAGAAGATATTTGCAGAACTAACAGAAGTTTATGGATCTAAAATTAAGGGGGGAAAGCCTTCCAGTCTCAAAAACAACTATAAAGTGGTAATTATAGAAGAGATCAATTATGATTATCCTCCAAGCTTTAGCAAAAGGCATGGCATTTTAAAGATTGCATATTGATTGTGCTTCCAGTATCTGTTTATAGTGACATTTGGATGATGTCAGATTTATATATAACTAGAAAGCCAGAAGCAAATCAAGGCATTTTATTTCACTCTGTTGACAATATAGAAAAGCAAAATAATTATTATAAATGTTAGTAGCATTGAAAGATATATGTCAATGCTTTTGCTAGCATTCTTGTAGCTGTATTTTGGCTTGATATTCACTGTGAATAATTAAAGTCCACATTTAATAATAAGCTTTTTAGAAACCCTATACAAATATGTATATACTTACTTTAATGTGCAGAAAGTATCACAAAGGACCAGGCCTTTTTTTCTCATAGAACGCCCAAAACAGAGTTCCAGCACCTTTTTTGGATGAAACCTTGAAGGGTAGGCAAGGCGGGTTGTATGATGTGTGTGAGTTCCAGCACCTTTTTTTTTTTTTAGAAAAAAAGCACTGCAAAGGACCACAAGAATGGCTTCTTTTACAATAATGATTCATTTTTTCTGTGTTATAAAATAAAATACTCACACTTCTCTTTTGCCATGTGTGCCATGCATGCATTGTTGAAAAGCCAGAAACAATAAATATGACTACTATGCATATACCATCCTAGATATATGTGCATTCTTTAAATTTGTTATGAATATATGGTACATGGTAATAATTATTCTCATTTCATTAGAAAAAACCCATTCCATTGCTAATAGTGCTTTTTATATACCGGTAATAGTTTTAGAAAGCTGAAACCATCATGTGTTAGTTACTTTTATTTAACAAATTTACTATATTTACACCATATCCCCCTGATCAGATAAAAACTTCATACTTACAAATTAAAATACCAGCTTCTCCCAACCCCATTCCAGAAAGAACAATAAATAACAAGGTGTCAAAAAAAAAGAGATGCTGTTACTTGCTGGCAGAAAGGATATAACAAAAAAGATGAACTAATCTCTTGGTTCATGGCACTCTGCTTTTGAGAAACCTTTCCGCCTTTGCCAGTTACAAAACAGATCATACAGCAGAGCTGAACATTTTAAATTAAAAGAACAATTCTGATGGATGGCATTTCCAGCGATGGCACATGTAATGAAAAGTGGTGAGAACAACTGCACTGACACTGCTTCATTCTCTTACTGTAATTTCTTAAGCTTTTAGAAGCAGAGCAATAATGTTTTTACAATATCTGGGTAATATATGGAATTTCTGCTCCTGCTTTATTTCACCAGGTACAATAAGAAGAAAAATGAACCACTAATGGTAGTTAGTTACACTACCTTATTATTTCTTCTGATGGGTGCCAATCCTCAACTTTCTTCCAGTTTGTTTCTCAGTTCCTCTAATGCAGCAGTTCTCAACCTGTGGGTCGCGACCCCTTTGGGGGTCGAACAACCTTTTCACAGGAGTCGCCTAAGACCATCAGAAAACACATATTTCTGATGGTCTTAGGAACCGAGACATCGCTCCTCTATCCGTCTCCGCATGGCTTTGAGCTGAGGGCCGTTGCAGCGTTGGATTCGTTTCCATCAAGCATCTCCTAAGGGAGGCTGTGCTGCTTCGCGGCCCTTTCTGCAGAGGAGGCTGAACTAAGCTCTGCTGGCGCTGGCGCTCTCTTGGCTCTCTCTCCCCGCCTGGGCGCTTCTCCAACCAGGCTGGGCGGAGCCAGCAAAGCGGCCTTCCTGCCCCCCTCCCCGGCCAGCTGGAGGTGGGCAGGCCGGCAACCTTCAGAAGTGAGGTGAGGACAGGCGAGGCGCGCTGAGCCCCGGGCATAGTGGGTAAGTGGGCGGCATCGGTGCGTGCTTGGAGAGCCCTTAGGGTTGGGGGTCACAACAACATGAGGAACTGTATTAAAGGGTCACGGCATTAGGAAGGTTGAGAACCACTGCTCTAATAGAATGTATGAATGACCTTGGGGAAAGAATAGAAAATATGTTGATTAGGAAGCAATCAAACAATCAGGCTGGAGCCCATAGTTGCTTAACAGTCACAGAAAGAACCTTGGGAAGGAGCCGCTCTAATGGATTAAACAGTCCTAAACCTTAAGGCAGGGGTGGGCAATTTTTCCTAGGGCCGCATGACAAACTGGGACTACTGTGAAGGCCATTGATGCCCACCACCCCACCATTGCAAAACTTTTATAGAATATTTTAATAAAATTTGTTTATTTCTTAAATTTTGTTCAAAGCATTACACAAAGTAATCTTTTTCTACAACAATTAAGAATAAGCAAGTATTGAAATTAAGAATACAATTTATATTCTTCAACAAGGGTAAGAAGATGAAATCAGCTTAAAAATGACCTATTGACATATATGTTTACATACAGTGTGTATATACACATACACATACACATAAACAGTACTGTGCAAAAATGTTAGGCAGTTGGGCAAAAATGCTATAAATTAAGAATGTTTTCAGAAATAGAAATGTGTGTGTGAGCACCCTTTCCCTTCAAAACAGCATCAATTATTAAATTTGCACAAAGTCAGGGATTTTGTAGGATTAGAGTCAAGTGAATCATTAACCAATTATACCAATCACATGCTAATGATCATCAATTTCATGTGTAGGTTGATTATATCCTGGTGTTCGTTTTTTCTTTTATTTGTTTTCATAATGCCCAGGATTCACATTTGTAGTATTATATATATGTTTTCTGAGGTTTTCACGGATGTTTGTATGTAGGTCTCTGGTAATTCGGGTTTTCTCCTGCGTAAAATTTGAAGTGTCTTGGCGATGTTTGGCGAGATAGAAAAACGCCCACACAGCATGAACAAACGAGATGATACCTCCCGCCTACCAGCCATTTGGAAACCCGCCCTTATTGACAAACGAGTTCCTAACACAAAGAATGACACCAGACCCACACTCACGAAAACCACATAGGATGTCACCACCACACATCCATGCAAAAAGCAAACCCAAACCCACACCGATGATGAGTCACGACCACAAACCAGAAGCCAGACCACAGCTGCATCATTAGCCACTTTAAACCCCTCCAATCCATACATGACACCCACTATGAAGATGAGGCATGACCACGAACGTGAAGCCAAACAGCTATGCAGCTCACCATCTCTAATCCCCCTGTAACTCAGACTAACCTGAGCACAACAAAGCCCCCACCTAAACAGACCACTACCCCATCCAATCAGAGCACACCCAACCCCCCATCCAATCAGAGCACAGCCAAGCCCCTAACCAATCAGAACACAACTCTACCCAATCAGAACACAGCCAAGCTCCCAGCCAATCAGTTCATACCCCCACTGGCAGTTAAAAGGAAGAAACAGCTACGATCACACATTGCTCCTAGAAGCATGAAGCCGAAAGCACCAGTCTGAAGATGAAGAATGGGACTTCATCGAAACGTCGCCAAGACACTTCAAATTTTACACGGGAGAAAACCCGAATTACCAGAGACCTATATATATATTCAAATTTTCTTTTTTGACAAAGAGGTAAAGAATTAAATTGGGAGACTAAGATGGCCATTTCAAGCTTGTTCTGCTTTCATCAGTTAGCCATACCCTTTATGGGATTCGAACCTGGGCAGTTCTACATACTAGGCAGTGATTTAACCACCAAGCCACAGGTTCTCCTCCCCTCTTTGTCAGCCAAGTCAAGGGAGTATATATACAGGAAGTTTTTCAGACAGATCGGTCTGATTGGATACACCTTGACATTTTTTTTTAACTGCTGTACTGCAGTTAAACTTTTTACAATCTCTTTTGCCTTGCCGCCCCACAACTAGGGGCATAGAGCAGGCTCAAGTCGCAACTGCGAAATATTTACAAATTCAAATTTTCTTTTTTGACAAAGAGGTAAAGAATTAAATTGGGAGACTAAGATGGCCATTTCAAGCTTGTTCTGCTTTCATCAGTTAGCCATACCCTTTATGGGATTCGAACCTGGGCAGTTCTACATACTAGGCAGTGATTTAACCACCAAGCCACAGGTTCTTCTCCCCTCTTTGTCAGCCGAGTCAAGGGAATATATATACAGGAAGTTTTTCAGACAGATCGGTCTGATTGGATACACCTTGACATTTTTTTTTAAACTGCTGTACTGCAGTTAAACTTTTTACAATCTCTTTTGCCTTGCCGCCCCACAACTAGGGGCATAGAGCAGGCTCAAGTCGCAACTGCGAAATATTTACAAATTCAAATTTTCTTTTTTGACAAAGAGGTAAAGAATTAAATTGGGAGACTAAGATGGCCATTTCAAGCTTGTTCTGCTTTCATCAGTTAGCCATACCCTTTATGGGATTCGAACCTGGGCAGTTCTACATACTAGGCAGTGATTTAACCACCAAGCCACAGGTTCTCCTCCCCTCTTTGTCAGCCGAGTCAAGGGAATATATATACAGGAAGTTTTTCAGACAGATCGGTCTGATTGGATACACCTTGACATTTTTTTTAACTGCTGTACTGCAGTTAAACTTTTTACAATCTCTTTTGCCTTGCCGCCCCACAACTAGGGGCATAGAGCAGGCTCAAGTCGCAACTGCGAAATATTTACAAATTCAAATTTTCTTTTTTGACAAAGAGGTAAAGAATTAAATTGGGAGGCTAAGATGGCCATTCCAAGCTTGTTCTGCTTTCATCAGTTAGCCATACCCTTTATGGGATTCGAACCTGGGCAGTTCTACATACTAGGCAGTGATTTAACCACCAAGCCACAGGTTTTCCTCCCCTCTTTGTCAGCCGAGTCAAGGGAATATATATACAGGAAGTTTTTCAGACAGATCGGTCTGATTGGATACACCTTTACTTTTTTTTTTAACTGCTGTACTGCAGTTAAACTTTTTACAATCTCTTTTGCCTTGCCGCCCCACAACTAGGGGCATAGAGCCCTTTTGTCAAAAAAGAAAATTTGAATTTGTAAATATTTCGCAGTTACGACTTGAGCCTGCTCTATGCCCCTAGTTGTGGGGCGGCAAGGCAAAAGAGATTGTAAAAAGTTTAACTGCAGTAGAGCAGTTAAAAAAAAAATGTAAAGGTGTATCCAATCAGACCGATCTGTCTGAAAAACTTCCTGTATATATATATATATATATATATATATATATATATATATATATATATATGTATGTATGTATGTATGTATGTATGTATGTATGTATGTATGTATGTATGTATGTATGTATGTATGTATGTATGTATGTATGTATGTATGTATGATTTACAATATCTGGTGGAAACTTATCAATAACAAACGATTGTTGGCACTGCAGGTTTATCCCCAGTTCACAGTATTTATAAAATATGCTGCTATTATCACATACAAACAGCTGGATAATATTAGCTTAATATCTAGAAAAGTTGCTTCCTCTTCACCTACATTATTTTTTCAAAATACATTTGGGTCTATTTTTTATTGCTGCTGCTGCTGACAGCTGTAATATTGGGTTTTAGTTTATTGATTTTTTTTCTTCTTTTCTGGAGATAAAATGTAAATGGATGAAAATAACAGATTCTTCCAAACTTAGGCAACAAAATAACATAGATACTAAATAGAATGATAAATAATTTTGTAATATCTTGGTGAGGAAATGTAGCAAATGAACATGTTCAGGCATATTATAAAATATGGTAGGAAAGCAAAAGAGAGGCTAGATATTGCCTGTTTTATCTTTTAGTTATTCCCTCACCCAAATAATCTATGGGAGACATATTGACCTGTCTTCTGGCTTTCAGGTGCTTGGATGTCAACTACATGAATAATATGATATATTTCAGTCATTACTTGACTTGATGTAGTGGGTATTAATGATTGTTTTGCCAACTATCCTAAAGTTAAGGGCAGTTTTAGGAGTTGATATTCTATGTAAGTAGAGGATTTTGATATTCTATGCCATATTCGCCTTAGTTTGAAGCAACTCATGATTTCATGCCAGCCATGCCAAACATGAATCTTTCACAATTTGTTATTGCTTTGACATATGTTGGTAACCATTTGAAGATGGGAGATTTCACACCTATGTTCTTGTTATGTACAATATAGAATGTATCCTGCTGAAATTTAGACTTACAGCAACTATTAAAAAATGCATTTCTTTTGCAGACGCTACAAACTAAGTCAACATTGTCATTGAGCTGCCTGCAGTGATGCTAAAATCTCTTTTCTGCTAAATCACAATGACTTCAAATCACCCACACGAATGTAAGTGACCTTTAGATCGATTGATTGATTTGACAACTTGTACATCTTATACTTGCTAACATAGAACTGCATTTGCAATAAATGTTAAGCTAATTCTTCTCTTAGATCAGTGGTTCTCAACCTTTCTAATGCCACGATCCCATAATACAGTTCCTCATGTTGTGGTGACCTCCAACCATAAAATTATTTTTGTTTCTACATTGCCGGGTGCGGGGGGCGTGGCCAAATGGGTGTGACCAAGTGGGCGTGGCCAAGTGGGCGTGGCCACCAAGTGGGCGTGGCAAGAAAGACAGCCCCGGCCACCATTAATGCTGTGCTGCCACTGCATGTATTTTAATGCATGTTTACCCTGCCTTTAAATGTGGGACCAAAATTTACAGAAAGTTAGTAAATAATAAATAAGAACAGGCTGCTTTCATTTGAACCATAAATTATAGTGGGGACCTGGAGGGATTTTCTTTCAGTGAAGATAAAAGAAAGTATATGAAAGAGAGGGAATAAAAAGCAAAGCAGAAAGGAATAAGAAGAGTGAGAAATGGCATGGAGGTTATAGGTTTCGTGGATCAGAAATAAACAAAACAATTAAATCAGTTTTAAGAGAATAAATGGCAACAAATGGAAGATTCAAACTAGTTTTAAGGGAATAAAAGGAAATAAATGGAAGTATTAAACCACTTTAAACAATAAATGGAAGAATCAAAGCAGTTTATAAAAGGAAATAAATATCAGCAAACAAGAATGCTTTAAAAAAATTTTTGTAGCCCAGATGTGATAGCCTCCTCAGAGATTACATGCATATTTGTGCAGTTGTGCATTAGAATAGTACAAAATGTTGGTTTCAAATAATTTTATTGTGCAATAAATGAATGAATAAATGAAGCAACTTTGTTCAAACCCCCTCCCATTTGCTAACAAAGTTAATAGCATGTGGGGGTCCACCCACCCCAGGGGTAGGCAACCTAAAACACTCAAAGAGCCACTTGGACCCGTTTCCCACCAAAAACAAAACACTGGGAGCCGCAAAACCCTTTTGATATTTAAAATGAAGATAACACTGCAGATATCCTTTTTTACCTTTAATGTGTGTGTGTGTGTGTGTGTGTGTGTGTCTTTGTGTGTGTATATATAAAATAAAGGTAAAAAAGGATATATGCAGTGTTATCTTCATTTTAGCTGTCAAAAGGGTCTTTCTCTGTCACTTTCCTCTCTCTCTCTCTCTCTCTTTTTCTTTCCTCTCTTTCTCTTTCCTCTTTCCCTCTTTCCTCTAACTTTCTCTTTCTGTCTCTTTTATCCTCTTTCCTCTCTTTCTCTTCTTTCTTTCCTCTTTCTCTTCTTTCTCTTTCCTTTCTCTCTTTTCTCAATCTTTTTTCTCTTTCCTCTCCCACACTTTCTCTTTCATCTTTCTCTCTCGGCCTCTTTCCTCTTTCCCTCTCTCTTTCCTCTCTCTTCTCTTTCTCTTTCCTCTAACTTTCTCTCTTTCCTCTTTTTCTTCTCTTTCTCTTTCCTCTTTTTTCCTCTCTTTCTCTTTCCTTTCTCTTTCCTCTTTCTCTTATTTCTCTTTCTCTCTTTCTTCTTTCTCTCTTTCCTCTTTCTTTCCTCTCTTTCTCTTCTCTTTCTCTTTCCTCTAACTTTCTCTTTCCTCTCTCTTTCTCTTTCCTCGTTTTCCTCTTTCTCTTTCCTTTCCTTTCCTCTTTCTCTTATTTCTCTTTCTTTCTCTCTTTCCTCTAACTTTCTCTTTCTTTCCTCTCTTTTCTCAATCTTTTTTCTCTTTCCTCTTTTTCTCTTTCCTCTCCCCCTCTCTCTTTCTTTCTCTTTCCTCTCCCTCTTTCTCTTTCTCTTTCTCTTTCTCTCTCTCCCTTTCCTTTTTCTCTTTCCTCTCTCTCTTTTTCCTCTAACTTTCTTTTTCCTCTCTCTCTTCTCTTTCTCTTTCCTTTTTTCCTCTCTTTCTCTTTCCTTTCTCTTTCCTCTTTCTCTTATTTCTCTTTCTTTCTCTCTTTCCTCTAACTTTCTCTTTCTTTCCTCTCTTTCTCTTTCCTCTTTTTCTCTTTCCTCTCCCCCTCTCTCTTTCTTTTTCTTTCCTCTCCCTCTTTCTCTCTTTCCCTCTTTCCTTTTTCTCTTTCCTCTTTCTCTTTTTCTTCTAACTTTCTTTTTCCTCTCTCTCTCTTCCTCTTTCCTTTCTCTTCTCTTCCTTTCCTTTTTCTCTTTTTCCTCTTTCTCTCTCTCTCCCTCTCCCTCCAGGTGAAGAGAGAGAGAGAGAGCGAAAGGCAGTGCCAAATGGACAGGGAGGGGGAGCAGGACGGCAGGCAGCAGTTCCCAGCAGCCCCCCCACGTCCTCAGCCAAATAGATGGGGAAGAGAGCAGGATGGCAGGCAGCAGTTCCCAACCGCCCCCCCACATCCTCAGCCAAACAGATGGGGAGAGGAGCAGGACGGCAGGCAGCAATTCCCAGCTGCCCCCCCACGTCCTCAGCCAAACAGATGGGGAGGGGAGCAGGACAGCAGGCAGCAGTTCTCAGCCGCCCCCCATGTCCTCAGCCAAACAGATGGGGAGGGGAGCAGGACGGCAGGCAGCAGTTCCCAGCCGCCGCCCCCCACATCCTCAGCCAAACAGATGGGGAGGGGAGCAGGACGGCAGGCAGCAGTTCCCAGCCGCCCCCCCCACATCCTCAGCCAAACAGATGGGTAGGGGAGCAGTACAGCAGGCAGCAGTTCCCAGCCGCCCCCCAGGTCCTCAGCCAAACAGATGGGGAGGGGAGCAGGATGGCAGGCAGGAGTTCCAAGCTGCCCCCCATGTCCTCAGCCAAACAGATGGGGAGGGGAGCAGGATGGCAGGCAGGAGTTCCAAGCTGCCCCCCATGTCCTCAGCCAAATAGATGGGGAGGGGAGCAGGATGGCAGGCAGCAGTTCCCAGACACCCCCCCACGTCCTCAGCCAAATAGATGGGGAGGGGAGCAGGACGGCAGGCAGCAGTTCCCAGCCGCCCCCCACGTCCTCAGCCAAACAGATGGGGAGGGGAGCAGGACGGCAGGCAGCAGTTCCCAGCTGCCCCCACGTCCTCAGCCAAACAGATGGGGAGGGGAGCAGGATGGCAGGCAGCAGTTCCCAGCTGCCCCCCATCTTCAGAAGAACGGGCGGCAAGGGCGAGCAGGACGGGAGGCAGCAACTCCCAGCCACCCCCCACGTCCTCAGCCAAACAGATGGGGAGGGGAGCAGGATGGCAGGCAGCAGTTCCCAGCCACCACCACCCCACATCTTCAGCAGAACAGGCGGCGAGGGCGAGCAGGATGACAGGCAGCGGCTCCCAGCCGCCGCCCCCTACATCGTCAGCCAAACAGATGGGGAGGGGAGCAGGACGGACGGCAGGCAGCCAGCCTGGCTCTCCTCTGGCCTTGGTCCGTCTCTTCGCTGCTGCGCCTGCTGCCAGGAAAAATGCCCTGGCAAAAGCTGCCTTTGTCCAAAGCCTGGGAGGAAGCTTGCAACTATGATATCGACCACACCACCAAAACTACCAGCTGGGTCACCACGCAGGAAAGGTGAGGAAGGACGGACCGGAGGAGGCTGAGTCAGTGGGCTAGGGAAGAGCCTTACGGGAACGCCAGCGGCCGCGGGGTGTTTTGTATCCGGTGGGCCGGTTGCAAAATTGCACGAAATGGGGGCAGGGTGTTCTGGAGGTGCTGGGGTGTCTGGTGGCCAAGCAGAGGAAGCTCAGCAGCAGGCCAGAGACAAAACGTACTGTTTTTGCTTGTTCTCTCTTGCTTTCTGCTGCTTGTTCTCTCTTGCTTTCTGCTGCTTGTTCTCTGTCTCGCTTTCTGCCATGTGCTCTGAAACCGAAACTTCCTTAGTTTATATTGGCTTTCGAACGCCAATAGAATAGAGTCTCTTGAATAGACTCTATTCTATTGGCTTTCAAAAACCAATAGAATAAGCAGGAGTAGCATAACTAAGGAAAAGGGGGGGGAATGGTGGACTGCATTGTTTGGCGACCCCTGTGAAATGGTCATTCGACCCCAAATGGGGTCGTGACCCACAGGTTGAGAATCGCTGTCTTAGATGATTAACACCATCTTACTAAGTGTAAAAATGATGAAAATAAATGTTCAGCATCATATACATTGTTGGCTAACAAGAACTAGAAGACCTGTCTTCTTCACAATAGCCCCTGCTCCCTGGAACATTCTTCCTTCAGAGTTGTGAACCTCAATCCTGGCTTTGTGCTATATTGACTATATGATTAATTGTTTTCTCGGCTGCAATATATATTTAACTTTGTAATATGTAATACTGTTTTTAATTGTTTTATGAGTGTTCACCATCAAGAGTCATTTGTTTGAGATGGGCAGTTACAAAAATCAAATAAATAAATAAAATATGTAATGTATGTATTTATGTAATTGATGTAATTTCTAATTCAATAAACCTATGCACTATCTGGCCTCCAGGAACCGAGGTTATATACATAAATTTCTTCCAATTTCTTTGTACATACAAACACACACACACAAACCTGAACGAGAGTGACTGGAACAAAGTCACTCATAAACTTGGGTAAAGATAGATTTGAACCTGAAATTACTGATGTAGTTCCTCATCATTGTCAAACATATTTCATAGAATCAGTTTAGCTTAGAACAATCAAGTATATAAGCATTTATTACCTGTAGATTGGAGACTTTTGATCTAAAAATCCTATCTTTACATTTTAACAGCTGATATACCAGTTTTTATTTTCAAAAAAATAAAATAAAAACATATTAGTTGAATGCAAAAAAAAATCTTTAATCATAAAATTTGTTTTTTTAAAAAAATATTTAATGAGGCATTTTTAATGAAATGTTGGAAGCTAGTTATTCTGATTGTCTGCCCTGTTTTGCTTCCAGAGGTTTTATGAGGAAAGTTGGAAGGAGTGCACAGAATTTTAAGTGGACCTTCAGGGCAAAATTTTACATAGATTAAATTAAGCGTATCATCACTATAGGGCACAAATAATTCTTCCTAACTGAGGCTTTTATTTCTGTTCATTATCCTGCATAATGAAAAACTACAAACAGTTGTGAATAATATGTTTTAATAATTATTTTAAAAAATAAAATTAAGCATTTTTTAAAAAAAATATTATAACAGAGAGAGAAAAAGATGATTTACTAAGGAAACATTTTTCTTTGATAAATATTTTTTCTTAAATCAAAATAGACATATGCCAAATTCACAAAGTAATGAAATATTTGATTTAAAAATTACCTTTTCAATTTGCTTTATTGCTTAATTTATTTGCTAATGCAATTAATCTGCCATCTCAGTCCATAGACTCTATGCAGTATACTAAATAAAAGCAATAATATGATGATAAATAGAACAATACACACCAATATATTCAATCCATACTGCCTCCATAATAAATTCCAGAGAAATCTACATTTTTTCAGCTTCTGGGAGGCCATGAGAGTGGGAGTCATCCTTGCCTCAAGGTGCAGCTGTTCAAAAGAAGGGAAATTTCCACTGAGAAAGCATTGTCTCTCTCTCACACACACATTGCCTTTCTCTCTCTCTTGCTTTCCTGTAGTTAAGTAATATACATTTCATTTCACAGCTAAGAAAATGATTGGTTTGGCAGCTATTTTATTGACATTTGAGGTTTATATATGAAATAATTTTATTTAATTTGATTTAATGTATTCAGGTTAGGCACCACTTAACTCTAAACAAAGAAACATCTTTACGACGTTCAAAATTACTGGAAATCGTTTGCTGCCCAATGTGTCCTGCACAGGACCCAATGATGATGATGAACTCCAAACAACTTGGATAATATATCAGATACGGTCCTCTTGAGTAATCCTTTAAGAATATACTGTAATGAAAAATTGAAAGATTTTTATGTTAACTTTTGTTAAGTTAAATTGCATTAAATGTACCTGGATTATTGTGTTAATAATAGATTTCACTGATTGTTAAAAGAAAAGCCTTCTAACTTTTAATGATTTTGTTGTTTTATAATATAAAAGTATGTATTGTATGTAGTCTTAGAAATAAATTACATTATATTGTTGGACTATAGCTAGAAAAGTTTTAAGTTCAATTATAGGGCTATTGAGAAAATTAAAAAGCAGCAGGTACCCTACTCAATTATTTTTTTAAAAATGGGAGCAAGTAAAGCTAAAAATTACACACACATACAATTCAATGTGATACCAATGAAATATTTGTTTCTTTTGAGTCAGGGAAGACAATGAATACATTGGTACTCTATCATCTGGATAGATTATTTGTTTGTCCCCTCTGCATATTGTCCTTCTACAACATCAGGGACCTCAATGGCCACCATAGGTCCAGTTCCATTCTTGCCAGGTGTGGAAGAACATTTGTTTCCCTTCTCCTAGATGCTCTAACCCCTTGTATCTTTGTAAATGTTTTAATCAATTTGAGTATTAATATTTATTGTTTTAATGTTTTATCTTGCTGTTTTTATTGGTTGTAAGCCGCCTAGAGACATCTCTTGATGAGATGAGCAGCATATAAATTTAATAAATAAATACAATTTAATAAGTTGTCATATAAGTTTGAGTGGCATATAAGTTTAATTAATAAATTATTAAATTTGTATACCAACTTATACTTATTAAATTAAATAAATAAGTGAAGAGATTATTAAGTGAAGAGTGTAATTATCATGATGAGACAGGTTTATTATGAAGATTCAACTTGAGTAAAAATAAGCAACTTTCTATAGACTCAGGCTCTATACTGTAGACCAGCGGCTCCCAACCTTTTGGGCACCACAGACCAATTCCGTGGCAAGAGGCTTTTCTGTGGACCAGAGGGGGCCTGATTTCATGTGTTGCCTGCATCCAGCGAATGGGGCTTCGCTTGTTTGGCGGCCTAGTTTCTGGCATGATGCGGACCAGTGCTGGTCCATGAATTAGGGGTTGGGGACTCCTGCTATAGACTATTTATTTATTTGTTTATTTGTTTATCTATCTATCTATTTATTTAATTTATATGCCACCCATCTTGCCTAGAGGGAATTTGTAGACCCTGTAGAGATCTTCTCTTTATTTTCATTTTTAATAACAGTAAGAAAAGGAAGAGGCTGCTAATAAATTGTACCTGTTACATGCAAAAGTAATACTTAAATTATCCTTCAACTTCAATAAGGAATGTTTACTTGTATTCTAATCAGTTACATTGACTGGATCATTGGTAACAGCTGAGCAGTTATGACTAATAATATTATTGATAAATAAGAACAGGGTTTTTTTTCTTCATAAATTATTAGTAACTTGTTAATTAATCTTATTTTCTGACAGTGTTGTTCTGTAAACTTCTTTCAGTTAGATACAAGGCCATTTGTTTCTTTAAAAAAATAGTAATCATATACTATACTATTGGCAAATATTAACTTGTTCCTGGACAATTTTGGCAATGTTTATGCGTCTGAATTTATCAGTTCTGCCCCTTTCAATGATCAATAAACTGGTTGAAAGAATTGAATGTTGGCAACCCAATCAAAAACTTATGTATCTCCATACTAAATCATGATCCTGATAAGCTTATAAATTTCCTTCATTTGATTGTTTCTGAAGTGTGCTTAGTGTTTTAAAAAAGCAATAGACGTGAATTGACCTTAAAGTAGGCAACATAAAAAGAAATAACAATTGGAGAGAAAAGTAAAATAGTAAAACTTTTCCAATATAGTCCCTGACATAATTAATTTTGGAAGCATATTTAGGCACAAGAAGAATTATGAAAGCAGGCTGCAAAGTCACAAATATCCATTGGGTTAATGGCAAATTGCAAAATTGGTTTCTAGCATTACCTCTTTCCTAGAATGGTCCCTGAAGTATTTGCTCATATTTACCTGTTTATGAAAAAAATTGATAGACTTACAAATTAAATGGGCTTTGTTTGTAGCAGAACCATTTTTTTCCACTAATAATGTTTTTGTGACCTTTGTGGCATACACAAACACACACACACACACACACACACACACACATGGGGCAGACTATTAAAAAGTCCTCAGACACAGTCCAATACATATCATGGTGTAAGATGCAAGGACGAAAAGCATACACTGAAGAGCACAACCAAGTAGCTGGCCTTGTGCAAAGGAATATCTGTACACGTGTATGGCGTAGACCCTTCTAAATTCAGATGGGATTCCATAGAAGATTGTGGAGAATAACAAGCTTAAGATCATGTAGAACTTCCAGATCTATAGAGACATGCAAATACTGCCCAATCAACCAAACATCATATAATATACAATGATCAGAAGACAACATTGGTGATAGATGTAAGTGACATCAACATCAGGAAGAAGTATGAGAATTCAGAGAAGGAGGAACAAGAGAAGATGCAGAAAGTAAAGGCCAAATTGGGCCCAGTAATGGTAGGAACACTTGGGGCTCTGATTCCTAAGTTGGGAGAGTGGCTCCAGCTTCAGATTCTAGAACAATACCAGAGCTCTTTGTCCAGAATAGTGCAGTGTGCTAGGAATAACTAAGATACTACACAGAACCCTTAAATTCCCAGGCCTCTGGTAGAAGACCTGAGATTGAGGAAGACACATATTACCCACAGGAGTGAGAAAGGATTGTTTCTTTGTTATTGCTGGAGATTATGTCATTTTATAATCTATTTTTTTTTAAAGATCAGATAGAATAGGAAGAATTGTGGCCATGAAAGAATTCATGATACAGGGAAGTGGAACAGTGGTTTCCATAGCTTTTTGAATATCTGCAGAAGGATAATTGAAGATACAATGAAGGAAATGATATAACATGTATTTTCCTCACACATATTGATATATATTCCTTTTGATTGACTAAGTATGAACATCACTGTTACTCCTAATACATACATGCTATAATAAATATAAAAATAAACCTCAGAGTTGTTTCTAGGTTGTACCTGATAGATTTTCAGAATGTGGGACAGAGAACCTGATCATGAATGTCTATAGATTATTTTTAAGGCTCATTTTTATTGTTTACTACTCCTATTTACTGTTTTCAAGGCGCCCTACTTGGGGCCACACTTTAGTGTTATTAATATACATTATAATAACTGAGCCAGTTAAATAACCACATGATGTAAGATTCATGGGAATGTTGACTCATGAAACACCACAAAACACTTTCTGTTCGCCGCTAGACAATGAAATAAGGGAGGGGAAAGGGATATGATTGAAATGTGTGGGAAGCTGACAGGGAGAGAAGGAATTTAGGTGAGCCATTTGCAGCTGGATAAAATCTTACAACCCCAACTTCATGAGCTGAAGACTTTCAAAAGGTGCAGACTGTTTTCCCAAAATAAAATTTTACCTGGATTGATTGACAATGGACAATCAAAACTGGCTTGCCTTCTTCTGTACCTGTATGGATTTATTAGTACAGTTTTACTCTTGGTAATAAAAATGTCCCAGGAGTTTCTTTTGCTGTGCATGCCAATGGGACAGTTAACAATTAGTCTGGCAACATGTGTTCTTGACAAATCCATATTGATGGATGTTCATTACTGGATTGCTTGCAAGGTAGTTACAGGTCTGTGATCTGTTCTAGAATCTTTTCAGGTATTAGTGTCAAACTATTTGTCCTATAGTTTTCCCAATAATCCTTTTTTGAAGATGGGGCAGTATTTGTTTTCCAATTCTCCTATGGAACATCACCAGTTCTTTAGCTTTTATCAAAGATATAGTACAGTGATGGCGAACCTTTTAGAGACCAAGTGCCCAAACTGCAACCCAAAACCCACTTATGTATCGCTGGGTGCCAGGTGGGTGTGGCCCACTCAGAGGGCGCATCTACAGTGGGCATGGCAGTCTGGGTGGGCGTGGCCACTGCATGGATGTGGCTGCAGTAGTCATGGCAGATTGGGTGGGCATGGTTGGAGTGGGCATGGTCACCTCGATGTTGCTTATGGGGAGGGACACCTGTTGGAGCCGGGCAGGGCAGGGTTGGGGGAGATCGAGGGGGTCTCTGGTGGGTGGGATGGTGGACTCCCCAATGGTGGCTCAGGCTGGCTGGCCTTAGCCAGTGATGGCAAACTTTTAGAGACCACGTGTGCTGGGGTGATGGCACGTGCCCACAGAAAGGGCTCCGCGTGCCGCCTCTGGCATGTGTGCTATAAGTTCACCATCACTGATATAGTAGGTTTTGGTATTAAAAATAGATTTTATAATATATTAATTATATCACATCATATCAATTATATTTATTACATTATATTATATTAAAATTATTAGTCATTTTCTATAAAAGGCAATTCATCTGATCCCAGGGATTTATTTAGAGTAATTTGCAGAAGTGCTTTAACTTCACATATGCATAGACCTTTCTACTATTTTTTTTTCTGAATTCTACATAAGCTTAAAAACAGGTACTGTTGCTTTAACAGTTACAGTAACCTTAATGAGAGGATTCCATTGATAAAAATTGATACAAAAATGATTGTTGCCAGAAGAATTTACAATAATAATTGTTTATGTTAAGGAAAGCTGCACAAACAAGCTGAATAATTTGGGGAAAGCTATGAATGAACCTGGATGCATTTAATACAAAATCCATTCAATAAACCCAAATGGACTTATCAATAGTACCTGCTGATGTGGTTACTGATGTGAATATTGAAATAGACCAGATTGCTCTCCACCCACACGTGGAAGAGGCCCCATGACTAGAGGTGAAGTCAGAAGAAACGGTCACTTTAGTCAACTCTAGTTATGGAACAGGGGTGGGGTGAGTAATATCATTCTACATTTTCCTCAAGAACATGTTTCCATGTTCCCATCGGAAAAAGTTCCAATATAACAATAGAAATTAATCTCTAAAATGTTTTCTCCATTTTTTTATAATTGTATCCATTGGTGCCTGAAGAGGTATCCATTCCTCTTAAGTTTAGAAAAAATGAGTAAGCTTTCAGTGTAATGAACACTAAATTCCCTGAATTTAATGGAAAACAGTATGTCAAGGCCCAGCAAAGCACGATGCTGTAACAATTATACCTTTTAATAGGAATTAAATTAACTCCTTTCACTTGTTTAATGGAAATCTGGGAGACTTGCACCTTAGTGAATGAAACAGAAAAGGCAATAACCTCTGAGAAGAGACAGAATCTTACATGGCTATTAACTATACAAGTTTTATATAGCTACAATGAAACAATGGGGGGAAAAGATCAATGAGTCAAATTTCTCAGATGTATCATTACTGCCAGAGTATAACAATAGAATTCAGCAAAAGTGAAGATATTAAAAAAATAGTCAATTAAAGGTTTGTTTCTTGCTTTTCACTAAATGCTTTTCAGTAAATGCTAAAAGGATTAACAATTAGAATCTCAGGAAAGGAAACATCTAAAAGAATAATATTTATAATTTAAATCAAAGATCCCAAGAAACTATTTTTATAAATGAAATCATGTAGATCTATATAAAGAATGACCTCACTCACACTGCTTTGTTCAAAACAATGCAAAAAAGTTATCAGAAACCATAACGAAGTAGCCTGCTGCATGTTTTTTGGAGTAGAATTCTACATATCAAGTATTATATACCATTGAAATAAAATAGACAAATCCTAAAGTTAAAAAGCTTCTTGGATGCATTATAGCCTTTTCATTTATAACCCTGGAGTGGCTTTAATAGTCCTTGACTTACGATGATTTTTAATAGCTGTTCAAATGGCTTACAACTGGTCCTCATACTTATGTTTGTTGCAGCATCTCTGCAGTCACGTAATCAAAATTTGAGCACTTGGTAAGGGGCATATATTTATGATAACTCTGCAGTATCCCAGAGTCATAGGATCATTATTTGTCACCTTCCCATGGGGTTTCTGACAAGCCAAGTCAGTAGGAGAAACTGGATTCACTTTATGACCGTGTGATTCACTTAGCAACTGCAACATAAAAAGGTGCCACTTACTTTGCACCTGTATTGCTTAGCAAGGAAAGTTCTGGTTGCCATTGTGATTGTAAATTGAGAACTATTTGTACAGAAGTCCATACAACGGCTATCAGAATGGAACTCACTAATAGATTCTATATATTCCAAATCCCTTCTTTATTACTGTACAAGGTTCAATATGAAATCTCAGTATCCATTCTGTGTTTCCCTGAAAATATATGAAATTACATAGTAAGCAATAAAACTTAATTTGGATCCTTGTCAAGATTTTATTATTTCTATAAATGATTGGAGGATTAATGGGCTACTTAGTCTGAAACCGAAATCTAATATCCAAGAATACATTAAATGGGCAGCAGAAGGCAAAAATTACTTTTTTCATATCTACTTTTTAGTTTTGCTGAATTTCCTTTATTACAACTGTCTTTCAGTTACTTGGCACTGTGATGTATTTAGTTTATCTGTGTCATTTTTCCTCTTTCTTTAGCCAAAATCTCAGATGCAAATTTAAAGTGTATTTAAATATATTGTATTGTCAATGTCGAATGTTCTTATTAATAGTAAGTTTCTTTTAAAAAGTTAGGGATTGTTGTGAATATTAATTTTATCTATAAATATTTATATTTATTGCTGTCAGTACTTATAATTCATTCTAGATAACACTGCAAAACTTTTCTTAACATTAACATTTCAGTTTGGTTTTTAGTATCGCAGCAACATTTTAATACCATTTTATTATTATTTTCTAATGTTATACAGAACTCTATATAAATTAAGAACCATAGCTTTTCATTCCTTTTTTCATTTCTCCAGGCATTCTTTGTTTCTTCCTTCACAGAGAGATTCAAAAACACTAGAGATTTACTTTTAATCATATCAAACTCCTTTTGTAGCATTTTATCAGGACACATGTATTTGAATAACATAAAGGCGTATAAGGTGCCAGTGGAATGATGGAACTTAAATCAGTGACAGCTTATATATTACAACTCTGAAAAGTCTAATAAAAAGTAGGCCACTGGAGAAGTGAAAGGCCAGTAGGCAGAAACTCAAATAACTAACTGAAAAGGGAATTTTAATGAATCCTTATGAGCTGCATGATAAAGACAGACTGTCACTAATACAACATTAAAATACAATTCTAATTTTATTAAGCTTGCTTTCCATGCATATGGAGGAAAGGTTTTTATTACAGTACCTTGAACCAATGATAAAAAGAAAAAATCCCGAAAACTTCTACTATTAGCCCTTGGAGGCCACATCAAAAGACACAGTATTCTTTTTTATTTTGGTAATTTTTGTTTTAGTCTTAATTTTTAATCTGCCATGAGCACCTTTGCAAAGACAGCAGATTCATGCTTACTCTCAAAGCTACTCTATTCCTACCACTTTCACACAACAAAATTATTACTGGGATCACAAAGCTACTAAGCAAGTCAATATTTTTTTAAAAAAAACAAACAAACAAGCAAAAGACAGTTTATGACACGAACAATAGAATTTGTCCATGTCTACTTGCCGGTTTTTCACAGTTCACATTGTTGCAAATCTATGCTCAAAAACCATATGCAGTTCTAGCTCAAACAGTTCATATATAATATCTAGAATTTATTTCCTGCAGATTGCAATTCTGAATAATCATATACAATATTGGATTATGAAACAATTTGGCCTAAATAAAAGTCTTGCACTTTTGAAAAATTTCAGCTCTATGAAAATCAGTATCTAGCTTTAGGTCTCATGTGCTCCAATCTCACACTTTGCAAGAATACAAAACTATAGTTTAATTTGAAAATTAAGTCAAAGTAAATTTTATTTACAAGAACAACTTTCTGACTGAAATCTATAAGCATTTCAAATAAAGACTGCAGCAATAATTACTAAAATCTATATTTCTGCATAAATCAACATCAGCTTGAAAGATTAAAGTTTCAACATGTATCTGCAGATGTTTTTAAATATTGCATAAATATTCATTTTATTGTTCAGTTTTCCATGGGTTCCCCAAGTGTTTTATTAGTGAAGTAACATAACACATGACAAAAAATTAATAATGTCAATGCATCTCTGAGGCAAAAACATTATTTCATGTTATTTTAAATAATCTGGTTTGTTTTCTTGCTTTATACTTTCAATCTGATTTCTACTTGCTTTACATTTCAATCTGCTATAGGAATAAGACTAAAAATACTGAAGAATTCAAAGTCCCTGAATTTTGCCCCTGCCTCCTTCAGAATGAGCTTGAAAATAACAACAAGCACAGAAAGTTTTAAGTCAATAAGAACTCATGGAGATTTAAAAACATGTCTGTGCAATTTTCTTGGCAATAATACAGAAGTTGTTTGCCATTACCTTCTTCTGGGCTATTTGTTCTATTCCCATTCTAGTTTCCAGTTTGGCATTCCCTAAAAGAACCTCATTACACATCTTAAGCAGATTTGACCCTGCATATCTTTTGAGCCTACTCAAGATTGGCCAGGTGTTACCTTCTGATATTAATTCTCTACTTTACCTCACTGCCTTTGCCAGTTTATAACATACTAGATATTACATTCTAAATCAGGTCAGAGTAGCAAAGCAAGAGATGCCCTGGAATCCTGTAACCTTCACCAAGGATCCATTAATGTTTTACCCTTGTAGTTCTGGCACTTGTAGTTCTTTAAATAAAAAAGAAAAAAATTGTCTCTTCCACTATCAAAAAGAAACAGAAAGAGCAGGCAGACTTTTCTTCAAAATTCATTGTCAATTTAGTATTCAAATGGAAAGCTATGTCTTCAACAAAATTTATTTTCCTTAGCGTTGTTTTCATATTTTAATGAGAAAGCTGCTTATGCCTGTAGGTTTTTTCCTCTGATCTGAAAACCATCACTGTTTTCTTTTCCAAATATCTTATTTATAGGCAAGTGGCATATACAGATGGGCACCCATCTATTTGTTCCAGCTTATCCATTATTTCATACTTAATATTCATGGACATTATTTTCAATTAATTAATTTCCAGGTTTATTGGGAAAACAATGTTACTTATAGAGATGACTGTCTGAATTCCTAATATCATTTTGGAACATTTGCTACTTTTGGAAGAAAGGAAAGATGGGTAGGAGAAAACATGATATTTCCAGCACTATATGGTTCCAATTAGTAATTCCATCATCTATACAAATAAGAATGTAATCTGAAAGTTTTCCTTATCGAGCTCAATACATTTTGACATTGATATTCAGAGGGAACATTCTGAAAAGTTGAGCATTACTTTTCTAGTACATTTTTCAATGCATCCACCCAAAAAGTAATTTCTGCCTGTTATGGGTCAAACCAGTATGAATACAGGTAGTCCTTGAATTACAACAATTCGTTTAGTGACTATCTGAAGCTACAAAGGCACTTTAAAAAATGACGTACAGTTGTTTTTCACTCTTGTGACTGTTGCAGCCTCCCCCTGGTCACGTGATCAAAATTCAGACACTTAGAATAATACTAGAATAACACTGCAAGTAGTAGTGAAACATTTCCTAGAAGTTGCATCAATGGTTTACAGTACTATATAACATCAGGTTCCTGGTAACAATATCTTCAACTCATTTTCCCAGATACTGTAAACAATTTTCCCCTCAATCTGGTGAGACTACATTTAATTTGGACTACAGTGCTTATAATTCCAAGTTGCCATGGGCAATAAGATATCCAATAAGAATAAGAAGTAAATCAATATAAACAAAATTTTAAAATTTAAAATAAAAGTTAAAAGTTAAAATAAACAAAAAAATAGTAAGAGAACATCTGTCTGATCTTCATGAACATAAATCACCAGCTCTGAAAGTGCTGGCAGATGTCATCTTAGAACCACTGTAGCATATATTTCGAAAATCCTGGAGCCCGGGAAAACTACCAGAGGATTGGGAAAGACCTGATGTGGTTCCCATCTTCAAAAAAAGGAAGAAAAAAAAATCAGACCCTGGAAACTAAAGACCAATCAGCCTAACATCAATAACTGGAAAGATATTGGAAAAGATAATAAAAAAATAACAAATGAAGTTACAACTAGAAGCCAGCATGGGTTTGTTAAAAACAAATCATGCCAAACCAATCTTATTTCATCGTTTGACCAAGTGACTAAATTAGTGGACCAGTGAAATGCTGTGGACATAGTATACTTAGACTTCAACAAGGCATTCAACAAAGTAGACCACAATCCTACTTCTTGGAAAGCTAGAAAAAGGTGGAATAGATAGCATCACCATCAAATGGATTTGTAACTGACAAACCATACTCAATGAGTAGTCCTTAATGGTACTATGTTTACATGGAGGGAAGTAAGCAGTGGGGTACCACAAGGTTCTGTCTTAGGCCCAGTACTGTTCAATATCTTCATGAACAACTTAGATGAGGGAATAGAAGGGGAACTTATCAAATTTGCAGATGATACTAAGCTGGCAAAACACTAGGCTCAAGATGCAGATGGATCTTCACAGACTTGAACGATGGGCTCTATCTACAAAATGAAATTCAATGTAGAGAAAAGTAAAGTCTTACACTTAGGCAAGAAAAATCAAAAGTACACATATAGATTGGGTGAAACGAAGCTTAATAGCTGTAACTGTGAGAGAGATCTTGGAGTCTTAGTGGACAATCAATTAAATATGAACCAGCAGTGTGTGGCAGCAGCAAAAAAAAGCCAATGCAATTCTAAGTTACATTTAACAGAGGCATTCAATCAAGATCACGTAAGGTACTAATACCACTCTATAAGGTGGTAGTAAGACCACACCTACAATACTGTAACCAGTTTTGGTCTCCACACTATAAAAATGATGTTGAGACTCTAGAAAAAGTGCAGAGAAGATCAACAAAGATAATTAGGGGACTGGAGGCTAAAACATATGAAGAACGGTTACAGGATCTGGTGATGGCTAATCTAGTGAAGAGAAGGACTAGGGGAGACATGATAGCAGTGTTTCAATATTTGAAGGGCTGTCACAGAGAGGAGAGATCAACCTAAAGGAGAGTCTTTGGAAAAATAGGTTGATCTCTCCTCTCTGTGACAGCCCCTCAAATATGTAAGAGTAACATTTTAGAACAGAATAGAATAACAGAGTTCAAAAGGGACCTTCTAGGTAATTTAGTCCAGTCTCTTCTTAAAAGCTTCCAGTGATGAAACTCTCACAACATCTGAAAGTAAGCTGTTCCATTGGTTCTCACTGTCAGAAAATTTCTCCTTATTTTTAGGTTGAGAACCAATGGAACAGCTTACTTTCAGATGTGGGAGTTTCATCACTGGAAGCTTTTTTTTTATTATTATAAAAATTCTTTTATTAAAACAATCAACATTGAGCATAAAAACCTATTATGCAGCAATCATCATGACACCTGGTATACAATACTAAGTATTAGTCTTTGAAAACGTCTGAAGAAGAGACTGGACTGTCTCCTGCTTGGGTGAGGGGTTGGACTAAATTACCTAGAAGGTCCCTAAGATCTCTGTTATTCTATTCTGTTCTAAAATGTTACTCTTACATCATTTGTAAGGGGATAACCATAAAACCATGTTTAAAAGTATTTACTGATTCATTTCTATCTCTTCTAGAACTCATGACAACTTTAAAAAATATACTAAAACTTCACATAGAATGGCTGTTATAATTTCCACTTCTCCTTATGAACTAAAATTTTTCCCATTGGAATCTGGCAAGTTAATTATCTAGGATTTATTACTAGATATAAAAGGATGCAGTGTAATAAAAGGTAATTGCAGGAGTCTCTTAGAGTCAATATGTTTAGCACAAAATAGAACTTGCAAAACAATGAGAGTGGTAATATGATGATTTTAGTCCATATATACTAAAATTAATCAAAATCATGTTGTCAAAGTATGTGATTTAATGTTACATTTTTTTTGTATTTCACTTGCATTTCATCAATGCTATGCTGCTATTATTGCATATTAATGAGGGATGAAAGTGGCAGGAGTCATATATTTAAAGAAAATAGCAAAAATGGTTAGAATGAATGCTCTGTTTGAAACAGGAAGATGAATAACATACAGATCTGATTATGTTCACACACTTTGCCTGTATTTTTTTTTAGTAATTTCATTAAATATTATAAGCACAAAAGCAGAAAGTAATACAAATAATAGAAGAATATAGAGAAATGATAGTAGGTGCAGAAGAGAGAGAATCAGGAAAAAGTGAAAGAGGAAAGTTAAAAAGAAAAGAAACTATATAAAGAAATGACTTCCCACTTTAATTCACAACTATAAACAATTTTAATAACTTACCACCATCTTTTAAGATACAACAGATGATCTCTTACTCTTATATTCCATTTATTATCTATAAACAAATCCTTAAAATCTCATATTTTAGGCTGGATCAGCAAAAGTCCATTAAGGATTACTAGAAATAACAATATAATTATTTTAACTTTGATAAAATAAACCAACTTTGTTTCCCTTCCTTTTATTTCTAACAATCTCAATCTTTAGTCCAATAATTTCTCCCTTTTAATTTTAACATCTTTTTTCATTCTTTTGTAAATCCACTTTTAGCTAAGTGTCAATCTTGTCAACTAGAACCTGTTTGTCTTTCATAGCATATTTTAGGTATAGTCTCTCTATAGATGTCACTGTTGACACGATTAAAATTAACTTCTGATCCATATTTTAAAAATATCCTTCAATATGTCCAATGTTACAATGTTTTCCTTCCTTCTATAAGTAGTAAGTTGAATTTATGCTTTCTTCTCCTTTAATTATACTCTTTATTTCTATCTAATTCCCTCTAGTGTCCAATTTTAAAGCCCAAGAGAAAGATTCTTCATAATTAATTTCAAAATTATATTTCAGATTTATCTCCATCCTTAGTTAATTTGCAACATTCTAAAATGATTAGACTACAGCTGTCAAAGGTTTCTAATAGCTGAAAAGCTATTAATAAGTGATTTCTAAAGCTGACTTGCCAGTTCTTCATTCCACCAAAATTGTTGGCACCCCCTTTTTAGGTATTTTATTAATTTTCTAGTTTTACAATCATAAGTACTTAATAAACAATGTGTTGTCTGGGTCCATAAGTAATTCAGAGTTGCATATTAATTTTCTCAATCTAGATACAATACTACACCATCCAGTGCCTCCTCTCTTCTTCTGGTGATATACATTTTCCATACTGGGCAAATACAATTCTTATTGCTGTTAATACATATACAATTGAATATCAGCATCTTTGTTACATTTTTCTCATATTATATATAGTATCAGTAGTGTCAATTTAGAATATCTTTTCTAACCAAAACATATTTCAATTGCTTTTGAACTTAATATCCATTTGTTCAATCAATAACCTGTTTTCCCGCTTTTTTATTTTGATTTCCCATCAGCATTCAAAGTGTCTTTATCACTTATCGTTTTCTTATAATACATTATATTTGGTAACCAAAGGCTTTCCTTGTTCAATCCCGCTTAGCATTTTATATTTCCCTTCTCATACCAAAATATAAAATTCTAGTTATAAATCCTATCTTTCTAGTTCTAATAACACTTCTGTTTCTAACAATTATCTATTATCTTAGCCATGTTCAAACATCTCTTTAATAGTATAATATCACATATAATGGGTCAGGATCTCTATTTTTTTCAGCCTCCCTCCTTCTCCAATTTCCCACAATTCTCCTAACAGCTTTATCTTCCATTCGATCAGCTCTTCTTCCTTATCCTCAAGAGTGTTCTGAGATCTTGGCAGGTAAGTTGTCTTTTCTGTTTTTGGTATTATCGCCACATCTTCTAATTCTTTGTTTGTCTGAGTCTTTTTATTAATTCCTTCTGTTAAGTCCTTCATCTCTGGATCCGCTTCCTCTAGTTTTCCTTTTATTTTCTGGGGTTAAGCAAAATTCAAGTTTTTCTGTCCAATGAAAAATATGTCCTTTCTGCCAGAGAGAAAAAAACAATTAAAAGCTGTTCATCAGTCAAAGGTTTATAATCCAAAGTATTCCATCATCTCAATCCATAATGCATGTTTCTTCTATAGATAAATAGCTCCATGATACAGCTCTAAAAGTCAGTTAGTATTTATATTCGTAGTCCAGGAAGGCCAGTTTCAAAATAGTTTATCGTCTCTGCCACACAGATAAGCAGCCCAAGAGGTTTTTTTTTTCCTTTTCCCCAGCTACAGTCTGTGAAAGTTTCCAAGGACAACAAAAGTCTTATCTGAGTCTGGGCTTCAAGCCAAGTTTTCTTTAAACATAATAAATTGTAGTGCCATGGTTCACCACTAGATGTCATTGATGCAGTCTTCCAGCTTTTTAAGTCCAAACTTATATTATAAGCTTTTCAAGTATCTTTTTTTTAAAAAGCACTTTTAATCCCCAAATTTCCAAGCTATATATATGTATTGATTCCAAATTAATCTTGTAATTTTCTGTTTTCTCCCAAGCAATTACTTCGTTGCTTTTCTTTTCCTGAGGGAATGGGGTGGAAATTCCCCTTCCCTCTTTCCTCAGGAAGGATTCTTTGCTTTGGGCATTTTTTTCCAGGAAGTCATAAAGAGAGGATATGGTGTCACCCAGATCCATCCATGTTTCTTGAAAGTTGCTCATTGGTGCTTATTTATATAGGCAGTCTTTCCCTTGCTGGTTTGGAAGCCTTCCTCAGATCAAACGGAAGAGTCGCCACCTCCTGTGATCAATGAGAGTCCCCTTCTTCATTGCCTCTCTGGGGCAACTTTCAACCCTTATTAGGGTCCCCAGCAGGGCGAAATCCAACGAGGAAGACAGAGCCCCAACTTCCTGCATCTGTTATACCGCAACGTCAAACCAGTAGTCAGCACCCCTTTTTGTGAAGACATTTTCAGTCCACAATTTGTTCCTCTAGATGTCTGTTTGGCTGTGTTTTAAAGAAATATTTGCTTGGTAGTAGTAGTGCTGTCTCTGTTCTATGTCCGAATTCAACTCATGCAGCACATCACCATTTTGTTATGTAAAGCTATTCGGTATAGCTTTACTATCACCACCTCTGTCATACTTTTTGATTCCATAGCTTCCTAAACAAATAGCTGTATCTGTGCAAGAAATTGTAAGAACAGATCCACATTTTCTTTGTGTCCCATTGCTTATATGGACCACCTGTAACATATGATGTTATCTTCTCTGCACTCCTAATGCATTATTAATGAACCCAGTTCTCATGTTCTGTCCTCTTCAAACTGAACTCAAATCTTTTGTAGTCATGTTGTATCTATGTAGATATTTGGCAACAATATACAAATTGTTTGATGTTGTTTTCTTTTAGTATTTTTGTTACTTCTCCATTTACCCCACAACCCTGGATATCCTGATAGTTTTGTCTCCCAAGGAAGTCTCACATTTTTCTCTCTAATATTAATGGTGGCAAGTACAGCTTTCCATTAGCTCCTATGGATTTCTGAAAATAGTTTTAGTAAACTTGTTACTTTTTGAAAAGTGAAAAATCCAGTACTCTACATAACTAAGTTTCCACCGGTATATTAATGATCAGAATTAAAATTCTCAACTATCCCTAAAGATAACTTTGTATCTTTTAAACAATTGACTCTATCAAAGCAAATCTTTTTTATTTCTTGGCTGCTATTTAGTTCTTCATCTGCAGCCAACAATTTCATATACTTCTTCTTTTTCTACTTCTAAGATTACCAAGGCTGAGTTACTAAGATTGCCTATGGCTATGTGCTGAAAAAGAAAAAGCACTTCACAAGATATATTGTAAAACATTAAAAAAAGAAATACGTAAATAAAATTTGTTTCTTTGCTTATTTCATAGCAGTACTGCAAGACCTATAAATTACAGTGGACAATGTGGCTATTGGATTATAACAATGATGATAATAATCTTTCTTACTGCAGCAATATACAGCATCTTAAAATGCTGTTGTATTCCAAAGTAGACTGTTAATATTTATTTTTAGGGAAATTCACTTTAAGCCTTAATATGGTTGAAAGAAAAGAGATTAAGGTTTTCCCTCATGTTGCAGTCCAGATTAAGTTTGAATAGTTCTATTCTATGCAATCTCAATCCAGATTCAGCTTGAATAGATCCACTGCAATGCTTTGATCAATCATTCCTTACTTTAAAAGCATAAGCAGTAGCTATATACATCTTTTTCCTTTTTTTCTCCTTTTAAAATAAACTTGGGAGGAATCCAATCTATATTTGGCAATGTACATTTGGAAAGGAAAGAAAGACATCATACAGTTCTGAGTGTAGCAGGAAACATGTTTTAGACTCTTTTCTATTTTTGTAGTCTAGATTCATCTTCAGATTACATTATTTGTATTTTTCTTAGAAAATGCAAATAAGCATTATTTATATCATCACCTTTATATTTTTTATATTGTCACCTAAAAGATTTATTCTAACATCAAATCATGAATCAAACTTTATCAGCCAATATTGTAATCGGAAGAAAAAGCAGAATTCATAATTTCTCACTGCCAGAATTCACCCATCATGTGCAGAATTTCATTTCTATTATTGTTATTATTATTATTATTATTATTACTGTTGTTGTTGTTGTTGTTAGTAGTAGTAGTAGTAGTAGTAGTAGTAGTAGTAGTAGTAGTAGTAGTAGTAGTAGTAGTAGTAGTCCTATGTCACATCATTCCAGACTGGCAGCTCTTGTAATCCCATACCATCTCTGAACATATAGCTTCCTTTTTCAATTCTTTGTAGTTCTCCAAATTTATGTAACACTTTCTTTTTTAGATCGCCTGCTGTGCTGACTTTGTAAAGTACCCTGTCAGACAGGAATGCAAATGTCATATTTTAAATTGAATGTATTTACATTTCTTTTTTCTTTCCTTCTTTGCATACTACTTCTGTGTGACTAACTATTTTGGCTAGGTTAAAACATGCTTAGATTCATCTATTGCCATGGAACTTATTGCCATTATTTTTTCTAAAGTAAGGATTTTGTAAAACTGCTAGCTGATTGACAAATATTTCTTTATCAAGTTCAAGTTTGGTGAGCAAATATAGAGGCTGCCAAGTATGATCAATTACAGTTTTATTGCTTAAAAACATGGCTACTATGGTTTTTGTCTTGGTTATTTCAGGTTCTAGAAGAAATCTATCCTGGTGTATGTTTGTGTGTATGATGATTTTAGGGGGATGTGTTGAATATTTAAATATAACAGATCAAAACATAACATACCTATGCAATGTAGCTTCAGTGGTGCATATGCTGTTGGAAGAAAATTTGATCAATTGGAACTTTTAAGGCAGAAATTAAAAAAAAAAGAAATTAAAAAAAAAGATAGGGACAGAAGAAAGCAGAAAAATTTCAAAATAACTGCCTTTAATTATTAGGTATAAATGATAGTAAGAAGAAACTCCAATAGGGGCTGACAAGGTTTTTTTATAATGCTTTAACACTAATAAAGATCCTTCTTCAATTTCCAATTGTTCCTGTTTCTTAACTGGCCTATTTCAAAGGGTGGACAGCAGACACTATTATAAATGTATTTAAGCCAAAGGGGCCTTTTCAATAGATGTATTTCCTTCCATCTCTTTCTTCATGGATTCATACCTTCTGCTTAAACTGGACATGGAAATCATTCCTGGGGGATCTTTACCTAACTTCAGCTGATCCATCAATTATGTCACTATCCTGCCATAAACTAAGTAACTAATATCTTCATCACCAATGTATTTCAGAAGGAAATTGACTTTGAAGAAAATCTGGAAGCTATATATATATATAGGTCTTTGGTTCTTCGGGTTTTCTCGAATATATATATATATATATATATATATATATATATATATATATATATATATATATATATATATATATATATATATATATATATATATGTTTTCTGAGGTTTTCGTGGGTGTTTGTATGTAGGTCTTTGGTTCTTTGGGTTTTCTCCCACGTAGAATTTGAAGTGTCTTGGCGACGTTTCGATGAAGTCTCATTCGTCATCTTCAGGCTGGTGCTTTCGGCTTCTGCTTCTAGGAGCAATGTGAGATTTTAGCTGTTTCTTCCTTTTAACTGCCAGTGGGGGTTTGAACTGATTGGCTGGGAGCTTGGCTATGTTCTGATTGGGTGGAGGTGTGTTCTGATTGGTTAGGGGCTTGGCTGTGTTCTGATTGGCTGGGGGTTGGCTGTGTTCTGATTGGCTGGGGGAGTGTTCTGTTTAGGTGGGGGCTTTGTTGTGCTGGAGGGGTTCAAAGTGGCCAATGATGCAGCTGTGGTCTGGCTCCTGGTCTGTGGTCATGCCTCATCATCGGTGTGGGTTTGGGTTTGCTTTTTGCGTGGATGTGTGGTGGTGGCATCCTGTGTGGTTCTGGTGTCATTCTTTGTGTTAGGGATTCGCCTGTCAATAAGGGCGGGTTTCCAAATGGCTGGTAGGCGGGAGGTATCATCTCGTTTGTTCATGCTGTGAGGGCGTTTTTCTATCTCGATGGCTTCTCTGATTATTTTGTTACTAAAGTGTTCAGTTTTGGCAATAATTCTGGTCTTTTTGAAATCAATATCATGTCCTGTGGCTTTAAGGTGTTGGACCAGGGAAGAAGTTGGTTCCTCTTTTTTGACTGAGTTTTTGTGTTCTTCAATGCGTGCACTTATTCTTCTGTTGGTTTGACCAATGTATCTGGTGGGGCAAGCAGTACATGGGATTTCATACACTCCTTGATTTTCTAACTCAATTTTGTCTTTAGGGTTTCTTAGGATGGTGCATATTTTTCTGTTTGTGCAGAATGCTGTTTTGATGTTATGTTTGTGCAGGATCTTGCTCATCCTGTCTGTAGTGCCTTTTATGTATGGGAGGAGGGCTTTGCCATTTTCTTGTTCTCTGTCTTGGATTTTAGTGGCAGTTTCTTTTTGGATTAAGTTGGCAATCTTATTTCTTTGGAATCCGTTGGATGCTAGTACATTAGTGAGAGTGTGTAGTTCGGTTTTTAGGTGTTGTTCGTCAGCTAGGCATTTGGTTCTGGAGATGAGTGTCTTGGCTACGGAGTTGATCTGTGTCTGGGTGGTGGTGTGAGAGTGCGTGCAGATAGCGGTTTGTGTGTGTTTTCTTCTGGTAGATGGTGTGTCCTAGGGAGCCATTAGATTTCTTGTAGACTAAGACATCCAGGAAGGGAAGTTGGTTATTAGCTTCTGTTTCCATGGTGAACTGTATTTTGGGGTGTAGGCTGTTGAGGTGTGTGAGGAAGTTGTCCAGTTTTTCTTTCCCATGTGGCCAGATTACGAAGGTGTCATCTACGTATCTGAGCCAGAGTTTGGGTTTGTGATCAGATTTTTCTAGGGCTGTAGGTCTGGTGTAGGTCTGGTGTTATGGACTCGTTTATCAATAAGGGCGGGTTTCCAAATGGCTGGTAGGCGGGAGGTATCATCTTGAGATGACACCTACACTCACAAAAACCACACAGGATGTCACCACCACACATCCAGGCAAAAAGCAAACCCAAACCCACACCGATGATGAGGCACAACCACAAACCAGAAGCCAGACCAGAGCTGCATCATTAGCCACCTTAAACCCCTCCAATCCATACATGAAGCAAACTGACACCCACCATGAAGATGAGGCACGACCATGAACGCAAAGCCAAACAGCTATGCAGCTCACCATCTCTAATCCCCCTGTAACTCAGACTAACCTGAGCACAACAAAGCCCCCACCCAAACAGAACACTCCCCCAGCCAATCAGAGCACAGCCAACAGCCAGAACTTACCCTTCTGAGATTCGAACCTGGGCAGTCTGCATGTTAGGCAGTTGTATTAACCTCTAGGCCACAGGCTCTGTCTCACTTTGTTAGCAGTCAGGGAGGGAAGAGATGTATATCAAGTGTTTCTTTTTTAAATTGCACCCTGTAAACCCAAATATGGGAGAAAGAAATCTTTCTTTCTTTTACCTGTTTCAGCTCAACCCAGAGCCATCTGCAGGAACAAATATATATATATATATATATATATATATATATATATATATATATATATATATATATATATATATATATATATATATATATATATATATATATATATATATATATATATATATATATATATATATATATATAT
Organism: Bothrops alternatus; assembly: GCA_034064705.1. Classification (NCBI taxonomy): domain Eukaryota; kingdom Metazoa; phylum Chordata; class Lepidosauria; order Squamata; family Viperidae; genus Bothrops; species Bothrops alternatus. The sequence continues at coordinate 7,010,206 of JARGCV010000085.1, forward strand.
ATATATATATATATATATATATATATATATATATATATATATATATATATATATATGTTTTTATTTAAATTGCTAACAAAGAATAAGGGAGAACTGGTATAGCTATTTCAGAAGGGTAAGTTCTGGCTGAAGAGAGTTAAGAAACTCGAAATAGCTATACCAGTTCTCTCTTATTCTTTGTTAGCAATTTAAATAAAAACATATATATATATTTGTGCTTGCAGATGGCTCTGGGTTGAGCTGAAACAAGCAAAGGAAAGAATGATTTCTTCCTCCCATATTTGGGTTTACAGTGTGCAATCTAAAAAATAACCACTTGACACACATATTCACTCCCTGAATATTAACAAAGCGGGAGAGAGCCTGTGGCTTGAGACTAAAGCTTCTGCCTAGCATGCAGACTGCCCAGGTTCGAATCCCGGAAAGGGTGAGTTCTGACTGAAGAGAGTTAAATAACTCGAAATAGCTATCTCAGAAATCCCTTATTTCTTTGTTAACAATTTTAAAAAACATATATATATTTGTGCTTGCAGATGGCTCTGGGTTGAGCTGAAACAAGCAAAGGAAAGAATGATTTCTTCCTCCAATATTTGGGTTTACAGGGTGCAATCTAAAAAAATAACCACTTGACACACACACACACACACACACACACACATATATACATACATACACACACACACACACACACACACATACATACATACTGAAAGTTGCTGCTTAGATGACTAAGAAACCTCTGGTACCAGTTCAAAAAGCTAGTTATTACTTTTACTTATTACTATTATTACTTTTAAAGTCTTAAAGGTTAGCTAAAGATAAATTATGCAACAGCTTGCCATGATTCTTCCAGTCAAGAGATGGTGAATCTATGACATACATGTCAAAGGTGACATACCATGACATTTTGAGTGATGCATCCAACAACTATTCTTGAAAACATGACCTGTTCTCATGCAATTTTTGCATTTTAATTTTCTTGTGCAGCCTGTGGACCGTCTGAGATTTGTGCAAAAACCTGTGAAAATTGTGCAAGAACAGGACATTCTTTTGCATGGGGCAGCAGAAGTTGCAGAATAGCATTCTCTGAAGCTGCTTCAAGGATGAAAGCCTTGGCAACCTACATCAGCCTCAGGTAAACTGCAGTGCCTGTCAGAAGAAAGAGAATACTGCTTGAATGTAAATGAGGTACAGCAGATCCTGGGCAGCAGTGGGCTGTGAGGGCAATCATGCCATTTGTCAAGGCTTGCACACCTTGAGGAATGGCACAAGGTGCCTTTATGAGTGTCAGTGGGTAGCTGAATTTGAGGCTTGGGTCCAGCCGTGTTGCTGCTGCCAAGTGCCACTGTTGCGGATGGTCTAGATGGCAGGTGAGGAAATAGAAAATTTTTGCTGCTTTGTTGGGGGAGGGGGGACATGCCATGCCATCAGAGTTAAACATTGTCAGAATTATTGACACTCCAACCCCAAAAACGTATGCCATCATTGATCTACTCCAATCATTCCACTTGTGAAATTCATAGGGTATGAGTGAGACGATAGGCTTTCTCTGTAATTGCCTCACTTTAAGAAATATTTTCATCCAGAAGTACATATAGCTCCTATATTTTCAGTCACAAATGACTGATGGGGTCTATTTTTGCTCTTCATCTGTTTTGATTTTTAGTTTTGATATTGATTTGGATTTAATTATTTATTATTATGTCGTTTTTTTTCTTTGTTTGATGTTGTATGTTACCAAGAGGTCTTTAGAATTGGATAGTTATATGTACTGTAAAAAGTAATAAAATAAAACTCTATTCATATCATTCATAAGTTGATTGATTGAGATTGATTGATTGATTTATATAGTCAATCTCAAATACCACATTAAAATAACAAAACCCTAAAACTCATACCAGCTGAAAATGAATAAACCACAATCAACAGTCAACAAAACCAGTAAATCTATAAATATTTTTCTGAGAATCATGAATATAGTTTGAACAGTTTAGAACAGATATGTCAAACCTGCGACGTCACGTGATGTCGTGTGACATATTTGAACTTTATCCTCATTGCTGTCAATGGGGTGGGCGCGTTTTCGTCGTGACGCATCTGGCCTGCAGGCCGGCAGTTTGACACCCCTGGTTTAGAGTAAAATAACAATGTTACAATAATACATTCTCTTTGGCTATTTTCAGTTTTTAAAACTGAATAGAGCATATTTTAAACTTGCACAGGTCAAGCTTCAGCAAGAACTAATCAAATGTATACATTTATTTCACCCTTGATCTTATTCTTATATTCAATAATCTCCCTAATTTTAAACAACACTGCATTCTTCTCTTACATTTGTGCAAATTAACGGATGGGCTTAACTAGAATCCTTTTAAAAACATTTTATTTAGCTTTTTAATGTACTTCTTGAATTCATTATGCAGCACTAAGTCCCAGGCTATTCTATGCTGAGAAAAAGCTGGATGAAGAGATCATACAGCATAGGGACAGTGTTATAAAACCCTTTTTTGTAGAAATCTGTTTTTATTTTAAATCACTTAAAGTATGGTAATAGTTTTTGTATCTTGTACCAATAATCCATATATGAGTTCTATTATTCCTTAAGACAAGACATGTGTTTTATAGTTGAGATCTTCTAAATATATTTTGAACTGTAACAGTTTGAGATGAAAAGTTTATTCCTTTATTTATTTATTAAATTTATATATTTACTTGAAGTTATTGAAACTTGCTGCGTGTTCTCTTGTGTAAAACAAATTGTACATATCTGATGAAAAACACTGAGAAACATTTAATAATTATTCAAAAATTACCCAGAAGATACAGTTATTTTAGATATGGCTCAGTTATTTTAGATATGGTTAACAGAAGGCTAACAGAATGCTAAATAGATTGGATATTAGGTGTGAATTTGCTATTTACAGTGATATATTTAAATTTTTGTATGCCAAATTTATAACAAGATATGAATGAGATTATTGTACTTACCTTTTGGAAAATGTCATTTAATAAAGAAGCATTTCACAATTGAAAATGCTTATGTAGTTGGTCCAAAATATATCTGTTACTATAAACTTGAGTTGCCATTTATATATAAATATCTGGGAAACTTCATCAGATGTTTGCAATAGTCTGCTTTTAACAAAGAACCAAATAAAAAGTGTTGCATAGTCTGCAATAGTTACAATTTCAGATGATTACAATGGATTATAACAATAAATGGGAATATAATTCCATAATGAGGATAATGAATTTGTGAAAACCCACCCCAAAAGAAGAAACTGAACCTCATTTTCTTATAAATTATAAATTATATCCCAGTTTGAGAACAGAATCACATTCCAATGCTGGCTTTAAGGAACAAATATACTTGTGCTAATATGAATAAAGTTCCTAAAAATAAACCATATAAGAACCACATAAATAATATGAAATGCCATATTCTTCATAAATTATCTAACAAAAATCTGCTGTACTCTTTTAAAATATCATTACATGTCTGCCACTAGAGCTCACAGCAACTGCACTTTAAAACGTGAATGAAAACAATCATGTATAATAATAGTTAGTTGGCCTTTTAAGACCTCCATGTTTTAAAAACTCTTAAATTCCCATCAATGGTATGCTCTCTTTGTTTAGTTAGTTTATTATTATAATATCACTTGTATTTCCACCAGGAGATACTTGTATAAAGCCATGTAAACAACAAGGGAAATTATACCTGGATTACTTGCTTCTAGATCTACATTAAGAGGTACTTCAAGACACTGATTAAAGGGTACCATTTCTTCAGAGAAATTAAATTGGATTTAGAGTGTACTTACGTTTCAAGAACTATTGTGATAACACATCTTAGCAAATAAATGGTCCACAAAACCTGCCAAGTATTAACACCATCGAAAGCATATTCACTTTATCTCCTATAACATATATGCTATATGACTTGCATTTTTATTTATCAATAGATATTGTCAGAATCCAATTATATTTCATTTCTAGTTATCTACTATGGAAAAACCCCATTTCTGCTCTCTCTGGATTCTGTCATACTACAAAGGGGAAGGGGAATGAGCAGGGGGGCTTTATGGCTCTCACTTCCTTCATTAAACTTCAAAAGGACTGGATGTTGATTCTCACCAAGAGGACTGACCATAACAATATGGCCATCGCCTTTCATCTACTCGCTCTCTGAAGTCTCCCTTTTGCCAGCAGTAAGGGAAAAGGGGGGAACGATGCAGCGCCTGGGGTCTGGAAAAAGAGAGAATTAGGATTGTCGCCCGGAAGAACTGTGGGGTGGGGGGCTGCTTGGGAACACTTAAAACATTGGAGGATGGGAGAGAATTCCTCAGATCCTGTCTAGAATGCCTGCAATCATTTTCTCTTAATAAAGATGCCTGTTGGAAGAGATATTCCAAGAGTTCTGTCTTCTTAAGATGTAAAGTGAAGTGGGTCCTTACATTAGACAGGATCTGCAAAATTAGTCCACCTGGAAGGGAGAACCTTGCCAGGGGACTTTGCAAAAATTACCATGTCAGACAACGGAGCAGGGAAGGGAGAAAACCCCTTGGAGAGGGAGCTGCTGCCCTGACTGAAAACCTGCCAGATGTTGGGATCTGAGAGGTCAGATTCCTCAGGTGGTAGAGACATGTAACCACAAACTTCAGTGGTCAACAGACATTGGAAAGAAAGGTGAGTGGGAAAAGAAATCAAGAAAGGTGGCCCTGAGATGGGGGGCCAAACAACCAGAATGGAAGTAGGAGATGGGGAAATCCCTGTACACAAGTGAAGAGGAAGGAGCTGGGCACTGCACTTGAGCTGGATTCTAGAGAAAGCTATCGACTTGATGAAGAGAACCCTCAGCTACGTAGGAGAGGAGAATTCTGAGCCCTACAGCCGTACCAGCTCCTGGAGCTGCAGCTGGAGAGACACCGAGGGGGAAGTAGAACCTGCAGCCCCGGGGACTTTCACTGATCCAGTAGTCCCCACTCCCCACCAACCTGCAGATGCTGATCTGGATGGAAGAAAATATCACTGACAATGAAGGCACCAATCCATTCAAAGACTTCTGCCGCTGGACGTGAGATTCAAGGGGGAGCTGAAACGCTTGGGTTTTTTCCTAACCCAAGTTCTTAGCTACATGGAGGAATATGGGCGGCACATCCCCAGTGACAAAGCCTGTATCCGGATCGTGCAATCTGCTCTGGACGGGCCGGCTGCAAATTGGGTGGTGAACTTGCATGATTCCAATGCCCCAGAGCTCAATGACTTCAACCATTTCATGTCCTCTCTGAGAAGGCGATTTGAGGACCCCCTGGCTGATCACAAAGCCCGCGAAAGGATAAAAACGATGAGGGAAGGCAAATACCTGGTAGCTGAATATATTTTATTTATTTATTTATTTATTAAATTTTTATACCGCCCCTCTCCCGTAGGACTCGGGGCGGTTCACAACAGAGTAAAAACATAAAAACAATAAATATTTAAAAATTAAATTAATATTAATACAAGGCTGTTGCTAAAAACCTGTTAAAAACCCAATTCTAAAACTCAAACAGCCTTGTTTAAAAATTTTAAAACCCGAGGAGATCTAGGCCAGGCCGGCTTGATTGAAGAGATGAGTCTTCAGTTCTCTTCTGAAGGTGTGGAGATCGTGACATGTCCGGAGTTCTGGGGGGAGCTCGTTCCACATCGTCGGTGCCCCCACAGAAAAGGCTCTCCCCCTGGGCGCCACCAGCCGACACTGCTTAGCTGATGGCACCCTGAGGAGGCCCTCTCTGTGGGAGTGAACTGGTCGATGGGAGGTATTTATTGGCAGAAGGCGGTCTTGTAAATAACTGGGTCCTATGCCATGGAGCGCTTTAAAGGTGGTGACCAACACCTTGAAGCGCACCCGGAAGACCACCGGCAACCAGTGCAGCTCGCGCAGGATAGGGGCCATTCGTACCCGCCAGGGTGCCCCCACTACCACCCGCACGGATTTATATGCTAGAATTCCAGGCCATTGCCAGCAAACTGAACTGGCTGGAAGACATCCTTCTTAGCCATTTCAAAGATGGACTAAACTATGACCTATATGATGCTTGCCTGCCCCGAGGCACCACTGAGGAAAACAATTGAGCCGCTCACTACCTCAGTTGACACATGAACCAGTGAAACCACAGGCTATAGCCAAGAAGCAAATGGGGTGTTTCAAGTGCGGGACAGAGGGGCATCGGGCTGTAGAATGCCACTCGAAAGCCCCCCAACACAACCCAGACAGATCACCAACCAGCAAATCCGGGAAGTCTCTAGCTAAGCCTATGGACTTAAAACCCCAAGGGCAGCTATCAAAATTAAGAATGGAAAAAGCATCCATGGGAGATGAAAAGGGGCTACCAGAAATACCAGAGGAATACAGAGATCTTGCTGAAGTTTTCAGCGAGGAGAGGGCGGATGAGCTTCCCCCCCCCCACTGACCCATGGACTGTGCCATAGAATTCAAGCCCGGAGCAAAACTCCCAAAGCCCAGATTATACTCCATGAGCCCAAAGGAGAAGGAGGAAATGGAAAGATTCATAAAGAAAAACCTAGAAAGGGGGTTCATTGAACCTGCCAAGCCTAAAGTGGCCACTCTGGTCCTCTTTAGAGAGAAGAAGGATGGCTCTTTACACTTATGCATGGATTATAGGCTCCTAAATACAATCAGTGAAAGCAGCCTATACCCCTACCCCTCATGAAGGACATGTTATCACACCTCTCAAAAGGATTTTTTTTTACTAAACTAGATCTAAGGGAAGCATACCAGTGCATGAGAATTAAGGAAGGGGATGAAAGGAAGACTGCATTTATCTGCCCAATGGGGTGCTACCAATTCAAAGTCTTGCCATTTGGATTACAAGGAGGGCCTGCAGTATTTATGCATTTAATGATGTACTAAGGGAGCACCTATTTAAGGGGGTCCTGGTTTACTTAGATGACATTCTTATCTTCACCGAATCAAAAGAGGAACATGTCAACCTAGTCAGAGCGTTTTTAAAGAAATTGCAAACCACCCACCTATATGCCAAACTATCGAAATGTGAATTCCACCAGGAAAGAATAGACTACCTAGATTATCGCATATCCCCACAGGGCATTGAAATGGACCCAGAAAAGGTCAGAGCAGTATTAGAATGGGCACCACCTCACACAAGAAAGCAACTGCAAAATTTCCTGGGTTTTTCACACTTTTACTGCCAATTCATCCCCTCATTTGCCCAGATAGCCCTGCCCCTCACAAACTTACTAAAAATGAAGGGAGCATCCTCAGTAAAACCTAGCCAGCCACTAAAATGGATAATGGAATGCCAAGCGGCATTTGAGAGATTAAAGAGACTTTTTTCTGCCGAACCAGTACTGAGGCACCCAGACATGGACAAGTCCTTCGTAATACAGGTGGATGCAAGTGATGTGGCAGTGGGATCTGTACTATTACAAGAAAACGATAAAGGGGTATTGCAACCCTGTGCGTATACATCCAAGAAACTCGCCGAAATGGAACAGCACTGGCCTATGTGGGAGAAAGAGGCATACGGGATTCGGTGGTCATTACTCACGTGGCGCCAGTTCCTTGAAGGCAATAAAATCCCTTTCCAGGTGTGGACAGACCACAAAAATTTGGAAGCCTTGAAAACACCCAGGAAGCTCAACCCCAAGCAAGCCCGCTGGTCCCAGCATTTTCACCAATTCCACTTTACACTCAAGCATTTGCTTGGGGGAAAGAACTTCCTGGCAGATGTACTATCTCTCATGCCCCAATATAACAGCATGCGAGCCAACGACTCTAAACCGATGATGGTAGAATCACAACTGGCAGCACCAGTAACCACCAAGCTAAATTAAAACTGCAGCTGTGTAGCCAAACCAGAATTGAATTCTGTAAAAGTTTGGAAACAGATGAATTGTTCCAGAAAAGTAAACACATGTGCACAATGAAAGACGGGCTGCCTTTGGTAGGGGAAAAGTTATATATACCAACAACCCAAAGAGTCACATTCATGCAGCTTTGCCACAACACAAAAGCAGCAAGGCATTTTGGATTTGTAAAAACATTACACTTAATTAAACAGCAATTTTGGAGGCCATTCATGAAAAAGGACATAGAAAGTTACGTGGCCAGCTGCCCAATGTGTGTAACTGCCAAGAGGTTGCAAGGGAAATCGCCTGGACTGTTACAAACAGTGGCAAATCCCTCAACCCCCTGGAGGGAAATAGCCATGGATTTTATAGTGGAATTACCAGAAAGCAATGGGAATACTGTTGTCTGGATGGTCACAGACTTTTTTTTTTTAATAATTTTTTTATTAAATTTTTTTAAAAAACTTTTAACAATTATGACATAGTAACCTATTAACTCAACTGAAAACAAACAAATTACATAATAAAAATAAACAATACAAAGAACTGCTCGGAACCCCCCTCCACAACACCCTCCACCAGCCCACTCCTCTTATATTTTCGCTCCTCCTCCTCGCCATCCAAAACGCTAACTACAATTCTACCGAGCATCCTACAAAAGTTATCTAATCCCTAAGCCCCCAACTACAGTTGAGAAACATAAGCTAACGTATATTATCTCCCTCCCCCCTCCCCCCCCAGGCTTCCCAGAATGAATACAGGGTAAAAACACAAGAAACCCCACTAAACTACTATATTAAACTATTTAACTATATATCAAATCTAATTCTTTCAACTGATATTTCTTTTGCATATAATCAATCCATTTCTTCCAGTCCATCAAAAACGTTTCATTTGAGTGGTTCTTCAGGTATGCCGAAATCTTGGCCATCTCCACAAGATGGGTAACTTTTAATGTCCATTCTTCAATAGATGGTATTTCAGATGACTTCCAATATTGTCCCACCAACAGTCTTGCAGCAGTAATCAAGTTCAAAATCAACTTAGTCTCTGTGGTGGAACAGTCCTTTGTAATACCCAACAAAAACAACTGTGGTACAAACTCAATACGCTTTTTCAGAATATTTTGAAGAATCCACCATATTTTTATCCAAAAAGCCTTAATTTTTTTGCAAGACCACCAAATGTGAAAGTAAGTAGCGTCCATAGAATCACATCGCCAACATTTGGGTTGCAAATTTGGATACATAGACGATAATTTTTTGGGATCTAAGTGCCATCTGTAAAACATTTTATAAAAATTTTCTCTTAGATGCTGAGCTTGTGTAAATTTAACATTTTTCACCCATATTCTTTTCCAAGTTTCCATCATAATTGGGTGACCGAAGTTACCTTCCCATTTAATCATACAGTCTTTAATTAATTCAGTTCCAGAATCAATTTCAATTAAAGCATCATATATTCTTTTAATATGCATCTTTCTTTGATCTCTAATTTGTATAATTAATTTTTCATCATCCTTTAAAGAAAAACCCATCTTGACATCTTTTTGCCATCTGGCTTGAAGTTGTGCGTGATAAAACCAATTATGAGCTATACCTTCCTCCCTTAATTTATCTAATGATTTCAGTTCTAGGCTATTCCCTTCTTTATTTAAAAGTTTATCATAGGGCACCACATCTTGAATTTGTTGTATACCTATACTCTGTATTGCGTGTCTGGGAACTGTCCATAAAGGAATTTTACCATTTAACTTATAATAATACTTTTTCCAGACTCGCAAGACAGAGTTTCTTATTATATGTTCTTTAAAACCCCTATCCAATTTTTTGTCATAAACTAAATACGCGTGGAGCCCATATACTAACCCATATCCTTCTATATTTAATATTCTTTCATTTGTTAAATTAATCCAATCACTTATAACCACTAGAACTGCTGCATAGTAATATAATTTAAAATTAGGCACTTTCAAACCACCTCTCTCTCTTGTGTCTTGAATAATTTTAAATTTGACCCTTGGTTTCTTGCCATCCCAAATAAATTTGTTTATACCTTTCTGCCATTCCTCGAGATTTCCATCCTTTTTAAGTATTGGTAACATTTGAAATAAAAATAAAAATTTCGGCAATACATTCATTTTAATAGCGGCTATTCTGCCCAACATGGATAATTGTAGTTTTTTCCAATTCTCCAATTCTTTTTGTACTTTACACCATAAGAGTTCATAATTATTCTTATATAATTTACCATTTGAAGCTTCTATATAAATTCCTAAATATTTAACTTTTTTAACTATCTCGCATCCCGTTATTCTTTCCAAATCTTGTTTTAATTTATTATCAAGATTTTTAACCAACATCTTTGTCTTGGATAAATTTAATTTAAAACCTGAAACTTTTCCATAATTTCGAATAATTTCCATCAAACTCTGAGCCGATTGTATTGGCTGAGTTAGCGTCACAAGTAAATCGTCTGCAAAGGCACATAATCTATAATCATATTGTCTAATTTGTACCCCCCTTAATTCCTCTGATGCTCTAATCCTATTCAATAATACCTCTAAAGTTAAAACAAACAATAAGGGGGATAAGGGACAACCCTGCCTAGTACCCTTTTCTATATTAAATGAATCTGTTAATTGTCCATTCACTATAATCTGTCCTGTTTGTTTCTGATATATAGCTGATATAGAATTAATAAACTGGTCCCCCATTCCCATCCTTACCACAAGCCTTTGCAGAAATGTCCAATTCAGTCTATCAAAAGCTTTTTCTGCATCTAAAAACATTAAAACAGCCGGTACTTGGATATGTTTATCCAAATATTCCAATATGTTAACAAGTTGTCTAACATTGGTTTTCATCTGTCTCCCTTGTAAAAAACCAGTTTGATCCGGGTGAATCCTCTGTGTCAAAACTGTCATTAATCTATTAGCCAAAATTTTTGCAAAAATCTTATAATCCGTATTCAACAAGGAAATAGGTCTAAAATTTTCTACTTGAACATTATCTTTGCCCTCTTTAGGAATCAAGCATACATTAGCCGTTTTCCAGGAGGGTGGAACCCGACCACCCTCTTGTATATTCACAAATAACTCCCTCATATGTTCCACCATTTCCTCCTGTAAACACCTATAATAGATCGTGGTAAAGCCATCAGTGCCTGGAGATTTTCCCAATTTCAATTGCTTAATTGCATCAATAATTTCTTCTGACCCAATCAAAGCATTTAATCTATCTCTTTGTTCCAAAGTAATTTCCGAAACATTTTGATTTTGTAAAAAGGCATCTATCTCTTTCTCTTGAACTTTTTCTTCAGCATACAATTTGGTGTAGAACTCTAGAAAAGCCTTCTTAATAGTTTCTTGATGAAATACTTCTTGCCCTTTATATTCAACCTTCTCAATTAAACGGGATTTTTGTTTTTTCCTTAATGTATAAGCCAACCATCTGCCAGGTTTATTAGCATTAAAAAAAGTATTATGTTTAGCATATTGTATATTCCTGGCAACCTGATCGGTCATCAAAATATCAAATTGTTTCCGTAAAACCTTTATCCCTTCTTTAATATTACTATCATCTGGTTTATCAATTAATAATAACTCTTTCTTTCTTATTTCCGCTTCTAAAACTCGCCTCTTTTCCTCCTGTTTACGTCTATGCCTAGCATTCAGTTCAATTAATATTCCACGCATGTGGGCCTTACTAGAGTCCCACACCACTTCTATTGGTAAACCTACATTCTTATTTAACCTAAAAAATTCCTTGATAGCCTTTTTACATTCTTGCACATACATTTCATAATTAAACAGATTTTCATTAAGTCTCCAGGATCTGCGTAAAAATTGGCCAGACCTTAATTCCATCATAACTGGATTGTGGTCAGACAATACATTAGGTAAAATTTTAACTTTCTTTAAATTTAACATAAAATCACTAGTAGTTAAAATAAAATCAATTCTAGAAAATGATTGATGTCTGTCAGAGAAAAAAGTAAACTCTTGATCCCTACCATGTCTTTCTCTCCAAATATCAAACAAATTAAAATCATCTTTAATATCAAAGAAAGATTTAGGTAAAATTGAACGCGATTGAGAAACTAATGAAATCTTTTTCTTATCCAAACCAGCATCAAGGATTCCATTCCAGTCTCCCATTAAAATACAGGATCTATAGTCCAACTCTAATAACTTTTTGTGTAATGATTTATAAAACATGCCTTGTTTTTGGTTTGGAGCATATATACCCATCAAGAGAACTTTCTTCCCATCCAGTAAAATTTCTATAGCTAAAAATCTACCTTGATTATCTGCTTCTAATAACTTAGCTTTTATATTATTTTTAACATAAATAACAATTCCATTTTTTTATCTAAAGATGATGCCACAAAGTGTGTACCCAGCTTATTATTAATCAAATATTTCTGGTCTGAAAATCTAATGTGAGTTTCTTGTAGACAGATTACATCATTTTTACATTGCTTCAAATAATGAAATATCTTCTTCCTTTTTTGTGGAGAATTTAAACCGTTGACATTCCACGTCAAATACTTATTTGACATGGCCTTTACGTGAAAGCTTCTGCAAAGACCATTCCACTTCTTCCTGCCTCTTGGGTCTTGCTCCCATGGCTTCCATAGATGTCAGATCAGTTTGCTTGGTTTGAGTTGGTTGTGTTTTTTCTCTTTGTTCAATAGCTTTAGTAGATTCACGTACACGCCTTGGATCTTTAGGCTTGTCTAGTGCCAAAGGTTGAAAGATATCAACTGACTGCACTGGTTGCTCAACTGCTTTATCCAAAAGAACCGATGAAATTAGTCGAGGTTGTTGAAGTTCCGCAGATTGCAGTAATTCTAAGTCTTTAACCAACATTGCCCCCTTAGGTTTTGGGGAAGTAGATCTATCAGCCATCAATATATTCTCAAAAAAATCTTTCGCTTTAGCTACAGTAAACAAACGGTATCTTTTATTTTTGAAAAGTAAAGAAAGTCCAGTTGGTACCTCCCATCTATATTGTATTTCTCTTCTTTTAAGCTCCTCCGTCAAAAAGGCATAATCTTTCCTTGATCTCAACATCTTAGGAGGTATCTCTTTCAAAACCTGTACATCTTGACCAGCAACACTCAATTGTTTATTATAGGCTATAGATAGAACCCAATTTCTATATTTTCTTGTGTTAAAATATATCACAATATCTCTAGGCAAATTCCTTTGTGCTGCAATACGTGAGTTCACTCTGAACAGTCGTTCAATCTGCCAGGCCACATTCTCAACTGAGTCATCCAAAAATTTTGCTAAAGCTTCAGAAAATTTTTTTCTTAAATCTTCTTGGTTCTCATTTAATACATCTCTAAATCCCCTAATTCTAACCGCAAACTGCATCTGATGATATTGTGTCAAAGTAGCTTGATCTTGTACATCGCTTCTAATTTCTTCTAGTTTTTCTTCAAAATGTTGCTCAGCATTCTCTAATTTCTCTTCAACAACAATAGTATAGTCCCAGACACCCTTAATAGCGTCTACAATATCTTCTCTCATCTCCTGATTAGAGGCTTCTATCATAGCTTTAAAGTCTTTTTTCTGCTCAACCATCTTTTCATCTATTTTCACATCAAATTTATCTTCCAATTTATCAAACCTATCATTAAAAAAGGATATTACATCTGTTAAAGCAGACTGTAGATCTTTCATTGTAAGCATTTGTGAGGACTGTGCAGGCTCTTGAGATTCTAAAGGAGCAGACTGTGATTTGACAAGCTGTCCTGGAGAGGGCATAGCCGCCTTAGCAGCTGCCTTTTGTCTTGTAGTCATAATTGAAACAAAGAAAGGGAAACTAAAAAAAAGAAAAAAAATTTTTCCACTTCCGCCCTTCTCAAGTTCTTTTAAAAGTCCAATTATTTTATAATTTAGTAAAAAAAATCAATAAATGAATCAAGTCCAAATAGTCTCTCAAACAAGTCTTCAAAAGAAAAGAAAAAAAGTTCCGTTTCAATTTCTCAGTGGAATAAACACTTTCATCTTTCACTTTCACTCAGCAGAGAAAGCAAACGCCATCTTAAAAAGGTTATATTGATTCAAAAAAGTTTGTAGATACAAAGGCAGAAACAAAGTAACAATATACTTGCAATACTCAGAAGGCTCCTGTATCCATTCCGTCTGAATAAAGCCCTTATTATTCTTCCTGAAAGAACAGAGGCGGTCGCGACGTCTAATTCTGTCAGCCGACAGAAGCGTTTCTGAACAGGAGCTTTTCAAGAGCCTGGGGAGCACACCTTCTCTGCCCCTGAAAATTTATTCCAGGGGTCTTGGAAGGGCTCAACCCGGCTCTTAATGCTCTACTCCCCTTCTTTGCCCGAAGGGGAGTTTTTTCGCCGCAACAAACAGCTGATGAGCGCTGTTGTTGACGGCTATACTGATTCAGAGACCGGAGCCTCACGTTAGAGGCTCCATCGACGCCGGCGGAGCCACCGGAAGCCGTGGATGGTCACAGACTTGTTTTCCAAACAGGTGCACTTTATCCCTTACCAAACGATTCCCACTGCAAAAGCCTTAGCAAAATGTTTTGTGCAGCATATTTACAGATTGCATGGGGAGTGCAATTTATGTCTGTATTTTAGAAGGAATTTTTATCCCTCTTACGGACCACTCAGGGACAGACATCTAGCCATCACCTGCAGGGGAATGGACAAGCGGAACATTCGAACTCAGTACTTGAGCAATATTTAAGATGCTTTCTTAATTTCCAGCAGTCTGATTGGATGGACCTACTCTCTTTCGCAGAAGTTGCCTACAATAATGCAGTCCACTCCAGCACAGGTTACACTCCTTTTCAAATAGCTACCGGTCAAAGTTTCAACCCCATGCCAGAATTAACCCCAAACAAATCGGCGATCCCATTACTGAAAGAATGGATGGAACAATTACAAAATAGTTAGAAAAGCACTAGATGAAGCTAGGCAGGCATACAAAGCACAAGCCGATAAAAAAAGGTAGAGCCTACACCATTCATTATAGGAGAAATGGTGTACTTATCTACAAAATACCTAAAATCCCTACAACCCTGTAAAAAACTTGGACCAAAATATATAAAGCCTTTTCCAATTAAAAGAATCATAAACCCAGTAACAATAGAATTAGAATTAATCAAAATTCTTAGGCAAATACACCCAATTTTTCACTGCAGTTTGCTGAAAAGAGAACATCAGTCACCTTTCGGCCAAAAATCCCCACCACAACCACCACCTCCAATCATGGTGGAAGGCGAACAACACTTCGAGATGAAGGAAATCCTAGATTCTAGGAGATATCATGGGGCAACTCAATACCTAGTAGCATGGAAACACCTCCCTGCCTCACAAAATGAGTAGGTTCATAAATGTCATGTCAGAGCCCTTAAAGAAGTTTCATAACAAGCCAGACTAACTTTTATACCTGTTTTGTTTTCTTTACAGGTGGATCTCTCTTATATTTAAGGGGGCAGGATGTCAGAATCCAATTATATTTCATTTCTAATTATCTACTATGGAAAAACCCCATTTCTGCTCTTTCTGGATTCTGTCATACTACGAAGGGGAAGGGGGATGAGCAGGGGGGTTTTATGGCTCTCACTTTCTTCATTAAACTTCAAAAGGACTGGATGTTGATTCTCACCAAGAGGACTGACCATCGCCTTTCATCTACTTGCTCTCTGAAGTCTCCCTTTTGCCGGCAGTAAGGGAAAAGGGGGGAACAATGCAGCACCTGGGTCTGAAAAAAGAGAGGATGAAGATCGTTGCCCGGAAGAACTGTGGGATGGGGGGCTGCTTGGGAACACTTAAAACATTGAAGGATGGGAGAGAATTCCTCAGATCCTGTCTAGAACGCCTGAAATCATTTTCTCTTAATAAAGATGCCTTTAGTTCTGTCTTCTTAAGATGTAAAGTGAGGTGGGTCCTTACAGATATCTTTTTAAAAAGACATGAAATGGAAAGGAAGGAAAAACGTTCTTGCTAGTCTATCCTATTTAATGTTAACATGAATAATTAATACAATGCAAAATGATTAATAATAAAGTTTGTTTCTAGGAAAAGCATATAGAATTACAAAAGTTTAGAATTTGTCTATTGATTAAAACTAACAAATCATTCTTTCTGCATTATTTAGTTGATTTAAACATAGTTGTATAAGAATAAATGAAGCTATTTACTTTACTTAGAATTCTTCAAATTGATATGTATCAATTTGTTTCAAAATGTTCTATAAAATATATTGACTATTGATACAAATTCTTATAGAAATTATAATTGCCTGCCTTTAAAGAGGTGATGATGTAAGGAAATGTCCTCTTGATCCACCCAATATAGACAATATATAGACAATTTCTACTCTGTCTGTAATATTCCCATTTAAGAAGAACTGGGAAAGTTCTGGAACAACTACATAAGCACAGAATAATGCAGATTATATATAACCTATTAAGCTTGAACAAACAGTGGACAGAGGCACAATATAAAAGGAAAAAGAGTGAATGTACATTTTTAACCAGTAAAGTTTTGCTGTTACTTTAAATTTACTATGTCTCCTGTATTCCAAGGAATCTGTTGTGGCTCAGGGTTCAGTTGAAAGTGATTTGAGTGTGTCCGTAATTATTTCTTGGCTGTTGACAAGTGCTGCATGTTTCACCTTGTCCAGCTAGGAAACCCAGGTAAAAAGCCAGGTGTGCTTATACCACATGTGTCAATATGCTGTGAAAATGTGAATTGATGACCATAAGCCAAACCTTAGAGCAGGGGTATCAAACTGCCGGCCCATGGGTTGGATGCATCATGCTGAAATCATGCCCATCTCATTGCCGGCAATGGAAAAAAGTCGAGATACGTTGTGACATGTAACGTGATGTTGCACGTTTGACACCCCTGCCTTAGAGCATGTGTAACACACTCCTAGCTGTCATTCTCACAGATCTTTGAGATGAGTTTTGACCTGAGAAAGCTTGTCTAGTTCAGAGCTTTTCAACCTTTTCACCCATTGTACCACTTTTAGGATATGGCAACATCTGAATACCACCAGTCGCCTAGCAAGGTGTCAAAAACTTGATCACCAAAAAAAAAAAGGAAAAAAGTGATAAAGTACAGGTAGTCTTCGACTTACAACAGTTCACTTAGTGACTGTTCGAAGTTACAATGGCACTGAAAAAAGTGCCCCTCAAGCCACAGCCGAGCAAGACACCTGCCTGCCTGCCCGGCGGCACTCTTCCTTCTGTCTGAGGTTTTCATTGTTGTGAGCATTTCTGTGGAGGATTGGCAGCAGGGGTGAGGTGGGGGGTGTTTGGTTTTTATTCCCCCCGTCTGCTGGGTGGTCGCAGCAGGTTTTGGTCACTTCACATGACCCTGGGACACTGTGACTGTCATAAATATGAATCAGTTGCCAAGCGTCTGAATGTAAATCATAAGAACCTGGAGATGCTGCAACATTCCAACTGATCCGCGCTTCTTCTGGGCTCAGCAGAAGCGCCAGGATCAGTGCTGCTTTCCAGCTGATTGGTGCTTCTTCAGGGCTCAGCAGAAGCATCAGGATTAGCGCCGAGCTCCAGCTGGAGCCTGGCACTGATCCTGGGGCTACCACTGAGCCCTGACAGCCCCAAAGAAGCGCCAATCAGCTAGAAAGCGGCACTGATCCTGGCACTTCCACTGAGCCCTGACAGCCCTGCAGCTTCAGCCATCTCTCGCTCAGGCTTGTGCAGTGCTGCCACCGGTTCAGCTCATTCCCCTCCCCCACTACCACTTTTCTAGGATGGTCGCGTACCACCTGCCAGGTGCCAATGTACCACAGGTGGTACCCATACCACTGGTTGAAAAGCCCTGGTCTAGTTAACATTCATATTATCTATCCTATTCTTCTTTTAAGCTTTGCAGCAGATGATTCATTGTCTAAAATAAAATAATCTAAAATATAATTATGTAATAATTTTGTCATGATGATCATTACTTCTTTTTACTGTGAACTTTGAACAGAACAGCAATTTTGGTGTGTCCACTCAGATCTTTTAGTGTCAAATGATCCTGGGTAGTTGCAGAGCCTTGGAAACTCTGCCCACCAGCTAGATAAATACCAAAGTTAGCAAGGAGAGATGGAACAATAGCAGAGGACATCTGGCAAATTTGTGGTTTGAAATTATTTTTTGTTCTCGATGGATACTATTCTCCCCAGCAGCCATCTTCCAAGCATACCCATAATTTTTATAATTTTAAATATGTCTGCTAGCCCTAAAAATAAGGAGATGCTGGTACAGGGTCTTCTTGTTTATAATAAATCTGTAAGAAAAATATTGTGAACAAATCTAACCTCTGTTTCCAGCCTTGATTTTATTTCCACAGAACAATGGTGTTGGTATAAAGTTTAACAATTCTAGGTTAAAATGAGGAGCTGTGTAACTTTTCTATCCAACATCTTTCTATAGAGTAGATTGTTGGAAGGGACACCAATTATTGCCAAATCTGGAGGCAGAGAAATTCAATGGACTAGATAAGAAAAAGATCAAACAAATTCTCAAGAGCAAGGATATCTTTTAGCAATTACAGTAGACAACTATTGAAAAGAAGACTTCCTCTATTATCTCCTTTGAGGATATAATAGAAGAATAGGATGCTGCAGGTTATTGGGGAAATTATTATACAGTGAAGGCAGAAGACTCTTTGACCATACTGAAATAATCTTGAGAATGCCACCTTTACGTCATAATAATTTCTCTGAAATTCTGTCATCCCTTAAAATATTTTTAAAGCTAATTCTGTTTCATAAATCTAAAACAACATGTAGGAACATATAGGTCAACTTCTTTGCTGGACATTGCTTAAATGTGGAACAAGGTTGGAATCACTACTACTTACAAATCTGTCAGAACAGACCTATGGACATGCAGTCTAGTGAACATGAATAAGCACAATAAGGCAACCTCCTCAGTTATATCCAATACTTAATATTTATGGGCTCAATTTGTCCATTTATTTGTCCATTTATTTTCTGTTCAGTTGAAGATAATCATGGGATACAAATCAAGAGGTCTTGTAATTGGAGTTGGCAAGTTCATCCATTCCATGCAAACACTGAATATATAAAAATGTGTTTGATGAGGAAGAATTATTAAACCATGCATTTTAAAAAAATTATTGCTTTTTAAAATAATGACAAAAACATAAAAAACAAAACAAAACACAAAGATAAAAATACATACATTGTCAAAGAAAAAACATAAAAGTGCTTTAAAAAGTGAAAAAATACAAAGAAAAAAGATATGTCATTTTAGCAGTGTATAATTCATATAATGCAATTATTATTCAAGTACATATATATTTCTAATACATTTATATAATGGTAATAATTTTACCTACTGTATTTTATATAAATGCGTCCCACATATCATTATATTTGACCATACAAAATCTACACCTATGGGATATCCCTATAACAACTGGCAAGTGCAATCAGGTCTTCAGTCCTTTGAATAAATAGAGCCATGCATTTATGTTTCCAATGCTGCAGTATCAACCTTTTGGCATAATAATGGCACAGAGAATCCATTTACATTGTCTGGTTGTCAAATTGTCAAATTTCAAGTATTAGATATGTAATTCCAAAGAATTTGTGTTCAACTGAATTGTGTACTATTCCATAGATCAGGGCTTTTAAACCTTTTCACCCATTGTACTACTTTTAGGATATGGCAACATCTGAGTACCACCAGTTGCCTAGCAAGGTGTCAAAAACTTGATGACAAAAAAAAGGAAAAAAGTGATAAAGTACAGGTAGTCTTCGACTTAAAACAGTTCACTTAGTGACTGTTCGAAGTTACTATGGCACTGAAAAAAGTGCCCTGGTGGTACTCTTCCTTCTGTCCAAGGTTTTCATTGTTGTAAACATTTCTGTTGAGGATTGGCAGCAGGGGTGGGGTGGGGGGGTATTTGGTTTTTATTTCCCCCCCGTCTGCTGAGTGGTTGCAGCAGGTTTTGGTCAGTTCACATGACCCTGGGACACTGTGACTGTCATAAATATGAATCAGTTGCCAAGCATCTGGATGTAAATCATAAGACCCTGGAGATGCTGCAACATTCCAGCTGATCGGTGCTTCTTCTGGGCTCAGCAGAAGCACCAGGATTAGCGCCGAGCTCCAGCTGGAGCCTGGCACTGATCCTGGCACTACCACTGAGCCCTGACAGCCCCGAAGAAGCGCCGATCAGCTAGAAAGCGGCACTGATCCTTGCGCTTCTGCTGAGCCCTGACAGCCCTGCAGCTCCAGCCATCTCTCGCTCAGGCTTGTGCGGTGCTGCCACCGGTTCAGCTCATTCCCCTCCCCCACTACCACTTTTCTAGGATGGTCGCATACCACCTGCCAGGTGCCAATGTACCACAGGTGGTACCCATACCACTGGTTGAAAAGCCCTGCGATAGATCATCCTATATTGTCTAATAGCACAAACTTGAGATTCCATGCAGATATTAAAAGGCAAGAGTAAAAGTGGATAAAATAATAACAACAACAACAACAACAACAACCATTATAAATAATGGTTGTTCACTGATTAATTGTTCTAACTGTCAAGAAATTTTTCCTTAGTTCTAGGTTGTTTCTCTCTTTGATTAGTTTCCATCTGTTGCTTCTTGTTCTGCCTTCAGGTGCTTCGGAGAATAGCTTGACTCCCTCTTCTTTGTGGCAGCCCCTGAGATATTGGAACACTGCTATCATGTCCCCTCTCGTCCTTCTCTTCATTAAATTAGACATACCCAATTCCTGCAACTGTTCCTTATATGTTTTAGCCTCCAGTCCCCTAATCATCTTTGTTGCTCTTCTCTGTACTCTTTCTAGAGTCTCAACATCTTTTTTACATCATGGTGACCAAAACTGGATGCAGTATTCCAAGTGTGGCCTTACTAAGACATTGTAAAGTGGTATTAACACTTCATGTGATCTTGATTCTATCCCTCTGCTAATGCAGCCTAGCACTGTGTTGGCTTTTTTGGCAGCTGCAGCACACTGCTGGCCCATATTTAAGTGATTGTCCACTAGGACTCCCAGATCCCTCTCACAGTTACTATTATTGAGCAAGGTACCACCTATACTGTATCTATGGATTTGGGTTTTTTTTTGTAGAACCTTACTTTTTTCATCATTGAATTTCATTTTGTTCGATAGAGCCCAATGTTCAAGTCTGTCAAGATCATTCTGTATCTTAAGCCTATATTCTGGATGTTGGCTATTTCTGCCAGCTTGGTGTCATCTGCAAATTTGATGAGTTCCCCATCTATCCCCTTATCCAAATCATTGATGAAGATGTTGAAGAACAGTGGGCTCAGAAAAAGCCCTGGAGCACCCTATGATACACTTCCCTTCATGTAGATGCAGTTCCATTGAGGACCACACATTGAGTATGGCCAGCCAGCCAGCTATGAATCCATCTGGTGGTGATGCTGTCTAACCCACATTTTTCTATTTTATCAAGTAGTAAGTTGTGGTCTACGTTATCAAATTCCTTACTGAAGTCCATGTAAATTGTATCCACAGCATTCTTCTGGTGCACTAATTTTATCACCTGATCAAAAAATGCAATAGGTTTTGTCTGGCATGGTCTGTTGGCTTTTGGTTATGACTTTGTTTGCTTCTAGTTGTTTGCTGATTCGTTGCTTGATTATCTTTTTCCAGAACTTCTCAGGTCAGGTTGATAGGTCTGTAGTTTCCTGGATCTACTTTTCCCCCTTTTTTGAAGATGGGAACTACATCAGCTCTTTTCCAATCCTCTGGTAGATATTATAAATAGTGAAAAACTAGGAGAAAACATGCAATTAATCTTCACGTTAGACATGGGCAACTCTGTGGTATCTTAATGTATGAATTCAGAGGAAATCCAAATCTATTTAGTACACAAACATGATATAAACAAACATGATAGTAGTGTTCCAATATTTCAGAGGCTGCTACAAATAAGAGGGGGGTCAACCTATTTTCCAAAGCTGCTGAAGGCAAGACAAGAAACAATGGATAGAAACTAATCAAGGATAGAAGCCACTTAGAACTAAGGAGAAATTCCCTAACAGTGAGAACAATTAACTAATGGAATAGCTTGCCTTCATAAGTTGTAGATGTTCTGTCCCTGGAGGCTTTTAAGAAGGGACTGACTTGTCTGGAACAGTATATGGTCTCCTGCATGAGCAGGGTGTTGAACTAGAAGACCTCCATGGTCCCTCTTAATTCTGTTATGTATTGTTTATGTATTTTGTCAAAGGCTTTTTGCCTAATGATAAAATTACAAATTGATTTTTACTCTATAACTAACCTAATATAGCCTGCTGCCAATTGATCATTCTTAATAACAAATTATTTACAGTTTATTAATATTTATATTAGTATTAATATAAATTAATTAGCTTCTAATTACTTAGAATTTATTAATTCTAATCAATTAATTAGTACAAATTAATTAACAAGTATTAATTAGTATTAGAATTTATTTATTTGTAATTATTTACAAATTACTTGCTGTAACCTATTTGCTAACACTGCTGTTAAAATCTTTTTATCAATGTTAATAAATGAGATTGGATAATAATTAGCACACTGAGTGGATCTTTACATGCTTTTGGTATAATTGTAATATAAACCTAATTATTAAGCCATGCATGTAGATTGTTGAGATATATTAATGTTACAGAGGAAAATTTTAGAAAATGTGTGAAAATTTTCTCCATTTGTGAAGTCAACTCTTTTATATATAAAAAAAATCTAAAAAAGGCTACTCTGTTATTGGCTATATGTTTGTGTGTCTGTGTGAATCACACATGCATACACACAACACAAATATGGAGAAAGAGAGAAAGAAAGAACTATATACTAAGAAAAAAAATACTTAATATATTATCCACCTGATAGCTTTTGTATAGCAGTAGTAAGGTAAGTATGTGAGTGCCTGTCCTCACACAGATAAAAGGAGAGAGAGAATAAGTTCACCAAAATGTCTTGGGCAAGGAATCTGTTATTATAAATAAAAGCATTTATTTATAGAGTAATTAAAAAAGATAGGCCTTGTTGTCTTGGATGTTCTCCAAAGCCTTTTGCATGCTCATCTTTATGGATATGGCTTATCAGCAGAACAATGCTGACTGTTTTAGTATGTGTTAAATGCGCTCAGGGTAGTGCTTTAATGCAATCAGGTTGTTTTTTTTAATTGTCTGAAGTCACATTCCTAAATGATGGAAACAATGTTGAAAAAAATAATCAACATTACACAACAAGCAAAGTTTCCTCTGGTACAATATAATAATAATAATAATAATAATAATAATAATAATAATAATAATAATAATAATAATAATAATAATAATAATAATAATAATAATAATAATAATAATAATAATAATAAAGTTGGAAGGGACCTTGGAGGTCATCAAGTCCAACCGCCTGCTCAGGCAGGTAACCCTATACCATTTCGGACAAATGGCTACCCAGTTTCTTCTTAAAAACTTCCAGTGTTGGAGCATTCACCGCTTCTGGAGGCAGGTTGTTCCACTGGTTAATTGTTCTAACTGTCAGGAACTTTCTCCTTAGTTCTAGGTTGTTTCTCTCTTTGGTCAGTTTCCATCCGTTTCTTCTTGTCCTGCCCTCAGGTGTTTTGGAAAATAGCTTGACTCCCTCTTCTTTGTGGCAGTCCCTGATATATTGGAACACTGTTATCATGTCCCCCCTCGTCCTTCTTTTCATTAAACTAGACATACCCAATCCTGCAACCGTTCCTTATATGTTTTAGCCTCCAGTCCCCTAATCATCTTTGTTGCTCTTCTCTGTACTCTTTCTAGAGTCTCAACGTCTTTTTTTACATAGTGGTGACCAAAACTGGATGCAGTATTCCAAGTGTGGCCTTACCAAGGCATTGTAAAGTGGTATTAACACTTCATGTGATCTTGATTCTATTCCTCTATTAATGCAGCCTAGCACTGTGTTGGCTTTTTTGGCAGTTGCAGCACACTGCTGGCTCATATTTAAATGATTGTCCTCTAACAGTTACTACTATTGAGCAAGGTACCTCCAATACTATACCTGTACATTTGGTTTTTCTTGCTTCTTCAAAGTGTCCAGCACTATAAGTAATCTAGAAGTCTCCCCAAATATCTGGTCAACATCACTAATACTTTATTGAGGAAGGTTTTTCATCACTTCAGATCACCATATCTCTTGTTTGGAAATTTTATAAATTTCTCAGCTCAGCCAAGCCATCCATTCAGATAGAAGATAATATGTTTAGGTCAGAGTGGAGTTTTTATGCTCTCTGAGCTTAATTGTTTGCTTGCAGACTTTTCCTTATTAAGTAGCATCATCATCCATTGCATCTTCTACTATCCTCTCTATGATGAAACTAGGGGAGAAATGCAGATGATAAACTTAAGAAGCCAGAGACAGATAAATGACCTATCTCCTTGCAGATTACCACTTTCATGCTTTCCTTTACACTTAGACATAAGCTCATAATTTTAGTATTGGTGCCATCTTAAACCCTAAATTAAAGTTCTTTCTTAATTATTAACTTTTTCTTATTATCGTTAAATTTCATTTTTTAGTGTTGTTATCTAGTGCTGTTATGACTTGTGGTCACAATAATACATTGGTTAATTGATTAATATTTATTCGGTAATGATGTAAATGTGACCCTAGTCACACGTTTGTTATTTTCTATGTCTCTTATAATTCAACAGATTTTTCATTTCCAAACCCCTTATTTCTAAAGTTCATTTAAAGAACTAAATATTCTTTGCAGATTGTCCATTGCTAAAATAATTAACTGTCACTTGCGTGAATTTAATTGCTTTTGCACTTTGCAATCCAGGTCAGGCAGAGTTTTTTTTAAAAAATATCTAATTATATTTTGCCTTGTTTGTTCTTTCTCCAAATTTAATATTTGTTAGAAAGCTGATATATTAGCTTTTTTCAAAACAATGAATGGCCAGATAACTTGGTTGCCTACAAAATGTCTATTTGTTACAGTAATATGAATTAAAGAATGTCTATTTATATGACACCTAAATATATCCACTCTAAGGAAGAGTCATTCATACATTAAGCTTGTGTAAATTAGTTCATATATTTTGGAATGCAACAAGAAAGTGGTGAATCTGTATTGTGAGTTCCCTATAATGGTGCCAAATTAAGCAGTTGAAAATCTGGTTGAATCTAGTATCCCTTATCTGAAAGTTTCAAAATCATAATTTCTTGCCCTTTCTGTATAAAACTCATGTAAAGCTGATAAACAATAAGTATTAAAACTGAGAAATAAACAGCAAGATGAAGAGTGAAGGATACTCATCAACACAAACCAAGGACATGATTGACCTAAATGATAGGTAACATGGATAAGCTTAATCAGAAGTAGAAATGTGAAAGCATTTTTAAAACAATCATAGCATATACTGTCAAAAATATTTGAAAATATAAGGAGTAACTGAGAGGATGTTATCAGATCAGCTATAAACAAACCTACACCTTTTTATACATCAAGTGAAGCAAAGGAAATAAGAGAAAATTGGGTGCTGTCAAAACATGACCGTCTTGGATTTCCTTCTCTCACTAAAGTTAGTACAATAAATATCAGAGGTACCACACACATCTTATAGAGATTATCGATAGCTTAGGTTGGCTGCATTTGCATTTAAAAACATGTTATGGACACTCTCAGGAACTGGTTGTCATGGTGTGGATGGCCTGTAATAAATACCCAGAAAGGAAATAAAGCAAAATGTTGCAACTGAAAACAATTTTATCTTCTAATAATGCACTTATGCTGGAATCTTTTTAAAATGCAAGCAATGCTTACGATAATTGCATTCAATATTATGTTTAAACCAAAATCACCATCACCTGCAACATTGTATGCCTTCAGAGATTTATTGTTTTGAACTATGACTTTAAAATAGTCAAGCTTTGACATCATTTGATATACAAAGTTTCTGGTTTTATCATCTGGATGAGGGTGGGATGATGATGATTTGCACTTGTTGGAGAAAGTGATTATTTATTCGGTCTACAGAGACACCATAGATGTGATTTGTGACAGGAGCTTTGGGACAGTCAACACAAAATAGGATTTTTAAGGTTATACTATGTTTAAGATACCAATGTTAACACAACACAGGTTCAAAAGTAGCAGAACTGTGCTGCACCATCACAATATTGTCATCGTCATTTGCCAAACTTGACTCTATTGAGGATGCTTCAGTCTGTTGGCTAAGTTAAGAAGACATTTGCCTGGATTTCTATTACCAAATGATGTGGTCATTAAGTGAGTTGTGTCTGATATTATGACTCTTTTTGCCATAGTTATTTAGTGAATCACACCATTGTTATACAAACCCAGATTCTACCACTGTTCTTTGGGAGTATGTTCCAAATATAGTATGTTTGTGCTATTTTCAAGCTCTGTGTTCCATTCCACTTAAGCAATTTCAGTTTTTCTGCCTTCCTTTGTTTCATACATTGATTAAGGAGAATTTGTTGTAGGTCTGTATTAAAAGTTGTATTGATATATGCGGCATAGAACCTTGTTCATAAAACTAGGGCTATTAGACCTGGCTACAAAAATCCAAACAATAAAAGTCCTGGCAAGGAGAATTTTGCAATCCCAGTCTGATAGCCTTAACAAAACCAATGATATTATCAAACCTGACAAATGTCCCAAATGTCATAGTCGACACCAAAATTATACTATGTAAAAAGGTATATAAGGGTTTTTAATTGTGGTAACATAGTTTTTGCTTTGGTTTTAATATAGTGGACTTAATATATTCTTATTGGAAACAAGAACCAATGCCATCTATGAACCATGGACTATAGCTGGGGTTGTTATATAAATGCAACTACCTGTTTATTCAATACCTGTGACTGGTTCAAAGTATAAACCAAATGGGATCATATGGAAAACTGAGCTTTTGAGGACAGTTGATATATGGGTTTAAGAAAGGAGAAAAGGAAAATATTATTCATTTGACTACATCAAATGAAACCCATTATTTTATTTTAATCCAAGTTGTTTGAAAAATAGTGGGTATTTTTAAAATCCATTAGCTTATATCTGAAATAAATGAACTATACCTTTAGAATGTTTTAGGGCTAACTAAATTCTTTTTTGGCAGCCTGCCTTTATGGTATAATAAAAAATTCAGATTAAAACATTCTACTGATTGTTAAATATTAGAATAACAGTCATTGGCCAAGGAATTTCTATGTAATATTTTACCCTGGTAACTTCATTATTATGTATCACTGCCTTTTGTCACAGCAAGTATTTTTTTAATCTTTGAAATGTCACATTAATGCCATTACAAATAGTTGTGTATACTTCTGTTAACCCATCCTCCCACCAATTGATATTATTATCAATCCTTAATATTGGAGAAATAATTTTGAAACCCTAAACATAATTAACCTTTACTTTTGTCTTCCAATTGCAAATAAATTTAATGGTTCATTAACTAAATATTATTCTTTGGAGAGGAGAATGCAGAAGAA
This sequence comes from Bothrops alternatus, assembly GCA_034064705.1. Lineage (NCBI taxonomy): Eukaryota > Metazoa > Chordata > Lepidosauria > Squamata > Viperidae > Bothrops > Bothrops alternatus. The sequence continues at coordinate 7,037,604 of JARGCV010000085.1, forward strand.
ATGAGAAGGTAAAGTTGCCAAGGCTACCAGAAAGAACTCTGCTTAGTGCTGTGTTGAAAAGGAGAAGAAATCTTAGTATTCTTTGTACTATTAATTGTGTGATCAGCATGATTTCACAAGTGTTACAGGACTTATAATTCTTTTATATCAATCCCACTGCTGCACTAGAGATGTGTATTACTACTTATAGTGGAATCTTACAGCAGAGAACAAAGGTTGAAATCCTATCCTCAGCAAAACTCTGAATCCATTAATAATAAGATCCATTCAGGATTAGTATCTCAAAAGAGGAGAATATAAGAATAATAGACAACATTTGGGGTCAGTGGTACATTTTGAATTTTTGATAACTAATGATGGGTACACTGAATAATGACAGTTATAATGAACCTACATATTCACCAACTATTTACTTTAGTGAACATGGCTGGCCACAAGATTTCTATTGCCCCAGTAGAATTTTCTAGAGCCCAAATGCATTAGTACAAATAAATATGATACTAGTGGTTGGTGGTTTGATCTATTCCTTTTTCTTATTTAATTAACTGTTTAAGAAAATATTTTTTTAAAGAGATAGAGAGTAGCAACTTCAAGGAATCAACAGTTTGTAGACTGGACAAGAAACCTACGTAGATATGTTGTTTCCCTGGAGCAAAAAATCAAAGATGTAGCTGAAAACCTTACTAAGAGCTGCTTAATTCATTCTGTCTTCTTGCAAAAGGAAAAAAATAGCCCAACCTACTAAAAATAGAACAGGACTACAAATTAAAATAGGCAATAAAATGGTATGAGAAGACCTGTCCATCCTAGAGGAGTTCAAATCACCAGGACAAGATGATTACATCCCAGAATTCTGAAGAAGCTGGCAGACATGATCTCAGAATCATTGAACCATATCTTTCAAAGATCCTGGAGCACCTAGGAACTAAGGAGGACTGGAAAAGAGCTGATGTGGTTCAAAAAAAGGGGGGGGGAGATCTGGGAAACTACAAACCAGTCAAAAGATCATGGAAAAGATAATCAAATAACAGATCTGCAAACACCTAGAAGCAAGCAAAGTTTTTTTTTTTTTAATATTTTTTTTATTAAATTTTTTAAAAACTTTTAACAATTATAACATAGTAACCTATTAACTCAACTGAAAACAAACAAACAAATTACATAATAAAAATAAACAATACAAAAAGCTGCTCGGAACCCCCCTCCACAACACCCTCCACCAGCCCACTCCTCTTGTATTTTCGCTCCTCCTCCTCGCCATCCAAAACGCTAACTAAAATTCTACCGAGCATCCTACAAAAGTTATCTAATCCCTAAGCCCCCAACTACAGTTGAGAAACATAAACTAATGTATATTATCTCCCTCCCCCCTCCCCCCCAGGCTTCCCAGAATGAATACAGGGTAAAAACACAAGAAACCCCACTAAACTACTATATTAAACTATTTAACTATATATCAAATCTAATTCTTTCAACTGATATTTCTTTTGCATATAATCAATCCATTTCTTCCAGTCCATCAAAAACGTTTCATTTGAGTGGTTCTTCAGGTATGCCGAAATCTTAGCCATCTCCACAAGATGGGTAACTTTTAATGTCCATTCTTCAATAGATGGTATTTCAGGTGACTTCCAATATTGTCCCACCAACAGTCTTGCAGCAGTAATCAAGTTCAAAATCAACTTAGTCTCTGTGGTGGAACAGTCCTTTGTAATACCCAACAAAAACAACTGTGGTACAAACTCAATACGCTTTTTCAGGATATTTTGAAGAATCCACCATATTTTTATCCAAAAAGCCTTAATTTTTTTGCAAGACCACCAAATGTGAAAGTAAGTAGCGTCCATAGAATCACATCGCCAACATTTGGGTTGCAAATTTGGATACATAGACGATAATTTTTTGGGATCTAAGTGCCATCTGTAAAACATTTTATAAAAATTTTCTCTTAGATGCTGAGCTTGTGTAAATTTAACATTTTTCACCCATATTCTTTTCCAAGTTTCCATCATAATTGGGTGACCGAAGTTACCTTCCCACTTAATCATACAGTCTTTAATTAATTCAGTTCCAGAATCAATTTCAATTAAAGCATCATATATTCTTTTAATATGCATCTTTCTTTGATCTCTAATTTGTATAATTAATTTTTCATCATCCTTTAGAGAAAAACCCATCTTGACATCTTTTTGCCATCTGGCTTGAAGTTGTGCGTGATAAAACCAATTATGAGCTATACCTTCCTCCCTTAATTTATCTAATGATTTCAGTTCTAGGCTATTCCCTTCTTTATTTAAAAGTTTATCATAGGGCACCACGTCTTGGATTTGTTGTATACCTATGCTCTGTATTGCGTGTCTGGGAACTGTCCATAAAGGAATTTTACCATTTAACTTATAATAATACTTTTTCCAGACTCGCAAGACAGAGTTTCTTATTATATGCTCTTTAAAACCTCTATCCAGTTTTTTATCATAAACTAAATACGCGTGGAGCCCATATACTAACCCATATCCTTCTATATTTAATATTCTTTCATTTGTTAAATTAATCCAATCACTTATAACCACTAGAACTGCTGCATAGTAATATAATTTAAAATTAGGCACTTTCAAACCACCTCTCTCTCTTGTGTCTTGAATAATTTTAAATTTGACCCTTGGTTTCTTGCCATCCCAAATAAATTTGTTTATACCTTTCTGCCATTCATCAAGATTTCCATCCTTTTTAAGTATTGGTAACATTTGAAATAAAAATAAAAATTTCGGCAATACATTCATTTTAATAGCGGCTATTCTGCCCAACATAGATAATTGTAGTTTTTTCCAATTCTCCAATTCTTTTTGTACTTTACACCATAAGAGTTCATAATTATTCTTATATAATTTACCATTTGAAGCTTCTATATAAATTCCTAAATATTTAACTTTTTTAACTATCTCGCATCCCGTTATTCTTTCCAAATCTTGTTTTAATTTATTATCAAGATTTTTAACCAACATCTTTGTCTTGGATAAATTTAGTTTAAAACCTGAAACTTTTCCATAATTTCGAATAATTTCCATCAAACTCTGAGCCGATTGTATTGGCTGAGTTAGCGTCACAAGTAAATCGTCTGCAAAGGCACATAATCTATAATCATGTTGTCTAATTTGTACCCCCCTTAATTCCTCTGATGCTCTAATCCTATTCAATAGTACCTCTAAAGTTAAAACAAACAATAAAGGGGATAAGGGACAACCCTGCCTAGTACCCTTTTCTATATTAAATGAATCTGTTAATTGTCCATTCACTATAATCTGTCCTGTTTGTTTCTGATATATAGCTGATATAGAATTAATAAACTGGTCCCCCATTCCCATCCTTACCACAAGCCTTTGCAGAAATGTCCAATTCAGTCTATCAAAAGCTTTTTCTGCATCTAAAAACATTAAAACAGCCGGTACTTGGATATGTTTATCCAAATATTCCAATATGTTAACAAGTTGTCTAACATTGGTTTTCATCTGTCTCCCTTGTAAAAAACCAGTTTGATCCGGGTGAATCCTCTGTGTCAAAACTGTCATTAATCTATTAGCCAAAATTTTTGCAAAAATCTTATAATCCGTATTCAACAAGGAAATAGGTCTAAAATTTTCTACTTGAACATTATCTTTGCCCTCTTTAGGAATCAAGCATACATTAGCCGTTTTCCAGGAGGGTGGAACCCGACCACCCTCTTGTATATTCACAAATAACTCCCTCATATGTTCCACCATTTCCTCCTGTAAACACCTATAATAGATCGTGGTAAAGCCATCAGTGCCTGGAGATTTTCCCAATTTCAATTGCTTAATTGCGTCAATAATTTCTTCTGACTTAATCAAAGCATTTAATCTATCTCTTTGTTCCAAAGTAATTTCCGAAACATTTTGGTTTTGTAAAAAGGCATCTATCTCCTTCTCTTGAACTTTTTCTTCAGCATACAATTTGGTGTAGAACTCTAGAAAAGCCTTCTTAATAGTTTCTTGATGAAATACTTCTTGCCCTTTATATTCAACCTTCTCAATTAAACGGGATTTTTGTTTTTTCCTTAATGTATAAGCCAACCATCTGCCAGGTTTATTAGCATTAAAAAAAGTATTATGTTTAGCATATTGTATATTCCTGGCAACCTGATCGGTCATCAAAATATCAAATTGTTTCCGTAAAACCTTTATCCCTTCTTTAATATTACTATCATCTGGTTTATCAATTAATAATAACTCTTTCTTTCTTATTTCCGCTTCTAAAACTCGCCTCTTTTCCTCCTGTTTACGTCTATGCCTAGCATTCAGTTCAATTAATATTCCACGCATGTGGGCCTTACTAGAGTCCCACACCACTTCTATTGGTAAACCTACATTCTTATTTAACCTAAAAAATTCCTTGATAGCCTTTTTACATTCTTGCACATACATTTCATAATTAAACAGATTTTCATTAAGTCTCCAGGATCTGCTTAAAAATTGGCCAGACCTTAATTCCATCATAACTGGATTGTGGTCAGACAATACATTAGGTAAAATTTTAACTTTCTTTAAATTTAACATAAAATCACTAGTAGTTAAAATAAAATCAATTCTAGAAAATGATTGATGTCTGTCAGAGAAAAAAGTAAACTCTTGATCCCTACCATGTCTTTCTCTCCAAATATCTAACAAATTAAAATCATCTTTAATATCAAAGAAAGATTTAGGTAAAATTGAACGCGATTGAGAAACTAATGAAATCTTTTTCTTATCCAAACCAGCATCAAGGATTCCATTCCAGTCTCCCATTAAAATACAGGATCTATAGTCCAACTCTAATAACTTTTTGTGTAATGATTTATAAAACAAGCCTTGTTTTTGGTTTGGAGCATATATACCCATCAAGAGAACTTTCTTCCCATCCAGTAAAATTTCTATAGCTAAAAATCTACCTTGATTATCTGCTTCTAATAACTTAGCTTTTATATTATTTTTAACATAAATAACAATTCCATTTTTTTTATCTAAAGATGATGCCACAAAGTGTGCACCCAGCTTATTATTAATCAAATATTTCTGGTCTGAAAATCTAATGTGAGTTTCTTGTAGACAGATTACATCATTTTTACATTGCTTCAAATAATGAAATATCTTCTTCCTTTTTTGTGGAGAATTTAAACCGTTGACATTCCACGTCAAATACTTATTTGACATGGCCTTTACGTGAAAGCTTCTGCAAAGACCATTCCACTTCTTCCTGCCTCTTGGGTCTTGCTCCCATGGCTTCCATAGATGTCAGATCAGTTTGCTTGGTTTGAGTTGGTTGTGTTTTTTCTCTTTGTTCAGTAGCTTTAGTAGATTCACGTGCACGCCTTGGATCTTTAGGCTTGTCTAGTGCCAAAGGTTGAAAAATATCAATTGACTGCACTGGTTGCTCAACTGCTTTATCCAAAAGAACCGATGAAATTAGTCGAGGTTGTTGAAGTTCCGCAGATTGCAGTAATTCTAAATCTTTAACCAACATTGCCCCCTTAGGTTTTGGGGAAGTAGATCTATCAGCCATCAATATATTCTCAAAAAAATCTTTCGCTTTAGCTACAGTAAACAAACGGTATCTTTTATTTTTGAAAAGTAAAGAAAGTCCAGTTGGTACCTCCCATCTATATTGTATTTCTCTTCTTTTAAGCTCCTCCGTCAAAAAGGCATAATCTTTCCTTGATCTCAGCATCTTAGGAGGTATCTCTTTCAAAACCTGTACATCTTGACCAGCAACACTCAATTGTTTATTATAGGCTATTGATAGAACCCAATTTCTATATTTTCTTGTGTTAAAGTATATCACAATATCTCTAGGCAAATTCCTTTGTGCTGCAATACGTGAGTTCACTCTGAACAGTCATTCAATCTGCCAGGCCACATTCTCAACTGAGTCATCCAAAAATTTTGCTAAAGCTTCAGAAAAAATTTTTCTTAAATCTTCTTGGTTCTCATTTAATACATCTCTAAATCCCCTAATTCTAACCGCAAACTGCATCTGATGATATTGTGTCAAAGTAGCTTGATCTTGTACATCGCTTCTAATTTCTTCTAGTTTTTCTTCAAAATGTTGCTCAGCATTCTCTAATTTCTCTTCAACAACAATAGTATAGTCCCAGACACCCTTAATAGCGTCTACAATATCTTCTCTCATCTCCTGATTAGAGGCTTCTATCATAGCTTTAAAGTCTTTTTTCTGCTCAACCATCTTTTCCTCTATTTTCACATCAAATTTATCTTCCAATTTATCAAACCTATCATTAAAAAAGGATATTACATCTGTTAAAGCAGACTGTAGATCTTTCATTGTAAGCATTTGTGAGGACTGTGCAGGCTCTTGAGATTCTAAAGGAGCAGACTGTGATTTGACAAGCTGTCCTGGAGAGGGCATAGCCGCCTTAGCAGCTGCCTTTTGTCTTGTAGTCATAATTGAAACAAAGAAAGGGAAACTAAAAAAAAGAAAAAAAAATTTTCCACTTCCGCCCTTCTCAAGTTCTTTTAAAAGTCCAATTATTTTATAGTTTAGTAAATAAATCAATAAATGAATCAAGTCCAAATAGTCTCTCAAACAAGTCTTCAAAAGAAAAGAAAAAAAGTTCCGTTTCAATTTCTCAGTGGAATAAACACTTTCATCTTTCACTTTCACTCAGCAGAGAAAGCAAACGCCATCTTAAAAAGGTTATATTGATTCAAAAAAGTTTGTAGATACAAAGGCAGAAACAAAGTAACAATATACTTGCAGTACTCAAAAGGCTCCTGTATCCATTCCGTCTGAATAAAGCCCTTATTATTCTTCCTGAAAGAACAGAGGCGGTCGCGACGTCTAATTCTGTCAGCCGACAGAAGCGTTTCTGAACAGGAGCTTTTCAAGCGCCTGGGGAGCACACCTTCTCTGCCCCTGAAAATTTATTCCAGGGGTCTTGGAAGGGCTCAACCCGGCTCTTAATGCTCTACTCCCCTTCTTTGCCCGAAGGGGAGTTTTTTCGCCGCAACAAACAGCTGATGAGCGCTGTTGTTGACGGCTATACTGATTCAGAGACCGGAGCCTCACGTTAGAGGCTCCATCGACGCCGGCGGAGCCACCGGAAGCTCGCGAAGCAAGCAAAGTTTTAACCAGACATCAACATTGGTTTGTCAAAAACAAATCATGCCAAACAAATTTTATTTCATTCTTTGACAAAGTGACTAAATTAGTGGACCAATGAAATGTATACATAGTATACTTGGATTTCAGTAAGGCATTTGACAAAGTAGACCACAACCTACTTCTTGGTAAATTAGAAAAATGTGAGATAGACAGCATCACCACCAGATGGATTCTTAACTGGCTGACAAACCACACTCAATGTGTAATCCTTAATAGAACTATATCTACCTAGAGGGAAATAAACAGTGGAGTACTGCCAAGTTCTGTCTTAGGTACAATAAGACCCAATTTGCATATCTGTAGATGTTAATTTTATCTCAAAACCTAAAATGGAATGGATATGGCTTGGAGAAGCTGGCATATGTTTTCTTTTATTTTTCCCCTTTTCTGACTTTTTCTATCTTGGTTGAACAACATTTCCCCCAAAAATGAAAAGTATGCAATTATATTAAAATTTCAGATGGTTTAATAAAATCATTGCCTCTGGCTTGCCTCTGAGAGAACTTTTATCATGCAACCAATCTGGCTAGCTGACAAAATTTTACAGGACAGTTTGATAAGCTTGATTTTGGAGGATAGGCCTAAAAAAAGCCCTGCCCAAAAAATAAGTCTAATTTTGGGGGCAAGGTGCATGCCTAAAAATCAAGCTAGAGTGTGGATGGGATAGGGTGGAGCTTATCATTGCAGCCAAGCCTCCTGTCAGTGGTGGGATTCAGCCAGTTGGCACCAGTTTGGCAGAACCGGTAGCTGATTTTTGCCCAGGCCCCAAATGGACTTCCAGAAATGGCATCCACACAGAGAACTGGTTGTTCACATATTTGAATCCACACAGAGAACTGGTTGTTCACATATTTGAATCCCACCACTGCCTCCCATGGATTAATACTTGCCTTGCCGGAAGGAGCAGCTCCATTGTCCAGCTGAGAATGGAGTTTGGCCTGCATTCCACAGTCAGAGGCCTTTCTGAAAGGCATCTGCGGCCGAGAACTGAGCTATGGATTGAATCCATTCTAGTTGGAGAATGAAGCTGCTCCTTTGGCTGCAGAAGAAGTGGGCCAGCTGGGTGACACTGTTGGTACTGCTGCAAGGTGAGTGGAAAAACACACACACACACAAACCTGAAAATGGTGCCACTTTTGGAGGCAAGATAAATAAATAAATAAGAACAGGTTTTATTTTCGGGAAACATGGAGATTGTTACTCTTGATTTGCAATTTACCAGTGGTTTTCCATTGCTAGTTCTATCTTATATTAAAAGAAAAGATAAAATTACCACACAACCTATCTGTTTGGTGGTTCTACAGTATGTTTGTTTGTTTTCCACATGGAGGGCATCCATTCTTCAAGAACACATTTACACTCTCTAAATTAGACTGGTCAGCTTCTGTAAGCTCAATTTTCCTATTCCTCTTTTCACCTCCTATTTCCTTCTTACAATTTTGTCTTGAGCAAATTTTCTCTATTCTTTGTGGATAAGCTGTCTTCCTCTACCCTTGTTGAGGAGTGCAGAAAAAGGAATGCAAGAGTCATTAAGAGAACTACTAAGAAGAAGTAAAAAAAGAAAATAAACAAGAACTTAAGCCCTAATAGGGAGTTTGAGTAAGAGAATCCAAATAAACTCATCTTCATTCTGTATGGGAGCAGAGGAGGAATTAAAGGGGACAGAGAGAAACTGTTTTTTCAAGATTCTGTTATTACTCTATTATATTAACATTATTCTTATAGTCAAAAGTTACCTTATCAGTGCTCCATGGTGTCATGCTGACCACATGACCATGAAAAAAGTCTTCTGACTGGCTCAATGGCTTGGAAACAGAGATAAGCACCGCCCCAGTCACCATCATGACTGGCCGAGTAAAATCTTCAGGGACTTCTTTTTAACAGTACCTTATAACAATAAAATAATAAATAAATAAAATAAATACATTACATAAAATAATTCATGTAATCCTTATGGTTATTGTTTCCTGATCTGTCCTATTTTGAAGAAGTGATGTTAATCTTGAAAGCCTCATATTTTTTCATAGAAGACATAGTGTTCTTGGAAATGAATACTCAGGGAGTTCCACTGACAACAGAAAATATTGTTGCAGTATTGTTACAACATCAAGTGCTAGTGTTTATACCAAAACAAAAACGAAACACCACAATGTTGTAGTCCAATTAATATATTGGGAACAAAGCTTATCTCACCCAAATTTGACATCTTGCAGCTCAACCATGTTACTTTATTCTCAAGGATGAATTATTATATCAGTGAATGTATTTCTCCTACACAAGGTTACAGGCTATTTTTATGATGTGGATTAATTTACCTGGATGGCTCATTTTATCCCTTACAAGGGTTTTCTATCAGCTCAGGAGACTGCACAACATTTTCTACAACAATAAATTAGTACTCCTGTAATCCTTGCAATGTCTTTTTTCCTGACCTGGCTAATGTCAAACAACTGACAAGTCTCATTTTAAAAGCTTTCAGTATTCAAACTTTTCAACACAAGACTTTCTGCTTGTTTCTTTAAACCTGCCTAAGTTTTGCCTGAGTACCACAATTCTCTCAAGTTATATCTACACACAGGGTTGTGTTATTATTGCTTTTCCTCCTCACTCAGAATCTTTATTATAGCTTTGTGTGAGTTTTAAAAATATCACCATTTACCTAGAATTTTAGAACCATTATGTTCACCGGGCCAAAATGATTCATAGTAACATTTTATTCTCCATGATGTTTTTGAACTATGTAAATAAAAACGATGCTTTTGCTTTTTTTATGTTTCAACGATATTGATTCGACTTAATTACCTAATATGTTTTACAACAGCAAAAAATATTATCTTTACCAATGTCAGAGTTATATGAGTAGGTGCAGAGATTATGTGGCTGCAAATCTTGGCAATAGCCAGCCATCATAATACAATCAATACAGATCACATTCCAGATGGAATAGAACTGATCAAAAGCAGGAGGCACACACAAAAGTCACCTGAAAATATCCATCTCTCTCTACAGTTTCACAGATTTTCCTTCATAGGTCTGTTATTGGTATTTTTCTCTTAATGATACCCTTTTTTCTCCCTTCAAAAAGAGCCTGTGGTAAAGAGTCAGATAATTATAATTGTGCAGATAAGGCTGCCAGATAAAGAAGAGGGGGGTCAACCTACAGTATTCTCCAAAGCACCTTAAGGCAGTACAAGATGATTGGATAGAAACTAATGAAAGAGAGACCCAACTAGAACTAAAGAGAAATTTCCTGGCAGTGAGAACAATTAATCAGTGAAATGACTTTTTCCCAAAGGTCCACTGGAGCTTTTTAAGAAGAGATTGGACCACCATTTGTCTGAAATGGTAAAGGGTTTCATGTTTGAGCAGGGGGTTGGATGAGAAGACCTCCAAAGTCCTTTCCTACTCTATTATTCTATTATTCTTAATTTTAACCATAAACCTGAACTGATCCCTTGCAATAGGCTTTTGGAATTGTATTATGGGTCATATGTCATCATAAGACTGATAATTTAAGCAAGCTACAATCTAAAGGGTTCTATTGGTACAGTATGATGGTATTAATGTGAATAATGGATCATGAGCCATCAAGTTAATGTTTATTCTTAGCAATCACATAGATTTTCTCCACGAGATTCTTGACAATCCTTTACTTGGTGTTTCAGGTCTTTCAACAGTACATTCATTGCTGCTGGTCATTAATCATATTGCTGGACACCCTCTTCTTTTTTTTATAAATATTTTTATTGAGTTTTATAAAGGTAATAAAGGGATAGGGTCAAAAAGGATAAGATAACAGAAAATATACAAAAAGGTTAGACCAGGGGAAAGGGGTAACACAAAAGTGCGATTAATGCCACAAAATAACCTCACTTCAGCAAGTCTACCAGTCCGGGTTTACATATTAAATCTTAATAATTACTCTATTATTAAACAATTTTCCATATAATCATGTAAATAACAAATTAATCAATAAATCTCATTCATTTCACTACTTAACAATGCTTAGTATTAATTAATTATAATCACTTTAAAATAATAATATAGTACATATTAATTATAGTTTTAAGATCATATTATTTAAGATCACAAATATACAAAGAGGAAGAAGAAGAAGAAGAAATAAGAACAAGTTCATACAAATAATCATGGAATATAAATACAAATTATAAATTATCTCTTTAAATTTAATAATCTTTTCTCATTCTAGCATGTTTCTAACCAATAATAAAAATTTCCCCAAGTTTTAAAGTAAATTGTGTCTCTTTCTCTTTCATTTCTAAAGTCAATCTATTCATTTCTGCACATTCAAGTATTTTTGTTATTATAGTCTGGTCAGATGGTAAATTTTCATTTTTCCAAAATTGGTCAAATATTATTCTTGCAGCTGTCAACACATGCAATATTAAATACTCATTCTCTTTTCCATAATTCAAACCTAATATTCCTAACAAACAGAGTTCTGGTTTAAATTCTATCTGTATTTTAATCAACTTTTCTAGCCACATAGGGATCTTAAACCAAAACTTTTTAGCATTAGGACATATCCACCAGAGATGGTAATAAGTGCCTGGTTGTTGTTTACATTTCCAGCATATATTTGATACATTTTTAAACATTTTCTCTAATCTAACTGGTGTCATGTGCCATCTATAAAACATTTTATATAAGTTTTCCTTATATGCAGCTGCTTTAGTAAATTTAATATTTCAGTCCCATAGTTTTTGGCAATCTTCTAAATCTATAGAATAACCAAAATTCTTTGCCCACACTATCATTGTTTCTTTCACTTGTTCTTCCATCTTCCAGTTTAGCAGGAATTTATAAAGTTTCTTAATCAGATTTTCATCTGTTTTCAAAAGTATTTTGTCTAGTGGTGTCTGTTCTTTGTAGAATCCTATTACTTTTTCATATCTTGTTTGGATGTGCAAGTATGACCACCATGTTAAATCAATGCCAGTTTGTTGAAGTTCTTGCCTAGTTTTAAGTTTTCCTTCTTTATCTAAAATGTCTTTATAGGCCACAAGTTTATCATAATTAATTAAATTCGGATATGTAAATGCTTCCATTGTGGAAAGCCACTCAGGTATTTTCATATAAATTTTCTTTTTAACTATCTCCCACTCTGAAAGTAATACATTCCTTATGGCATGGGTTTGGAAGTATTTATGTACTTTGTTTTGTTTTTTTTTGTACCAAAGGAAAGCATGCCAACCCAGTTGCAAATCATGTCCCTCTAAATAAAGAAGTCATTTATTTCTCAGTGTGATCCATTCTTTAAGTCACAACAAAATAGTGGCTTGGTAATAAAGTCTCCAGTCTGGGAGCCCAAAGCCCCCTCTGTCTTTTGATTCTTGTAGCAGTTTAATTTTGATTCTTGCTTTTTTCCCTTGCCATATAAATCTCATTATTGTTGCATTTAAGTCATCAAAAAATTTCTGGCTTAGTTTAACAGGAACCTTCTGAAATAAAAATAACAATTTAGTAGGATATTCATCTTAATAGTCGCTATTCTTCCTAGTAATGATAATTGAAAATTTTTCCACTTCTCCAAATCCATTTTTATTTGATTCAATAATCTTTTATAGTTATCTTCTTTTATTGTTATATATTTTAATGTTAAATAAATACCTAAGTATTTAACTTTTTTAACTATCTGGAGATTTGTTTTTTCCACAAATTGAGCTTTCTGTTTTTCTGTTAAATTTCTTGTAAGTACTTTAGTCTTTTACTGGACACCCTCTTCTCTTTCTTTCCAGTTTCCCCAGCATTAAAGCCTTCTCCAGAGCACTAGGACTTCTCATAATGCATCCCAAGTAGGATACTTTAAGCCTGATTCTTTGTGGCTCTAGCGAGATTTTCAGGCTGATTAATTCATGGACCCGTCTGTTTCTTTTCTTCTATTCTTTTCACAATATTCTCAGGAGTCTTTTCAAACACCAAAGTTCAAAAGTGTTGATACTTTTTCTATCCTGTTTCTTCAAAATGCAGAGACTGTGATAGGTAATATTGTTACTTGAACTATTATGATGTTTGTAGGTATGGTATTAATGTAGCTTCCATTTATTTTATTCTGAAATTTTCCCACTGCAGTTAGGTTTTACCCTGTTATTTTATTTTAAAAATATAATCCAATATACAGATTAAATAAGTCAAATCTAGATATCTATTGACTTAAAAATTCATCTACAAACTTCATGTCTGTCATCTGAGTTCCACTGTCAGTTATGCTTTAACACCATAGTGACTTTCTGAATCTATGCTATGTTGCCATAGATGTTATTTTTCATGGTGATAAGGTATGTCACTGTTCTCAGAGCTGAAAAATGGTAACATATTATAGTCTTTCAATGTAGCAACATGTTACTGACTCCAAAACTGATCTGAACTGAATTTGCTTCTGGGCAAATGTGAAATTGTTCTATTTCAACCATTCTCAGCAGAAGTAGCCAGAGGCAGGTATTGATATAATACAGTAGAAAGAAGAGCTTTCTGGCATACAGGAAGAAAGGAAAGAATCAGAATTCAGTCCTATTTTCTTATTTAGTCACACATTAATTAAACAAAAAATCAGTTTAAAACAATATGTAAATACATATATCATCCTCTTCACTCTGAAGAAACAAAACAAAATATAATAAAAGCTTTTTTATTTATTACAAAGAAAGGATACTTAGAACATAATATTTTATCATTGTTTTAATATTATATTCTCTGGCATGTATTAGCATCAGACTAAAAGTTAAATTTTATATTACATTTCAAAATTTTCATTTGATTTAGTTCTTCTGATTTGCCACAAACACTGTACATTTTCAAACTGTATCTAGACTTATTCATACATACATCAGAGTACTAGGATAATAGAATCATATATTGTAAGGTAGGATGATTAAGTCACATAAACTACAATAAGTTGCCTCAGTGCCTTATTAAGTCAAAACAAAGCCTCTTTCAGGGAAATATTTCCAGAGGAGCAGGAAGAGGAGGAAATGATGATACCTGGGATCATCCAGCATGGATAATTACTATTAACAATTAGTTATTAAAAGTACATGTATGTGTGTATTGGTTCCTGTCACAGCTATGGAAAGTACTGTTGTGAATTGAGATCTAACAAGCAAACTATTATTATTTCCATACTTCTTTATACAACTAAAATGTCCACATTTTGTATAGAAACAGGAAATAATTAGCAAGAGTACTACCTGAATTGCTTGGAAACAGCATTATGGCTGATGCCTTCTGGAAGGCATCAAGACCTGGCTTTTACTAGACATTGAGGTAGAGTGATGAGAGCCTATGGAAGGCTGAGGTACCAGATGCTTCAGTTCTTGATTTTAGTTTTGTTTTTATGATTTTGTGATTTATAGTTTTATTACATCTATGAACTGCCTAGAATTGTTTTAATGTGGGCAGGTATTCATTATTTTAAAATAAATAAATAAATTTTAACTATGTGTCTATGAATAGAAGGATGTATAAAAGTAATGCATCCACTGAAAACTTCTCGAGAAAAGACTAAAATCATTGATAGAAATCATTTAAGAAGAAAGGTCTGAAATAAAATGTTCTTTACCATCCTCAAAAGCACTAGAGTTTTTCTTGTAGCCATGCACTTTCTACATTTGTTGAGCACATAGCTAAAAAATAAGGCATTATGAACCAAATATTATCCAGCATCATGTTCTTACAGAAACATTTGTAGCCAGAGTACCCAAATTGTCTTATGTAATGAGACTGAGCTAAAATTCATCAGAATAAAATTTTGAGTGATATGACCACAAATATCAAACACATTCAAACTTAGAGAAATATAAAAAAACCTATTTTCACAAATAGCAATAATTTATTTAAATAAATCCTTGGCTTTTTTTGAAATACATGCAGTAGTTTATAATAATGTGCTCTGTGTTTTATTAAGATCTGTAATCACCAGATTGTGAAAAAATACTGTTCTACAGTAAGAAATATTTGTTGTTATATGTTATATGCCACATTTCAAACTAATTAGAAAGATAAGGAAAAAAATTTAGACAGAAAACAATTCTCACTATCCCACAAGTTCAATTGTTCCTAGTTCAATTGTTTAGGTCTGCCTGGCGTGCCAGTTATGACCTTGCCTACAACAACAGGCTTTAAAGGAAGATTGTTCATGTCCTTGTCATCTCAAGAATGGACCACTATAATTTACTCTGTAAGCCCGTCCCTCCAAAAAACCCATATTGATATAAAATGCAACAGCACATATTCTTATGAAGCAGGAAAAAAATGCAAACTTCAAGATGCAGAAATAAGTAAGGTTGAGTGTACTACTTTGTTTTTGTTTTCTTTTATTTTGAATGTACTGAAAACATTGCCTGACTTCTTTCAAAGAATAGAATAGAATAGAATAGAATAGAATAGAATAGAATAGAATAGAATAGAATAGAATAGAATAGAATAGAATAGAATAGAGCTGGAAGGGTCCTTGGAGGTCTTATAGTCCAGCCCCCTGGTCAAGCAAGAGAACCTATACCTTCTCAGACAAGTGACTGTCTAGTCTCTTCTTAAAAATCTCCAGTGATGGAGTGCCCATGATTTCTGGAGGCATGCTGTTCCATTGGTTGGTTGTCCTTACTGTCAGGAAATCTTTCCTTAATTCCAGGTTGCTTCTCTCTTTGATCAGTTTCCAATCATTGTTTCTTGTCCTGCCCTCTGGTACTTTGGTGAATAACGTGACCCCATCTTCTTTGTGACAGCCCCTCAAATACTGGAATACTGCTATCATGTCTCCCTTGTTTCTTCTTTTCTTTAGACTAGCCAAACCCAAGTTCCACAGCCATTCTTCATATGTTTAGTCTCCAGGCCTTTGATCATCTTAGTTGCTCTTCTCTGAACCTTTTCCAAACTCTCAACATCTTTTTTGTGATATGGTGACCAAAATTGGCTGCAGTATTCCAGGTGTGGTCTTACTAGGGTTTTATAAAGCGTTACTAATACTTCATGTGATCTTGATGCCTCTGTTTATACAACCCAGGATTGTATTAGCTTTTTTGGCTGCTGCTGCACATTGCTGGCTCATAGTTAAATGATCGTCCAGTAGGATTCCAAAGTTCCTCTCACAGTTGCTGTTTTTGAGCCAGGTCTCACCTAATCTGTACTTATATCTTCGATTTTTCCTGCCTAAATGTAAAACTTTCCTTTTCTCCACATTAAAAGTCATTTTGTTTTATAGGGTCCATTTTTCATGTTTGCCAAGATGTTTTTTGAACCCTGAGCTTGTATTCTGGGATGTTGGCTATGCCTACCAGTTTAGTGTCATCTGCAAATTTGATGAATTCCCCTTCTATTCCCTCAACTAAGTCATTGATGGAGATATTGAAGAGTACTGAGCCTAAGACAGAGCCTTGTGGTACCCTACTGCTAACTTCTTTCCGTGTGGATGTAGTACCATTGAGGACTACTCGTTGAGTATGGTTTGTCAGCCAGCTACAAATCCATCTGGTGATTATGTTGTTTATTCCACTTTTTTCTAGCTTACTAAGCAGGAGATTGTGGTCTACTTTGTTAAATGCCTTACTGAAATCTAAGCGTACTATGTCCACAGTGTTTCACTGGTCTATTAATATGGTCACTTTATCAAAGAATGAAATAAGATTGGTTTTGCATGATCTATTTTTAACAAACCTGTGCTGACTACCAGTTATAACTTTGTTTGCTTCTAGTTGTTTGCAGATCTGTTTTTTGATTATCTTTTCCATGATCTTTCCAGGATTCTTCTTGATGTTAGACTGATTGGTCTGTAGTTTCTTGGGTCTGTTTTTTCCCTTTCTTGAAGATGGGAACCATATCAGCCCTTCTCCAATCCTCAGGTACTTACCAGGTGCTCCAGGATTTTTGAAAGATATGGTGCAATGATTCTGAGATAACATCTGCCAGCTCCTTCAGAACTCTGGGATGTAATCAGTCAGGTTCTGGTGATTTATATTCATCAAGGTCGGATAAGTGTTCTCTTACCATTTTCTTGCTAATTTTAATTTTTTTTCTAGTTTATCTTTTACACTACTTTTTTGGTATGTTGTGCTATAATTTATTTTTGCATGAAGACTGATGGAAAGAATGAGTTAAGCAACTCTGCTTTCTCCCTATTGCTTGTTACTTCCTTGCCAACTTCTCTCTTTAGTGAACCTACAGTTTCCTTGACTTTTTTCTTGTTATTAATATGTTGAAAGAAACTTTATTATTATTATTATCCTTGATTTCTATTGCAAGTCTTTGTTCATTCTGAGCCTTTGCTTTCCTGACTTCAACTTTGCATGTTCTGGCTGTCTGCTGATAATCAGCCTTAGTTATTTGTCCCTCTTTCCATTTTTTGTACTTGTCCTTTTTGTCATTCAGTTTATCTGAGAGATCTTTGTGCAGCCATGCTGGTTTCTTCTTGACTTTCTTGTTTTTCTTTTTCAGTGATATTGTGCTGAACTGGGCTTTTATGATAGCATTTTTCAGAGTTTCCCATGCTTCTTGAGTTGTTTTCTCCTTTAGGATTTTCATCCATAGAATCTTTCCTATGTTCTCTCTGAGTTTGTTAAAATTGGCTCTTTTGAAGTTTAAGACATTGGTTGAATTATTTTCTATTGCTTGTGTTTGCATTATATTGAATTCCATATGATGAGATCACTTTCCCTCAAGATTCTGGCAACTTAACTTAACAATATTGCTTAGATTTAATCTCCATTTTGGAAAAACCTATTACCTTTTTCTTACACTTTTGTTACACTTTCTAACAAAAGCATAGAGTCATGGCCCCATCAGAGCCCAGTTTGGAGGAGGAGGAGGAGGAGGAGGGGGAGGAAGGGGAGGAGTTGGAACCGGGATCATCCAACAGGGATAGCATGTCTCCCTTGATATGTTTGGAGAGGCCAGGGGCTGAGGCTATCCCAGCCCCTCAGGCATTGGAGGAGGTGATCGACCAGACAGAGAGCTGCCTACCTTCACAGACACAGGAGAGGATTGGCTGCTGACACGCAGTGGTGTGATCTCCTCTGATGAGGAAAAGCTGCCTCCTCCACTTGATCCAAGAGCACAGAGAGCAGAGTGTAGGCAAGCCCAAAGAAGGGCTGCAAGGTTACCTGGGAGGAGGTCGCCGCACCCCTTCTCACAAGGAATACCTTGAGTGGAGTGACTTAAGGAAAAGCCATGGGAGTTAGTCTTTGCCAGGAAAAATTGTTAGTTTTGGAAGTACACTCCCCTCGGCTTTGAGTCGTGCTTTTGCCTTGCTTCGAGGACTACATTTTGCCTTTGCTTTTAGGACTGTCATTTGTCTTGCCTTAGCCTTGTGGATGGCTTTGTTTTACCTCCAGTACTTTGTTGTGTAACTTGTCTTTGCCCTGAAGACTGCCTCTTGTTTTATATCTGGACTTTGTCTTGTGGACTTTCCTGGTAATTTATGAGCTGTTGTTTGGAGAGCCGAGGGTGGCTGCCTTCAGGGTAGTGTGGGTTGGAGCCTTACTGGTTACTGGAGGGCCCATTGTTGAAGACTTCTTGAGGACAAAAAAGGCCTGTCTTGCCTTGACCATCTGTGTCATAATACACATTTTGATTTGCTTTTAATAAAGTAAATATGTTTACACAATCGCGTTTGAAGATATTTTGTTTCTTGCAAAATTGTAAGCTCAAAATCTTTCTCAGATGACCTTGGCACCTATAGATTGACAACTAGTTGTTCAGTTTAGATTACTTTTGTGCTTTTATTTTCTATTTCCTTTTACTTAGCAGAAAATGGACAAAGCCATCTGGTCTTTTAGCTTTGCTCCAATCTCCTTCATTGGTGGATGGGAGAAATGACGGCAAGGAACCATGAAGGCAGTCCCTGCAATACTCACCTTGGGTTATCCCTGTATAAATGTGATCTAATATGCAGGTATTTACAGATGTATGGAATCCAACATTAGCGAAAGTACCATAGTCCAACTTCATCTTCTTCAAATAAATCCCAAGTGAAAAGGGCAACATCTGAAGATTCCTCTTGTTAATCTAGGTAAAGATGTCAGTGATCATGTACTATTTAATTTTTATCTTAGGCAAAGTCTTAAACAATTTTCTGAATTATCCATTTTATCCATAACCTAACTATGATCTGTTAGCATCTTTTAAAAATCATTGGTGTTCTGATCCAACAGTATTGAGAATATGGATCAGAATAGTTTGCTTTTTAAAAAAGAAAAGTGCAGTCCCTTAGTGAAAAATATTGCTTTCCCCTGGTTTGATACTAACTCTATGGCCATCAATGATTTTAAATAAATAAATTGGGAATTCTGGGAGACTGCAGGGTGAAGAAGTACATATCAAGAGAAGTACATATCAGGAGAAGAAACAATGGTTGGAAACTTACCAAAGAGAGAAGCAACCTGGAATTAAGGAGAAACTACCTAACAGTGAGGACAGTTAACCAGTGGAAAAGCTTGCCTTCAGAAATCATGGGTGCTCCATCATTGGAGGGTTTTAAGAAGAGGCTAAACAGTCACTTGTCTGAGATGGTATAGGTTCTCCTGCTTGAGCAGGGGGCTGGACTAGAAGACCTCCAAGGTTCCTTCCAGTTTCTATTCTATTCTATTCTATTCTATTCTATTCTATTCTATTCTATTCTATTCTATTCTATTCTATTCTATTCTATTCTATTCTATTCTATTCTATTCTATTCTATTCTATTCTATTCATAAAAAAATAATTGTAGCATTTTCAGCCACCTTCAACTTTAAGAGTCAATTTAAAAGAACACAGGACAAACAAGAAAGAAAATCTTAAATTTCCTGACAGCGAGAACAAATACTGAATGGAACAGCTTGCCTCCTGAAGTTGTGGACACTCTATCTTTGAATGTTTTCAAAAACAGATTGGACAACCACTTGCCTGAGGTTGGGACTGGGGTTGAACTAGAAGACTCCAAGGTCCCTGTCAACCCCATGATTCTGTAATTCTAAATGAAAAGGGGAAATAAGGTGATTTGTTCTTATTGCTAGCAAAACATTATTATTGGGAAACACTTGATGAATTCATAATATTTTAAGTATTTATAAAACTATATAAGATTACTTCACTTATCTTTAGAAAAGCCATAAATGAGGATCCCAACTCTTTGAGCTCTACTCTTTTTTATTTTTTTTCAAATGTTTGAGCAGTCATTTTGAAATTGCTCTGTAAATGTATTTCTATGTTGAGGCGTGAATGGATTTAATTCCCATGAATTAAAAGAAAGAAAGAAAATTGCTATAGTTTCTTTGAAATATAAGAAAATGGTACAGTAAATGATAGTTCTTACTGAAACAAAACAGCCATGCTACTTATGTGAATACTGGTCCATTTCCAACATGAGATGAATGGGCTTTCTGACAATATTTTAGCTGCTTTATTTTTGAGGTCCAAACCTATTTTTCAAATAACTTCAGAAATGGTTTCCCAGGGCAAAATACAACCTATTCTCACCTATCAATCACTTCTGCAAGCTGTGCAGAAAAAAGAACATGTAAAGACTTAGATTTTCAGGAAATTATTTTTGGAAGTGTTTCAGAACTTCAACTTACTTTGTGATAAGGATTTTTTTTCAAAATTATACATCCTAAATTGTAAGTTACCACTTGATACATTTCTGTTTTCCAACTGATGGATTTGATTTCTGCTGGTGTTATTCTTAAAACAAATATGAATGAAATAAAAGATAGGGGGAACCTTGGAGAGTAGATTGGGCAGGACATGTGGGCTGTGAAAGTTTATGAGAAAAACTTTGAAAAGGATTTTTGCATTCTACAAATGGAAGTTATTGATATGCTCTTAGCATTTCATACATTGGCTAAATTGGTATGAACACCTTTTATTTTCTAATTTTCTTCTTCTTGATATTTTATACATACTTATTATTATTATTATTATTATTGTTGTTGTTGTTGTTGTTGTTGTTGTTATTATTTATTAAATTTCTATACCGCCCCTCTCCTGAAGGACTCGGGGCGGTTTACAGCCTTAAAATTTAAAAAACATATAAATGTACAAAATTAAAATATTTAAAAATAAATTAAACAAATTAGGCCATAAAATCTATAAAACCCAATATATACAAATCCTAAAATCCTAAAAATTACAAAAATCCTAAAAATTACACAATCCCCCTAAAACATTTTCACCCGGTTGGAGCCGGAGCTTCTATGCCAGGCCGGCCTGTTGAAAAAGGAAAGTTTTCAGTTCCCGACGGAAGGTGCGTAAGTCCGTCATTGTACGGAGTTCAGGGGGGAGCTCGTTCCAAAACGTTGGAGCTCCCACAGAGAAGGCTCTACCCCTGGTGGTCACCAGTCGACATTGTCTGGCCGACGGCACCCTGAGGAGGCCCTCTCTGTGGGAGCGTACCGGACGGCGGGAGGTATTTGCTAGCAGTAAGCGGTCCTGTAAGTATCCAGGTCCGATGCCATGGAGCGCTTTAAAGGTGGTCACTAACACCTTGAACTGCACCCGGAAGACCACCGGCAACCAGTGCAGCTCGCGCAGGAGTGGTGTTACATGGGAGCGCCACGACGCTTCTGTCACTACCCGCGCGGCCGCATTCTGGGCCAGCTGAAGCCTCCGGGTGCACCTCAAGGGGAGCCCCATGTAGAGAGCATTACAATAGTCCAGCCTGGAAGTGACGAAGGCATGAGTAACTGTGCATAGCGAGTCCCGGTCTAGGAAGGGACGCAACTGGCGTACCAGGCGAACCTGATAGAACATCCTCCCGGCCACGGCCGCCAGATGGTCCTCTAAAGATAGCCGTGAATCCAGGAGGACTCCCAAATTGCGAATCCTTTCCGCGGGGGCCACCGTTTCGCCCCCAACAGACAACAAAGGAGTCAATTGACTAAACCGGGACGACGGTAGCCACAGCCACTCGGTCTTGGAAGGGTTGAGCTTGAGTCCGTTCTTCCCCATCCAGACCCGCACGGCCTCTAGGCATTGGGTCAGCACGGCAAGAGCATCGTTGGGGTGGTTCGGCGTGGAAATGTACAGCTGAGTATCATCAGCGTACAGATGGTACTCCACACCAAAACCACGGATGATCTCACCCAGCGGTTTTACATAAATGTTGAACAGTAGGGGTGAGAGGACTGACCCCTGAGGTACCCCACATACAAGGGGTCTCGGGGTCGACCTCTGACCCCCTGTCAACACAGACTGCATCCGGCCGGAGAGGAAGGAGGCGAACCACCGCAAAACAGTGCCCCCTACACCTAACCCCTCCAACCGTTGCAGCATGATACCATGATCAATGGTATCAAAAGCCGCCGAGAGGTCCAATAGCACCAGAGCAGAGGAACAACCTCTGTCCCGGGCCCGCCAGAGGTCATCCACCAACGCGACCAATGCTGTTTCCGTGTTGTAGCCAGGCCTGAAGCCCGACTGGTGTGGATCCAAGTATAACGATTCCTCCAGGTGTCGTGGGAACTGTCTGGCAACCACGCTCTCGACAACCTTCGCAAGAAAGCGAAGGTTGGAGACAGGACGATAATTTGATAAAACAGCTGGATCCAGGGTAGGCTTCTTAAGGAGGGGCCTCACTACCGCCTCTTTCAAGGCGGCAGGGAAGACACCCTCACTTAATTACCTGGAACCAGCCTCATACCACCTCCCGGGATGCCAGCACCAGCCAGGAGGGGCACGGGTCCAATGAACAAGTGGTCGCCCTAAGTCCCCCAAACAACCTGTCCATGTCCTCGGAAGTCACGGGGTCAAACTCAGCCCAGATAACAGTCTCAAGACCGGACTCCGTCTCTCCCACCGGACACACCCAGTTGAAATCAAAGCCTTCCCGTATCTGAGCGATTTTATCATGCAGATATTTTCCGAAATCCTCAGCTCTACCCTCTAAGGGGTCTCCTCTCACCTCCTGATGAAGGAGGGAGCGGGTCACCCTAAACAAGGAGGCTGGGCGGTTATCTGATGACGCGATAAGAGCAGTGAAATAAGAACACTTCTCTGCTTTTATCGCCGCTAGGTAGGACCTAATATGGTCTCTTACCAGTGTTCGGTCAGATTCGGCAAGGCTCGATCTCCAACTGCTCTCTAGGCGTCTTTTCCGGCGTTTCATCTCTCTCAGCCCCTCATTATACCAAGGGGCCGATCGAGACGCACGCCGAATCAGAGGCCGCAAAGGCACGACCTGGTCTAGAGCGCCGGCCGCAGCCCTATCCCAGGCTGCCGTCAGCTCCTCGACCGAGTCGTTTATCCGAACCTCAGGAATTGGCCCAAGCTCTGCCTGGAATCGCTCGGGCTCCATCAGCCGCCTGGGGCGGTACCATCTCACCGGTTCCGCCTCCCTGCGGTGGGGTGCAACGGTCAGAAAGTCCAGGCGTAGGAGAGAGTGATCAGACCATGACAGGGGTTCAATGACTATATCCCCTATATTCTGACCACTCAGCCACTGTCCAGAGACAAAAACCAGGTCAAGCGTGTTCCCCCCTGTGTGTGTGGGGCCTTGAATAACCTGGGCCAGGTCCATGGCTGTCATGGAAGCCATGAACTCCCAAGCCTCACCGGACACCCCGCCCACAGACAGCAGGTTGAAGTCACCCATAACTATCAGCCTAGGGACCTCAACCACCACCGTGGCGATAACGTCCAGGAGCTTGGGCAGGGAGGTTGATACGTGGCAGGGAGCCAAGTACGTAATCAACACCGCCCTCGGGCCCCCAAGGTCCCACTTCACCAGGAGGGATTCACAGCCCGCCGTCTGAGGAACAGTGACCTCCCTCGGCCTAAAATCTTCCCTAATCACGACCGCCACTCCTCCACCCCTGCCCTGGGCTCTCAGCTGGTGGAATGCAAGGAAACCCAGTGGGCACATTTCCACCAGAGGGACACCGCCCTCTGGTCCCAACCAGGTGTCTGTTATACCCGCCAGATCTGCTCCCCCCTCCAAAATTAAATCTTGAATGAGAAGGGCCTTATTTACCACAGACCTGGCGTTGCACAGCACCAGCCTACAGCCAGGGCCCTGTGGTTCTGGATAACCCCGAGAACCGGTTGAGCCTTGGGGGTCGGAGCACACAACCACTCGTAAACAGTGGGTGCGCACTCCCTTATTATGATACGGCCCCCTGCTCCCGCTATACCTGCCCCTCCCGCTTACGGTACTAATAGGAACTAAATTAGCCTTAATAAACCCCCCATCCGCACCCTCAGGACTCCGTCCTCTTCCGTTGCCTGGCCTGTCTTCTTGCTCACCTCCAACAATTCCCTCTCCCACCCTAGACACCCCTTCCCCACCCCTTCCCTCCCTTAAAACTTTCATTAAAAACTTGTTTAAAAAAACCCAAAGCCCCTTATACATGCCATCTCTCAGGACTCCAAAGTCCGTCCTCGAGATAGGCCCTTGGTAAAACAGAGGGCCATGATTGCGAGAGAGGGGAATCTCGCAATGCAAGAAGGGTCCTTCTCGAGTACACAGCCAGTCAGATAAAGTGCATCGATGGGGTCTGGCTAGAGAGCCAGGCAGTCCAATCTCAACGACGTTGCTTCCCTCACCTCCAGGTCCATGCTGCTCCCTCAACACCTGCGGTTCTCTGCAGTCCTCCCAAACTACCAACTCGCATGATGGTGGGGAGGGAGCGCCAAACTCTTCCTTTTGCGGCGATCTCCCAACACGAATGAACGAACGAATGAACGAATGAATGAATGAACAATTTGATCAGTTTCCTAAACAAGCATATTGCATATCTGGAATCTTTACAGAGAAAATATCCTTGCTTTTAAAATGTCTAATCTTCAGCAACAGATATATTCTAATATTTTGGAATTTCACTATTTAAACAATTCTATTTAACACTTCTTACCTGCTTTAAAAAGGGAGATTTAGCATCATTACCAAACTTTGTTGTTTAAATTTTATTTTTAACCTAACAGCCGCCATTCTTCCTGAACAAGAAAAAACAACCCTGCCATCCATCAATTATTATGACAGATTGAGCATCTTCAACTTCATTTATAATAAACTTAAATAATAAAAACTTTTTTCTTTGATAGCTGGCAATTTTCTACTGTCTTATAAATGATATTTGGGGTAAGATCTCATTCTTCTCAAACATGGACTTTAAATTAGAAATCAGGAAAAAAATGAATAGAATTATTTGAGAGTAAATTAACATGGGAGAAATGTAGATCCTAAGGCCACAGTTATAAATACTTGGAAATAAGCCAATTAAGGCTCCTTAGAAATGGTCTTATGTTTAAAGCTTAAGGAGGCTGTTCCTAGGAACCAAGATTTTCAAAGATTATTCTGTTATCTTTAAGCAAAGACCTCAGCCTCTTTAAAGTACGGTAAGGATGAAAGTCCTGTCATTCTGCCAAAGGGGTGAAGAGAAGTTTAAGTGGAGCAGCATTTGAGCCTCTTATGGTTTTTTTCTACTCTTTGCTTCAGTTTAGCATTGCAGAGTTTATCACATTATAAAGATGCACTTGCTGTGAAAAGACATTTAACATCTGTGGATTTATTTATGCATACATGTACATATTTATACTTGTTTACTCACATATGACCCATTAAAGACCCATTTATGCTGACAGGCTTGGGGCATATGAGCTGTGCTCTGCCCCGGGCCTAGAAATGTCCCTCCATCAGCAAATGTGAGCTGACTGTGCTTGTATGTTGTATGAATGTGATTAATTTTACTGATATAATTTTATTGTATTGTCTGTAAGCCGCCCTGGGTCCTAGGAGAAGGACGGCATATAAGTTCAAGTATTAAATTAAATTATTAAATTAAATTAAATTAAATATACATGCATAGGCATAAATGCAAATACTTATTTACCATCCTATTTTAAAAGATCTGGATACTTTATATGACAAAATAATAAACTGGAGGGAGGAAGAAATGAATCTCAGCTTGTTTAAGAGGTTGCCTTAAGCCTGTCCTTACTGGTAAGATAATCCCCACCTTTGTGGTTTTTTCCTGATTATTTAGTTTAGACAAAGAGGAGAAAGATATGTGGGAGATAAGAACAATATTAGACCATCTGGAAAAAAGGAGGAGCAGGAAGAGGAGGAGGAGAAGGAGGAGGAGGAGTATAGAAAAGGGTGATTATTCTCAAATAAGAATAGATTTGCTATGGTACCATAAAATAACTTTTTTAGGAAGGTAAGTCTATAATTTTTCAGAATTAGTGTTGTCTTCTTTATTTTTCTGTATTAAAAGGTTCTTCTGACTGTCATCCATTCTTCATTCTTTGTGATTTGTAGATGCACCTTCATAGGTAGTCCCAACTTGGAATTTCTGATAGGTTTGATGCAAAAATTATACAATTTATCCCATAGAGGAACATTCTGGATTTTTTTTAGAAATTATCCAAAATTAAAGTTACTTAATAATTTTGCAGCAACAAAGCTAAAATCTTAACTTTAGAAATATTAGAGAGTTTCACATACAATGATATTTTATCAGTTAAGGAACTCATGCTTAAATTCCACCAGCTAGAGTAGAGGTACACATCAGACCGCTGAAAGTTTTTAATAAAGCCCTTCAAGGCCCCTCAAAAAAATACCACATTGTAAAATGTGATTGCTTCATACTCATGTCAGAGGCACTGATGCAATTCCTGGTTGAAAGGATTAGTCGGTGACATCACCACTAAATTTATTTTGTCCTAGTCCCAGTGTGATCCCTAAAAGATAGGATATACCTTAAGCTAAAGAAATTGTTTTAGACCAAGTAGATTTTGATCTAAATAGAGCAAGAATCTCAAGTAACTCTCATAATTCTTAGCCATGATGTGCAAAACTAATTAAAGCAAATGAGTTTCATTCCATTATATCAACTTAATTGTTTCTCTACCACACCAGTTGACCTCTATCAAAAATCCATTGTTATATAGTGTCAGTGAGAGGCATTCCTTCTGTTGGTTTCTTCAGAGATATAGCAAGCAGGGGTCAAAGAAATTGGACTCAGATCTCCACATTTATAAATTGCTAACAACTAGATAATTAGAACTCTATTATTCTATGCTGTCCAAGTTAAATATAAAATATGGTTGCATTTCATTGTCATCCATATGGTAACATAGTGACGTTTATAAGAAAGTTCTGATAAATCAATATTTCAAATGCTGAAGAAATACACTGGATATCCAGTTTTGTAAACTGAGTTTACAGTCTCAAGTAAAGTAAATTTATTGAGTGGGGGAAATCAATGAAAGAACATTGCTTTGCAACTCTGCAGGCTTATTTCCAAATTTTCTGCTCACTGATATATTGTTCCCTTGAACTTCATAGTGCTTATAGAGATATAGATCAAAATCATAAATTGTAATAGCTATTGCAGATATAAAGCAATGAACATGGTAATATCAATTCACTAAAATAATGGAAGTATTATTTTTACCTGATGCTTTCGAATAGATTTCTAGAGAGCGAGGTTCAAAAATTAGGGTAAATTCTCTCTTAAAGTCCTAATGTTGTCCAATTCGGTTATGAACATATTGCTTATCACATGTACTAATGAAACTAAGGAATCTTCTTGTATTATACTTTATATAATAATGAGAAAAGAACTTATCTGAGATGCCATCCCATACATATGCTAAAAATGCCCTTGTACTGGAACATTCCCAATAAACTGAATTGATCCGGAGAAGAATCAGTCAAGAATCTGTGGACCAGTAAACCAAATTGTTTATGCTGACCTAATAAGGTCACACAGATGGGTTTGTCTAAAATAATCCAATATTTTAATGCTACAATTTCCCCTGTATCTGCCTTTTTCTCTTGCTTTTGCAACTAGCAGGCCAAAAGTATTTAAGTTCTGGTTCTGCTTTTGATCAGGGTTGTTCAGCTTTGTTGGGAGCCCAGTATATAGTGTATGCATGTTAACAAAATTATGTAGCATCTTCAAGGTCATATGTATGGTTTAAGTTAGTCAGATTTTAACCACACAAAGGGAAGACGTGTGTGACTGAAAATATAAGTAAAGGAAATTCTTGACAACTAGTGAGGTGGAAATAATCTGTTAGAGAATTTTAATTTCTCTGTTGGTGAAAAATAAATCAGAAGCTCTCACAGTTGACTGCATTTAGCTGATTCAGAATAACTTATTTATATTTATATCAAAATATTTACAATACCATATATTCTTCTTTACAGCAACATAGCTCAATGAAGACTTCTTACAGAGAGATACAGAGACAAACCTGAGACTGAAAATTCAGCTTCTAACTCAATGCCTTTTTGCACAGACTCAGTAGCACTTTCTTCACATTGGCTGACTGACTTACCACATGACTTTTCCTGCTCATGAATATTCCAACATTCCTCCCTTCATGACAGGAAGAGACATCAGACCTATTGACTTAAGACATTATCTATAGTAAACACTAACCAATGGTTTAGTCATCATGTCTGCCAAATTATCCTCAGAAGAACAATGATGTAAACTAATCAATTTTCCTTTTACAGCTTCCGTGACATTACAATACTTAATGTCTACATGTTTACTTCTGTTCTTCACCCTGTCACCAGTTGCCATTTTTATACAGGCAACATTGTCTTCAAATACCTTTACAGATTTTTTTACATTAATATTTAAATCTTGCAGCAACTGCACATACCATGTTACTTCATAACACAATTCAGATAAAGCAATAAATTCTACTTCCGCTATTGAAATAGCAACAGTTGTTTGTTTTCTGGACTTCCATCCAATCAGAGTCCCTCCAAAGCATATTATAATCCCAGAATTTGATTTCCTTGTGTTTATGTCATTTGC
Organism: Bothrops alternatus; assembly: GCA_034064705.1. Taxonomy (NCBI): domain Eukaryota; kingdom Metazoa; phylum Chordata; class Lepidosauria; order Squamata; family Viperidae; genus Bothrops; species Bothrops alternatus. The sequence goes on from JARGCV010000085.1 coordinate 7,066,535, forward strand.
ATAGTCACTATCGACATAACACTTTAATTTCAATTCCTCAGTAATCTGTATTTGAAGACCCAAATTTATAGTTCCCTTTAAATATCTGAGAACCCTTTTTACACCCATCCAACGTAACTTTGTAGGTGTAGCAGTAAAATGACTCAAAATGCTTACTGTGCAAACTATGTCTGCTCTGGACCACTCTGATAGATATAACAAACTCCCTATTGCTGAATGATATATCTCTTGATCACAGGTTTCACCGCACTTAAACTATTATAAAAATCGGTACTCATGGGTGTGGGAGCAGTATTACTTTCTTTCATATTATATTTTTCTAATAACTGCTCAATTTTTCTCCTTTGACTGAGAATATAACCACCTTTTTCATTTTTCTGTATCTCTACACCGAGATAATTTTTTATTTCTCACAAATTCTTTAATTCGAATTTCTTCCTTAATTTATCAGAAAATTCCTTGACTTGTGATGCATCCTTTGCGATGAAGCAAAGATCATCCACAAATGATAACAGTAGACAATTCCCTCCTTGTAACTATCCAGTATATATACAATTATCAGCTTTGCAACTTTTAAATCCAAGACAACCCACAGCTTTGGTTCCCTGTGGCAAAGTCACTGATTTAAATACTTCATGTTCTCCCATGGATTTCATCTCTCCTTCCATCTTTCTTGTTCAGCTTTTGGTAATGCCAACACCTCTTTATAACTTCTTGGCTCATACCACACATTGCAAACCTTTACCTTGCTGGCAGAATACCTGTCAGGCAGAATTCCTTTGTTACATCGCTCTGACCTACGTGGTAATAACTGCTCCTGTGTCTCAAATCTATCTGGCTTCATGTCTTGTTCAGCCTCTTCTCCCTGAACATTGACATCTTCAATAATCATTTTTCATCATTAGATGAGTTATTGTCATTAAATAGATCACCGTCATTAAATGAGACATACCCAGAATTTGCATTAATTCTGTCCCAATTTTGTTCTGCAAAATTAGCAGACCTTGAAATTACAATTCTTTCACTTCCATCGCTAAAGCAATATCCTTTTGACCCTGGCTTATAGCCCACAAACCTGAGCTTTCTTGCCTTTTGCTGTCTCTTTCTTCTGATTGTTTTCAGAATATGTACCCATGCAGTACTTCCAAAAATTCTCAAATGTGCCAGTGATGGCTTTCTCCTACATAGAATGGCATATGGAGTATTATTAATGGAGGAACTCCACAGCCTGTTAACTATATAATTGGCAATCAATATGGCTTCTCCCCAATATGACCTGCTCATACCAGAATCTTCTAATAATGAATCTTTCATTGTTTGCCAAACACCATTCCTTCTTTCAGCTACACCGTTCTCTGCTGCTGTGTAAGGATTTGTACGTCTGTGTCTTATCCCATATTGCCCTAACCATTGTTGGAATTTAGTTGACATAAATTCAGTACCTCTGTCAGTTTGCAACTGACACACTTGTTGTCTGTACCTTCCCTCTACAAAACTTACCCACTGTTTGAATTGCTGTAGCACTTCTGTCTTTCCTCTAAGCAAGTAGCAAAACAAATACCTGCTATAATCATCAACAATTACCAGTGCATATTTTGCTCCTCCCAAACTGGCTTGCATAGGTCTCACCAGATCTGCATGGACTAGCTCTAGAGTTCTTTTTGTTTGTCTTGTGCTATATTTACTAACTGGGAATGCCTTTGACTTTGATGTTTTGCATACTGCACAGTCCAAATATGTTTTGCATCCCTTCAAATTTAGCCCTTCTGCAAACTCTTGCATTTGCTGCAAAACTTTAAAGCTTTCATGGCCAAATCTTCTATGTAGAAGATGAACACATGAATCATGCTCTGCAACGTTCTTAAATATATGGGAACATTGAACCTTTTGTCCCTGCAATACATATAGACTATCTTCCTTTATGCCTTCTGCATAAATATTCCCATTCCTTTTGATGAGACACTTCCCATTTACAAAAATGGTCTCAAAACCTTGTTTGTCTAAATTAGACACACTTAACAAATTATCTTCCATCTCAGGTACACAAAGCACATTGGTAAACTTTGATTCCAAATATGGAAGTTTTACGTCGCCACTTCCGATGGCTTTTGCTTTCTGGCCATTTGCCAAAGCCACATCTTCTTGTGCTACTGGAACAAACCCCGCAAAATAATTCAGAGTCATTAACAATTGTTTGACTTGCCCCACTATCTATTAACCACTTGTCTCTGTTGTTGCTATAGCAAACTTTTGCAACACCAAAATGTTCCTTTTGCAAATCAGTCTTTTTTGCTTGCACAAATGTCCTTGGCTGCAAATTGTTCCTTTTCAGATGTGTGTTTGCTCCACAAATGTAGTAATTCTTTTCTTGCTGAGCTCTCTACTTGCAAAATCTCTCTTTTGATGCAACTTGGTCCCATCTGCTTGTTTCTTCTCCAGAGACTTGCAATCTGGACCCCCCTCCTCAGGAATTTCACCTCCTAGTGGCTGTTCCTAAAATGGTGCTTTTCTTCTTCATTAAGCAAACATGCCTTTAAAGCCTCAAAATTTAAGGCTTTCTCTTCTTTATACTCAAATATCGCAGAAACCGTGTCCCAGGTTTTATCTAAACTGTTCAATACCAATAAAACCTTCTGGGACTCCCACATTGTTCTAAGTCCAAAAACAAACTTTGCATTTTATTTAAATGTTGTTCTACAGATTCACCTGGTTGCAAACAGGCCCTGTAAAGTTTTCTTGACAATTGCACTATATTGCATGCAGAAACATTCACGTGCACAGCTCTCAACTTCAACCAAATCTTCTTTGCAGTCTTTAAATTTGCAACATTTATAAATTGTTCATCATCTAATTCAAGATGAGATAAGCCATTGCTTGATCATGACTTTTCTGATCAGCAGCTGCAAACACTTGTGGTGGATTTTCTACGATATACCACAGCTCTTTAGCCTTGAGCAAACATTCCATTTTAGCAGCCCACACAATGTAATTCTTCTGGCCCAAACGAGGCACAGAGCTTTCCTTAAATTCCATTGCAGCCATTCTGCTAATTCTGCCTTGTTCTTATACTTTCTAAACATAGGCAATTTCTTCCAGCTTTAAATTACAATGCAGTCCTTAGTAAGCTCTGGACCCATAACCTGTTAGAGAATTTTAATTTCTCTGTTGGTGAAAAATAAATCAGAAGCTCTCACAGTTGACTGCATTTAGCTGATTCAGAATAACTTCTTTATATTTATATCAAAATATTTACAATACCATACATTCTTCTTTACAGCAACATAGCACAAATGAAGACTTCTTACAAAGAGATACAGAGACAAACCTGAGACTGAAAATTCAGCTTCTAACTCAATACCTTTTGCACAGACTCAGTAGCACTTTCTTCATATTGGCTGACTGAGTTACCACATGGCTCTTCCTGCTCATGAATATTCCAACATAATCCTTAAAAAAAAAAAGACAAGAATGGGAGATCAACCCATATAAATACCAGTCAGTAAGCTTGTCTTCTTTGCATAGGTGGTAAGAGCAAGAAGCAGGGAAATGACCAATCAGGAGCAGATGAAGCAGCAAACTATTGGCTTGAAGAATATCTGAGAACAGTATGGGAGAAAAACAGCATAGGATGGTGTTCAGAATTGCTTATATATTTACACCAAACTTTCTAGAGGAATAGAGGAATCCAAACTGAAAATGTCATCTTTGTTACATCATATATTTGGTGGAAAGGAGAGAGTGATTACACATAAAAGCATTTAGAAATTGTCCCTAGAATGGTGGTATTGTGTGGTATTTGTGTTAACTTGTCAATCAGGTCTTTTTTTCCCCTCTAAAAATTTGAGCTATACTTGCTGTCAATGCTGCTAATATTGGATAGTATTGCTTTGACAAGATATGCAGAACTGTCTGGTATTTTTAGAGTTAATTCAGATGATGAGGGGGAGGAAAAAGATAAGGACTGTGAGTGGGAAGGGAACGGAAGTGAATCTTTCCCCTCCAGGTTGATTGGAAAATGTGAATTATGACAGCAAAATAGGGGAGGGGAATAGCCTGGAATGTTATGTGCAAAGGAAGGGAAATTAAGATCTTGGTATCCATCCATGCTGTGCCGACACTGTGTTCATATAATTAAAGACTTTTTAGAATAAATAATGTCTGGAAGTTCTTTGAAGTGTTCCATTAGTCGGAACCTTGACACTTGCATTGTATGACTTCAAATGGCAAGGGTTGCTTGTGGATTGAATGTTCCTATCACTTATAAAATGTTAGCTTGAATTATTCTCTTTGATATCTAGCTTCCTACATGCAGAGGGTTTTTTTTTACAGAAAAGTAGGGAAACAGACTTCTATTTGCAGTTTGACATGATAAAAAGTGCAAATTTAGATTGAAGTCTTAACCTAATCTCTATTTTTGCTATTGCTATTCTAGTTACACATGACTCTGCTATATTTATATCAATAATATCTAATGAAGTATCTATATTCTACTAAAACTCTTGTATCCGTTTGATATTTTGAAACCTTCAATTGAGTGAAATGCTACATCATGAGGCAAAACCTTGTCAACAAAGAGTCATCAGATGGGCAATGTACAGAATGCTGGAACCATTTACTCCCAAAGGAATGAAATTTTGGGAATGGTTTTATTGCTTCTGCACTTCTATGCTACTTCTATTCTGTGCCAATGATCATGTGATCCTCATTTTCAACGTTCACTGACAGCTTCCCAAGTCAATGGGGAACCTAGAAGGAGCTGATATGGTTGCCAATGCTGCTATGCTTTTTGCCACTTGCTCACCTGCTTATTTACCCATATGTTTCTGCTTATGAGAAATTTGCAGGTAGAAAGTCAATGGACAGCTGAATCAATCCCTCTGTGCTCACTGCGTGTCAGCCATTTGCACATTCCCTCCCCACCCAGCTACAGCTACTTACTGTCTGGTGGGAAGGGAAGGGAGCTTTTCAATGTTCACAGTCAGATTTCCACAAGGACACATAATGGGGAATCTGACAGGAAGTCGGAAGTCACTCCTGCTTCCACTGCTGTTTTGTCCATTTATGGTCATTCTGTTTCAATGTTCAGGTAAGGAAATATCTCTGAAACAATGACCCAAAAAGGCATAGGTTGCTTAGTTTTGGGTCAAATTATAGCTTTTCTATTGTTATAGCTGCTTTACTACTTATGCCTTAGTTTGCATACTTCAAGTAATAATTTCAAAGTAGAAGGCTACATTTGTCTTTATCACCTTCCTCCCAAATATAAATCAATGCTATTAACTTAAAAAACTCAGGAGTCAGTCCTTAATTTATGATACTGGAAACAATATCATATTGCCTGATCTATATTTTCCAAAATGTTTTAAAATAGCTGCCAGATTAAGTACAAAGAGTACATCATGATGGCTTTGATGTCATTACTTTTCTAATGGCAATAAACAGATAAATGCCCATTGAACACACAGGGTCTATCTTTGTAAATGGCTGAAAATGAGTACCAATGTATCTACTCAATATGGTCTACAGTAAAACTTTTAATCTGTAACAATTCAATGATGCATCAAATGTTATAAATTCACTGCCAAATCTAGGAAGATTGTTTTTGTGGTTTTTAAAATATGTTCTTGTCCCAGTCAATCTAACCAGTGCTATCAGATTAGAATATCTGTACTAAAATGTGTCTCCTTTTTAACATTCATAAGGAATAAAACAGTACTTATTCTTGTCAGTGATACTGTCTCATAATTGCAGACAAGCCCAGCAGTTAAATATTCATGGTAAGGAAAGAAGCTCATTAGTGCTTTCCTTTAAACACTAATACATTCGTGTTCAAACAATTATATCACATAACTGTGCCATCTCACAGCAAGACTCTCAAGCCAGTAATTACAGAATCACCCAACCTTTCATGTAGCTTTTAAATCTCTGGAATAACACCAAAATATTGGCATGGTTATAAATGCATACCATGGTATTCGTACACAGACATGTGCACATATACATCTAAAACTTATTTTTAAAAAACATGCAGTATTCATATCAGTGCTATATTTGAATTCAAAGCAATTTGATTCAGTTATGACCATTATTCTGATCGTGATCCAGTAACAGTTGCTTTTACATTCATCCTTTAAGCCTCTAACCCTATGACATGAAAATGTAATAGCCTGCATGAAAATAAAATTTGACCCACGCATTGTATGAGCCATGGTTCATCAAGCATACCCAGGAGAATATTCTGAAAATTCTTACTGAATTCTAACTTATTAATAAAGTAAGATAGTTTATCAGGAAAAAAACATTCTTTCTATCTTAAAAACACATCCATATCTCATTTATCTGAGATTAAAGGTTTTTAAACAATTTTCCCCATCCAACCATCTTAAGCAATCTTAAGCACAGTGAATGTTATGATTAGTTCTTCCTGTATATGGATGAAGAAATTAATTCTTTACAATGTACTATGCATCATGGTACACATTAAATCATCTATTCATATGTTCATTGGCTTTGGAAAGGTATAAGACATGTTTGGTTCAAGTTCCTACAATGTAGCCTAAAAGCACATGATGCAGAATAATATCACTGCTTGGAACGGCCTATTGAATATATTGCTTGACTGTTTCATGGGCAGAAATAGTTCTAACAAAAGCAATATGCAACTATGAGATAGAAATATTATTTACCTTTCCATTCCATAGCTTCTTATTATTATTATTACAGTGTAGTCTGGATATGGAGAAACCGTGGCACTCTACAAGTTATAAAGGGCTGCAGAGAGTCTAGGCCAAATGCTGGGAATTGAGGGGACTGAGACAGACCACTGAGGCAGAGAAAGATTAGAGGGGAAACAAAAATATAAATACTTGAAAGCTCATTCAAGTATACTTGTGCAGGACAAAGTTAGGTGACTTATCTAAACAGCAGTGTCTACCCAAGATTTTTGTGCTGGTATGATACTTTTTATCTACTTGCAAAGACAAACCAGGAAAATGGTTGTTGATAACATATTTTCTTATTTGTGATGTATAAATATTTAGAGGTCATTTAGTTTCTAGTATTTATGACAAGGAAAATAAATCAGCTATTCAGAATTCTGCTCAGCGCATATGGGCAAAACATTTTGGATACAGAATATAGAATTAGAGAAATGGCAAAATCTTTGGGAAAGAAACTATAAATTGACAATGGCAACTTCGTATAAAGAAAAAACTATATAAAATGTTTTATAGATGGCACCTACCACCTATCAGATTAGCAAAAATGTTTAAAAGCATGTCTAGTAAATGTTGGAATTGTAATCAAAATCCTGGTACATATTATTACCTGTGGTGGATGTATGTTAAAGCAAAACAATTTTGGACAAAAATACATAATGGTTAGAAAAGATGTTAGACTTTAAACCTGAACTTTTTTATTAGGTATAATTCCAGAAAAAAAACATATGTATTAACATTATATGTATTAACAGCAGCAAGGATTGTATTTGCTCAGCCCTCGAAAAATGAAGAAACATTATTGAATGAAGAGATAATAAAAAAAATACTGGACTGTGCTGAAATGAATAGACTTACATTGAGGATCAAAGAAAAAGAAGATACAGAGTATTTTCAAACATGGAACTTATTTTATCAATGGCTGTAAAAACAGGATAGAGAGTAAGAACTTAACTTGTATTACTAAACAAAACAAATCAATCCGGACAACCCACTGTTCATTAAACACTAATGAATTGTAATAGAAAATTAATAAAATATTATAAAAAAAAGAATTCTGCTCAGCTGTTCTCAGATATTTTTCTTTTGAGACATTCAGTACATATCAACATAAAAAGCCCTATTCCAATTATTTCCTTACCATAGCTGCATGGTGTCTCCACCTCTGCCTTTCTCCTCTGCTTCAGCCCAGCCTAGCCCTCTATCTCCCTCTAAGGAGGGAGACTAGGTTCAAAGGGGATGGGAGAAACAGACCCTTCCTTCCACGTCAGGTTCCTGCAAGCAGGCCTAGGGAGCAGCCGGTGAAGAGGCAGCTCTCAAGTGACCACTCTTCCTTTCCCTCTTTCTTCTTCCCTTTGCTTCTGAGGTGAGGGATGAGAAGCCCCATGATTCCCAGCTGCCAGGGCAAGATTACCTGCCTCACCATGCTTCACTTGCACATGCCCCCCTGTGAAAAGTGGTAGCTGTTCTTCTTGCCATTTTTGGGTCACCTTTGCAAAAGTGTGGGAACCCTCCAGGTAGTGTTGGGCTCATTTGTTTTGGGAAGCAGCAGCTGTTCCATTGTCTCGAGATGGAGGAGGGGGACGAAAAGCAATAAATTGGAGCTGTGTCTCTTTAAGCTCCCATGAATGGATGGATCGGCTGGGTTGTGGTTCGCCAGGTGCACGTGTGGTAATGCGGAGAGCCAAGTGCCAGCCTTGGGGAGAGTTTACAGTGGGGCACTCTTGAATCATTCCCTGGATTTGCCAAGGTGAAAATGTACTTGGAGAGAGGTCATTTGTAAGCCAAACAAATTATCTCTTAATGGCCATAGAGTCCAGAGGGATCACTGCGGTGAAAAATCAAGAGCTGGTTTGCTGATTCGCGGACATGAAGGGGGACTTCTACCTTGTGTGGATTCAGGGGAAGGGAGATAGCCAATGCCTTTGGAAAAGGAGGTCAGGTTTAAAAAGAGGAAAACAGTCTTGACAGTAAGTCCTTACAAGCAGCAGGTGGGATGGATTGCATGCCTCCCCCTGCACCTCTGTCTCTGCCTGCTGCTTATAGGGACTTAGTTGGGCTGTGTGAGCTGCACAGCCCCAGAGTGCACCGGCCAAAGGGCCAGCACTCTGCTTCTGGACACCATCACACACACACACCATGCACTCGCCGCCTACCATGCTGGCCATGCCCATCCCTCCATCTCCTGTTGATGACACCCTTAACTAGGGCTTATTTTCAGGGTGGGTCTTCTTTTTGGGAAACACAATATATTTCAATCGATTTAAACTAACTTCCAGTTTTTAAAACAGATTTCAGTATATGAATTCTTAATGAATTTAAGTTGCAAGGGTTCTAACTACGGTTGCAAGGGTTCTAATATTATTGCTTTCAAGCAGTGATTAAAATAATCTAAAAAAAACATTTTAGAACATTTCCAATTGCTGTTAATGAGATTTATCTTTTTTATTTTGCTTTGCAAATTATAAGAATATTGCGCAATATAAACTTAATGATTATGCTGATCTATGACAGCAAAAGAAATTGATTTGATTACACTTAAAGAGTGTTCAAATGTCATATTAAGCCAAAGTCTGCTTAACAGTGCTTGATTAATTGTATTACAGCCTATTCATAGGCTTATGGGAAGCTTTGAAAGTTTTAGTAAAAACATTCCTTGGAAGCAGATTTGGATGATGATGGATGATGATGATGGATGATGAAACAGACTTGCTTTAAAGAAACAAATTGAATTGGGTAGCTTTGAGCTTTTGAAATTCTTCGTAGATCTTTGGTTTTCAGATGCTTCCAAGATTCAAAAAAATCCCCCCAATGTACAATATTCCATGTATGAAAAATACCAAGATGTATATTTAGTTGTATGATGGGTTTTCTGACATTGTCAGAAAAAAACAGCTAATGATTTTTTTTCTCATATTGACTGGTACACTATTAATTTATTCCAAGAAGATCAAATAATAATGGAAAACGTGTACTGACATTGTGTACCATAGGATGTAACATTCTCTAGGACAGCGGTTCTCAACCTATGGGTCGCGACCCCATTTGGGGTCGAACGACTGTTTTGCGGGGGTCGCCAGACACCGCGGTCCGCCATTTTGGTTTTTTAAATTTTTTTTTATTTTTTTAATTTTTTTTTATTTTTATTGTTGTGCGCATGCCACGCATGCGCAGTTTGGGCCGTCATGCGGGCACTGTGCATGCACGGATCGGCCGGTCGCGGTCCGCCATTTTGTTTTTTTTATATTTTTTTAATTTTTTTTGTCGCGTGCGCACCGTGCATGCACGGTTCGGGCCGTCGCACGTGCACCATGCATGTGCGGATTGGCCTGTCACGGTCCGCCATTTTGGTTTTCTTTTATTTTCTTTTATTTTTTTATTTTTTTTTCGTTGCGCGCGTGGTGCGCATGCGCGGATCGGCCCGTCGCGTGCATGCCATGCATGCACAGATCAGCCCATCGCGCACACGCCACGTATGCACAGATCGGCCCGTCGCGGTCCACCATTTTGTGTTTTTTAATTTTTTTAAATTTTTTTTATTTTTTTTTCGTCGCGCGCACGTCGCGCATGCGTGGTTAGGGCCGTCGCGCGCGTGCCGCACATGCACAGTTAGGGCCATTATGCATGCACTGCGCATGCGCAGACCGGCCCATCATGGTCCGCCATTTTGTTTTTTTTATTTTTTTTTTATTTTTTTATTTTTATTTTTTCGTCGCGCGCGCGCCGCGCATGCACAGATCGGCCCGTTGTGCACACACGCGCGCGCACCCGGGTCAGGGTCGTGGCACACGTGGGCGGCGCAAGTGGGGTCTCAACCTGAAAAAGGTTGAGAACCACTGCTCTAGGATCTAACATTTTAGAGAACATTCCCTACTTACAAGAACTTCTGATGCAAAAGATGAAGTTAGACCAGTGCTTAGTAATTACTAATTCATAAGAATACAGGAAATAATGAAATATCAGTTCCAGAAAAAGGAGACCTAACAATGTGAAATCTGTTCTACATTATGCAAAGAGTCTCTGAAGAAGACTTGAATTTTGGGAAAGGTGGAAGATGTTCAGAAAAAGCAAGTTAATTTGAAAATCTTGAGTGGCTTATAGGTATTTGTTAAATTTCCTAACCAAAAAGATTATTCCATGTTCAGTTTATTGATTCATGACTGTTTTATGAGGGGGCACCACAAAGACTTATTTTCCAATGCACCAGAAGTCAAGACAAGAAACAATGGATGGAAACTAATCAGAGAGAACCAACCTAGAACTAAGGAGAAATTGCCTAACAGTTGGAACATTTACCAGTAGAATAGTGATTGCCTTCAGAAGTTGTGGATGCTCCATCACTGGAGGCTTTTAAGAAGAGATTGGACAGCCACTTGTCTGGAATGGTATAGGGTCTCCTGCTTGGGCAGGGGGTTGGACTAGAAGATCTCCAACGTATCTTTCAACTCTGTTATTCTGTTATGCTCTTCCCTGGTTAATCCATACCTAATTCTGGGAAGAATCTCTACAGTCTCAGCTGACTTCTAGGGTCTTACTAAAGTATAAAATATCATTATCAGTCTGAAGCCAAATCTCGTGATTGGAAGTAACAATAATTAAAAATAATAATCCAGTCCATAATTTTAATTTTGCTTAGGCTTGATTTTATGTGGATGCCAAATCTGAGATACATTAAACCATCTGGATTAATTTCCATAGGGATTTATATTGTATCGGTTTGACAGGAGCAAATTTATGCTTGGCATTAACTGACTACATTAGAAGTTCTGTGCTGATGTGTTTGTTTCAAAGAATTTTATTATGGTATCCTGGCTGCAGTAGAGGCAGCGTCACCATTCTAGAGAAAGACAGGATGGCAGGTGAATTCATTTGGGCATAATGGGAGATGGGAAATATCAACACTAACTTTTAATCCCAAAATTTCTAACAATATATATTTATAATGCCAATATGTTTCCTGTTCTAGAAGGATGATCGTTTATCCATCTCATATTTCACTTATTTTGTTTGATAGTATAATTAAAACAAAAGAGAAGATGGCAAAGCACTTTCTTTTAGAATTATGGACAGTTAAGTAGTATGATACAGCTGATGTTAAGTCAGATCATGTTTCTGCTATTGGTAATGATCCACCAGCAATTAAAGCTTATCAGCCTGATCAAAAAGCAGGTTTTAAACTTGCAAGTGTCCTACAGGTCTTTAGTGATACATTGAAAACATTTCCAGTGTTTTCTGGACTGAATTTTATCCTCAATGCTGATGCCACACAGGCTTGATAAAGCTGTTGGGCAGTTATACTTGTCAAAGATGCCTTTTACGTGACTCATGTATAACCAATTTTTAAGCCTGGCTCTTCTCTGTAGAATGAAAACAAGATAAGAAGATGTATGAATTTCTTTAAAATATCTCTTCTAGCAGATAGCAAAAATATCTAAAGAGATTGCTGCTGCTTCCTAATAACTTCCCAGAGCATTTTCTTCAAAGTTCCCATGTAACTTATTTTCTTTTAAGAATTATAAATTCTCATCAATTGCTTCAGGTAGATCCTGCTTTATTCTCTAATAATATGGAGTACACCAAATATAATCAGGTGCAAAATTTTGCCAAGTATTAACCTTCATGTTGTATCCTGATTATATAAAACAACTGTGTTAATATTCTGCAACTTGAAAAGACAAAATGTAGCCTTGAAAAAGGAACTCTATATTCATTATTTCCAGTTGGAAAGAATTCCATGTGGAATAAGAGACCAGCTATTTAGATCTTGTTTATTCAATCAGTAAATCAGAATAGAGCTGGAAGAGACCTTGGAAATCTTCTAGTCCAACTTCCCTGCTCAAGCAGGAGACAGTATATCATTTCAGACAAGTGGCTGTCGAGTGATGAAGCTCCCACAACTTCTAAAGGCAAGCCATTCCATTGGTTTATTGTTCTCCCTGTTAGGAAGTTTTTCCTTAATTCCAGATTGCGTCTCTCCTTGATTAGTTTCCATCCATTGTATCTTGTCTTGCTTTCTGGTGCTTTGGAAAATAAGTTAACACCCTCTTCTTTGTGGCAGCCCTTAAATACTGGAATATTGCTATCATGTCACTCTTAGTCCTTCTTTTGTCTAGGCTAGCAATACCCAGTTCCTGCAACTGTTCTTCATATGTTTTAATCTCCAGTCCCTTAATCATTCAGCTGTTCTTCTCTGCACTCAACATCTTCTTTGACTAAAACTGGATGCAGTATTCCAGGTGTAGCCTTACTAAGGTCTTAAGTGCTAAGTAGTACTAATACTTCACATGATTTTGATGCTCTGCCTCTGTTTATACAACCAAGGATTGTATTAGCTTTTTTGGCTGTGTGGCAAATTATTTTATTATAGTTATTATTGTAGTTATTATTATTTATTATTATTATAGTTTAGGCAAATTATTGCCTCAACTTTGTTACTTTTAATATAATAAAGAATCTGATGCATGGGATGGAATAACAGGTTTTATTTTGGTAACTGCCCCCTATTAGTATTTTGTTCTGTTCTTTTTTAGTATAAATGGAAGGCAGAGATGATATCATACAACTCACAAGCAGAACATAATCTTGAATCCTCAGAGTTTCTCAAATAGCCATATCAAAATTGTTCTAGGTCATCAGTTTCCAGTGACATACTTGCTTTGTTTGTTTCAGTTGAATAATATATAAAATAGATTGAGCTTTACATATTTTGCTTAACATGATTACCTTGAATGTGAAAATCCCTCCTTCCACCACTAGACTCCAAATTAATATTTTGATACTACAACATCCAATGAGATTAAGTTTTCTTACTTCCAAAGGAACTTTAAGTATTGGGCTTGATATAATATTCTTACATAAATAAATAGTATGAGTGCAAACATTTTATTGTTTTAAATGTTTTCCTGTCATTTGTTAAACACAGATTTTCAAAATCCAACAGAACAGAAATATCAAGAAAAATATAGCTACAAGAGAGCTTTAAAAATAATCATCCAAACTTTAATTGCCAAAAAATTCAGTGAGATACTTGTTAAAATCCAGCAATTATTTCAAAGTTCAGATGAAAAGAGACAAATTTAGATGAAGTACTGAAAAAGAATGACCTTGAATCTTTTAACTGTCAAATCAATGCTATTTCCAATGCACTTGTTAAAGCATGTCTGCTGTGCCAGCCAAGGCTAATTCTAGGTGTCCTGTTACTTCAGAATTTCAATTAAGATATATTTTCATTTGCTTTAATTTTAGTAGTAATTGCAGTGCAATCACATCAGATGTCATTTCTCCAACAGCCTTTTCCATTTAAAAAAATCACATAATACTTTGAAGGGTCCTATAACTGGAACAAAAAGAAATTGTTTAGCCTAACTATCGCTATCTCACTTCTGTAATCAGAGTTTGTGTCAGGGACAAATTCCATGCAAGCATGGGAAATATTACATGGATGGGATGTATTAAAGGAGGGAATAAGGATGTCTTCCTTATAATATAATGACTCTGTTGTCTGATTTTCATTGGCTAACAAAGTTTTTAAAGCAATGCTACTAACATTCTAAGGTGTGGCACTTCTGGATGTACCTGCTGCCTCATATTCCAGATTGTTTGCCACCCAGCTGTTTTACTTAATCAAATAAAGCTCTGTTTCCTCAAGAAGCCTCCATTTGAGTTGCCGGATTAGATTTTTATGGTATCTCAGACTTAAGTAAGGGCCAGTGATCTTACATTTCTGGCACCTGAACAGGGACAATGAAGGCTGTGTTTCTTCAAGGTGGTTTCTCATTTGTAATAAAATTTCCATACTGAGTATGAAGAAAAGACAGTGATTATTGGCTCCTTAGTCAAGAACTATGAAAAGCTTTATATAGGGATGGAGATATTCAGTTATAATAAATAATTATTTTATGCTCACTAGCTAAAAGTATGTCAGCACCTGAATTCATAACTGAAGAAATCTGTTATCTCACATTAGTGGAACATTAACAATAGAATCTTAATAGTAGAATCATTCCACATCTACCGCACTTTCCCTAATCATAGGAAAAGAATCATTGAATTATTCCCTGGATTTGCCAAGGTGAAAATGTACTTGGAGAGAGGGTCGTTTGTAAGCCAAACAAATTATCTCTTAATGGCCATAGAGTCCAGAGGGATCACTGCAGTGGAAAATCAAGAGCTGGTTTGCGGACATGAAGGGGGACTTCTGCCTTGTGTGGATTCAGGGGAAGGGAGATAGCCAATGCCTTTGGAAAAGGTGGTCAGGTTTAAAGGGGGGAAACAGTCTTGACAGTAATTTATTTAGAAATGGACAAAGCAGCATTTTATTTACGTTTTCAAAATGTGATAGAGGAGAAGGATGAAGAGTTAAGGGACATTATGGCAGATCTGATTTCTGAGTTATTGCAAAGAGAAAAACAAGAAATTCTGATGGAGATTGACCAAATATTCAGAATCCAAACAAACTACGCTAGGAGGAATAAACTCCCACGGGAAGTACATATCAGGTTTACCAGAAAAAGGGTGAGAGATATAATTTATAAAACAACTAGAGAGGAGCCAATGACTTATAAAGGAGTGGAAATATTAACGTTGAAACAGATACCGAAAAGGGTAAGAGATCAAAGAAGGGACTATAGGTTTTTGAGCTCCTATCTAATGAAAAAAAATATACCTTTTAGATGGTTAACTCCTGAAGGAATGCTTCTATCCTGGAGAGAGAGAAAGATCAAAATAGATAATTTGGAAAAAGCTAGAGAGTTTTATGACCAACTGGAAGGAACAGAGGAAGAGAGTAGTAGTAAGGAAGAGCTAGAATTGAAAAGTCAGGAGGACCAACAGCAAGAAATTAGGGAAAGAGAACAAGGGAGAGAAAGTAAGAGAGAAAACGGACAGAGGAAGGCGACAGGAATAGGCTCGAGAACAAGACAAGCCCATAAGTAAAACACAACTAGAAAATAGAAAAGGAGATTAGATTATTATCTATTAATATCAATGGACTAAATTCACCAGCAAAAAGGAAACAAGTACTAACAAAACTAGCTAAACAACAGATAGACATTGTTTGCTTACAAGAAGTACACATTAAAGAGCAACATAGGCATCATTTAGAATTTCCCAAATTAGGATTATTATTTACAGCATTAGCGGACCAAAAGCAAAGAGGAATAGCGGTCTATATTAAAAAGGAAATAAATGCAAATTTAAAATATCAAGATACAGAAGGAAGGATACTAATAATAGAAATACAAAATGAACAGAAAACTTGGCTTTTAGTAGTAATTTATGCACCGAATGAGAATCAATATAACTTCTATCAGAAATTACATGAGAAATTGATAGAATTGGGTCATTCAAATATGTGTATTGTGGGTGATTATAATGCGGTGGTGGACGTAAAAAAAGACTATATTACTGATAAGAAAAATAAAAAGAAAAGGAAAACTTTACCAAAGACGTTCTTTGACCTAGCGCATGAGTGTAATTTATTGGACCAATGGAGAAAAAGAAATCCAAAAAAAAAGGATATACATTTTTTTTCTAATCCACATAAATCTTGGTCTCGAATAGATATGATATGGACAAATGAAGAATTAGGAGAGGATATAGAGACTATAGAAATAAAACCAAATATATGGGCAGATCATAACCCGATAGAAATAGTCTGGGAGGGGCGAAAAAAATTTAGAAAACGATGGATAATGAATTCACATATTTTGAAGGAAAAAGAATTTATTATACAGACTAAAAAGGAAATGGATTATTTCTTTAAAGAGAATACAAAACAACAAACATCTATTCAAATTATTTGGGATACAGCAAAGGCGTATTTAAGGGGACTAGCAATAGCTTATTTAGCACAGAAAAATAGAGAAAAAAGACAAAGGCAAAATATATTACAGGATAAGATTAAAAAAGTTGAATGCCAATTACAAGAAAAACCACAAGATGAATCAATTAAAGCGGAACTAGCAGTAGCTAAACATAAATTAAATGTGATGGAACAAGAGGAAAGAGTGAAGGAATTGAAAATGGCAAAACAAAACTTTTTTGAGTATGCAAATAAACCGGGGAGATGGCTTGCCTATAAATTGAAAAAAGAGAGAGAGAAAAAAATTATTCAGGAACTTTATGATAAAAATGGGGAATTACAATATAATATGGATAAAAAGAAAGAAATAATCCTAACCTTTTTTGAATCATTATATAAAAAAGATGAAATAGATGGGGAAAAGATAAAACAATATCTAAAAGTTAATGGTCTTCCAGAATTAAAAGAAGAACAAAGAGAAATATTGAATAAAAGAATAACAGTTATGGAATTAAAAAAGGTAGTCCAAAAACAAAAAAACAATAAGACGCCTGGACCGGATGGTCTTCCAGGGGAGCTATATAAAACCCTTTACGAAGAATTTGAAAATATACTTGTAGAGGTATATAATGATGTGTTGGAAAAATCAAATTTACCAGACTCCTGGATCGAAGCTATTATATCTCTTATTCCAAAAGAAGGCACAGACCCTAAACATATTAAAAATTATAGGCCAATCTCGCTGTTAAATACAGATTATAAAATTTTTACTAGTATAATGGCGGAAAGATTAAAATTAGTATTGCAAAACATAATACACACAGACCAAAATGGATTTCTGCCTCGAAGACAAATTAGAAACAATATTAGAATGGTGTTAAATGTCCTCGAATACTGTGAATTATATCCAGGAAAGCAAGTAGCGCTGGTCTTTCTAGACGCGCAGAAAGCATTTGATAACCTCAATTGGCAATTTATGTTTCAACAAATTGAAGATATAAAATTTGGGGATAAATTCAGTAATATAATAAAGGCAATATATAGAATACAGAGAGCTAGTGTGATAATTAATGGAGAGAACACAAAAAGTTTTCAAATAAATAAAGGGGTAAGACAGGGATGTCCGATTTCACCTCTACTCTTTATTCTATCTCTTGAAGTATTATTATTCCAAATTAGACAGAATGAACAAAATAAAGGGGTAAGACAGGGATGTCCGATTTCACCTCTACTCTTTATTCTATCTCTTGAAGTATTATTATTCCAAATTAGACAGAATGAACAAATAAAAGGGGTACAGGTCAAAACAGAGGAATATAAATTACAGGCATTCGCGGACGACCTGGTTTTCTTTATTGAGGAACCTATAGAGAGAGGAAATATCCTTATGGAAGAAATAGAAAAATTTGTAAGAAATACTTTTAAATATCAAACTGAATAACAGAAGATAAATTATGTACATATTCAACAATATGAACAATTTTGTTTATTTTGAGGTTACATTTTATTTTCAATACAATGTAGTAATGTCTGGCAGAAAAACTAGATGTAGAAAAGGGTTGCTTGAGCCAAAGGACATGATAACATCATTAATGATCAATTCTGGTTGCAACTTATGATGATGCTGGTTAAAAATATTAGACTGACAGATGCATCTTACGCAGCACAGATTAAGGGACATGTTTCACTACATCGAAGTATAATATGCTTGCTTGGTGGGAGGCCTGAAATGGACAAGCTGGAAGCAAGGAAACTGATCTGATTCTCATTTTCTGACTCACTCTCAAAACACTGTATAATTGCTGTCTATCTCCAAGGCCAAGAAACAAACAACAAAAATTTTGTTATCATACAAAGTTGGAAGATAGTTAGAATATAAACCTGTGTTTGACACAATCATGGCATGTTTCCTAGATCACATGCTAATTTCTGTTTATCATTATTAATATTTTTTCACTATTTGCAATAAAATCAATTTATCTATATGAGTCTTACCTTTTGCTTTTCGCTACTGAGGGCAGGTTTGAGATTCCAAAAAGAAATTTATTTTTAGGGGTGATGTTCTAGATGAGACTCTGACGGAAGTAAACATGCATATATAGTTCTGCCTTCTATCATTCCCAACCTTGATACCTGTTACCAAAAGTGGCCACATTACTTTGTCTAATAGTTGGTCTCACTGTTTGATAAAATGTGGGAGATTCTTACCTTTTATTATTTTGCTTGCTAATATTTCAACAATATGAAGATCTGTCAACACCTTTAACTTTTTTAAGAAAATATAATATCGTAAAATAGACGCCAAACAATTTATCATAATTTTCCATTTCTTAACATTATCTTGAGAAAGCATCTCACTGTGATGGACATAAAGATAAGTCTTTAATCAACCATTTTAATCTTTGCCTTCCAATACTTTCTGAAAACCTTTTTCCAGCTTTTCAATGACATGACTCTGGAAGTTGCTATAGATACCTTGATAAATAAAAATATAAATGGTAATGTATGTTCCATAGCTTAATACATTTATTGGTTGAGAATGTGCAATCACAGTCCTCTTTTAAAGTCTCTGATGTCAGATCTGTTGAAATACATCTTAATTTAGGCACACACCCTTTCAGTTATGGAAAAAACTGACTTCCTGCTGAAGATTTGTGATATTTTTTCTTTTTGTCAATCTCCATTTTATGTAGAACTTATTTGAACAACTGCAACATTGCTGATTATTCTCCCTTTCTTGTTTTCTTTCTGCACCTATTTCATTCTGATTTTTATCTGTCAGTCTAACAGAGTACACAATTCATTGACACAATTAAGACAATTTATAACTGAATATATATACTAGGCACTTGTATATTGCTTATCGCCACTCTGCATGTTACACAATATCCTTCTATATTTTTCATAGCTCTATCCTTTCTTCTTATTCTATTATTGTCAGCATAAACCACAAAGCCACTATGGATGGTAAGAATTTATAAAGCCCTAAATCATAAACACACGTACAATGATATTTTCAGACACAGAGGAAGTAATATTACTTTCCATACCTGATGATGAAAATTGTGACATGAAGTAGGTATAAGTCTAACATCATAAAATAGGAATATCTAATGGTGATACTTGTATTTGTAATTGGGTTCAATGTTTGTTTTGAAAAATGTATCATTACATAAATGTAACATTAACCTGAAAATAAATTATGCTAAATTGACTATACAAGCATATATTGTGGAAATCAGGCATGCATATAGAATCTTTATAGGTCTAATCAGAATTTCAGGAGCATATGGGTGGAAGTCATGTTCACTGCTAGATACTGGAATCAGGATAACTGAAATGTGATTAGCTCTGCATAGAAAGTATAGTAAAAATTATGCAAGAATAGAAAAGGATCAATAGCACAAATATTAATCAGCATCTTAGAGAATAGGAAAATCCAGAATATGTCAGGTGCAAAGAATCAGGACCATACATTAATATATTAACATTAAGTTGGAGTTCAGAGGATTCATTACTCAAGCCTATAGACAAGAATTCTGTCAACTAAAGTTCAACATTAAATTGCCACTAGATGAGAATCAATGTAATTGAAGAGTGATTGGTTTTTACAGCATTTGTGGGAACATAACAACTCTAGGCTGGTAACTCACTTAAATCTGTCCTCCTCAAATTCTGAGTCCTCTCAGAATATAGATTACAAAATAAGCAATATTGTCTGAGACTTCTAGAAGACCACTCTCCTGGCCTTTTGGAAGTGTTTGAAAACCTGGTTCTTCCAATTCACTTGAGTTCACACAGTAGCATGCAATCCTGGGATTGGTTTGCACCTTGAAACCCTTCCCCATCTTTTTAACTTTAAGTTTATTCCTATTTTAACTGCTTCCTCTTGGAATACAATATTTATATGGCTTTTATAGTTTGTGTTTTGAGTGGGTGTATGGTCTAAAAATTTGATAAATAAATAAGAGCATATGAACATCAAAAGTGAGAATGAGTATTAAGGAATCTAGTTAAGTAGAGCTGGATCAAATGTTTGGGTGCTAATGAATAGGCTGGATTGTCACAGACATTGTTTTCAAAAGTCAAGGAATCATTATGCTTCTATGAAATTCAAATAGCCAAGAAGGATATTACTTATAAATAGCATGGCTTTATAATCTTCAACTTCTAAAAGTTCTGAATTTACAACAACCATAACATTCTCTTGGATTCAGAAGCTATGATATTTTAGAATCAAACTCAGAGAAGCAAGTTCTGAGTTGAATACTGTTCCAAGCTCCATGCTCAGTCTTATGTACTTTCATAAAAGATAAATGTGTCCATAGTAGTCATATTTTCCACCACTTTCTTTGAGGTGGGGCAGCTGTGTCAATACTATAGGGATGAAGAATTTATGGCCAAACACTGTTGGATTCTATCAGTTCTATTCTGATTCAGTTGGCTTCTATTATGGGGCACTCACTGGTAAAGAACGATAGAATTTTATTCTTGTTTAGATAGCTACAGATACTTCTCCCAATTTGTAGAATGCTTGGGAAGAAGATAAATTCTCTTTATTTCAAATGATAGCTGACTGCACTTTGAAAGCATTTCAAACTGAGAATGAAAAAGCAAACAGAAACCACAGAAAAGATATTTTCTATTTATAGTAAATTAAACCCACAAACGTAAATCTTCATGATGGGTTATTTGTAAGATTTTTATTAAGATTTTATTTTTCCATATATATAATGATAATTTTTCAACCAACATGCTGTCTAAGTTTAAATACGCTAATACATGTTAAATTCCTAATCCTTTATTCTTTCCTCTAACCATTGGTAAAGTAAGTCTCAAGTTTGGTAATATTCTGTTTCTTCTTTTTCTTTCAGTCTCATAGTCAATCTATCCATCTCTCCACATTCCAATATTTTTTTAATTATTTCTTCATCTGGTGGTGTTCCTTCATTTTTCCAATATTGTGCAAATATTATTCCTGCCGCTGTTATGACGTGTAAAATAAAATATAGGCTTTATTTGTTAATCTTTTTGGGCATTATACAAGTAAAAAAAGTTCAGGTTTAAAGTCTACATATTCTCTCAACATCTTTTCTAACCAAATATGTATCTTTTTCCAATAATTCCTTGCTTTATCACATGTCCAACAAATATGATAATACATGTCTGAGTTGTGTTTATATTTCCATTATCTATCTGATATATTTTTAAACATTTTTTGCTACTCTTGCTGGTGGCAAGTGCCATCTATAAAACATTTTATATAAATTTTCTTTATAAGAAGTTGACATTGTGAATTTATAATTTCTTTCCCATAAATTTTGCCATTTTTCTAGTTCTATATTATATCCAAAGTTTTCACCCATCTTATTTTTGTTTCTTTAACTTGTTCACTTTCCATTTCCAAAATTAATAAAAAATATACATTTTCTTAATTAGTTTCTTATCTGAAGTTAACAAAGTCTTATCACATACCGTCTGTTCTTTATAAAATCCATAGTTTAACGTCTTTTTCATATCTAGTTTGCATTGTAAATGTGCCCACCACAACAAGTTGATCCCCTGATTTTCCATTTCTTGTTTCGTTTTTAAATTCCCTTCAGAATTTAGAATATCTGTCTAGATTTTTTCAAAGTCCACCATATTTGACAACCACCCTGGAATTTTCAAATATATTTTACTTTTTATTTTTTCCCATACTGTTAACAATGCATTTCTTATACAATGGTTTTGGAAATACTTATGAATCTTATTTTTCCATACCATAAAAAAGTGTGCCACCTCAGTTGTAAATCATGTCCTTCCAGATATAACAACCTTTTATTTCTAAGAGTTATCCATTCTTTTACCTATGTTAAAACAGATGCTTGATAATACAAAGCCCACTCTGGTAGTCCAAATCCTCCATTTTCCTGGACATGTTTTTTGTTCTCTATAGAAGTTTAATTACAAAGCAAGAAATATATTTTTGAGGCCACAATGTCAAGCAAATGCCAATTCAATAATGTCATGTAAATATGCACAATACAGAATTTGGCTATCTACTAAGAATTTCCTAAGGGCTCGTTAATAATAATCTTTGTATATTAACTGTGAAAAACATTTATGATTGAGTAGAAATTCCAATTTGATTTTATTAACTCTGAAAGTAGTAATATTTAAACAAATAAAACTGAAATTAAATATGCTAAATTAGAAATATTTCAATTCTGTTTTCTTACTGTAGAAAACTGCATGAACCAAATCAGAATATCCCACTCTTTGGCAAGCTGATGTCTGGAGGCTACAGCTTGCAAAATTTCCAGCCAGAATTCACAAAAAGTATAGCTGAAAGAGCAGGTAAGAATTGACTGGAAGTTGCTCTGAATAGTTTAAAATATTTTCTAATCTTACATCATGCATCAGTCTCATATGAATAGACAAAGCACTACAGTCTAAAACTTGGACTTTACAATTAGAAGAGATCTGAAGGGTAACTATTTTTGTTATTAATTGGCAATGAAATATCAGCTATAAGTCCTCCTACTCTGGCACATCAGTTAACATATGGACAGGATTTCTATATCTAATCACATTTGATTACTTATTCACATTTTTGTGAATGATTTTCATGGAGAATTTTAGTTAAAATATTCATTTATTTATTTATTAAATTTATAAGCTGCCTATCTCACAATCCAAAGCAACTGTGGGTAGCTTGTATGGAATAAACTGGACAGCCATTTGTCAGAAATGGTATAGGGTTTCCTGCCTGAGCAGGGGGTTTGACTAGATGACCCACAAGGTCCCTTCCAACTTTATTATTATTATTATTATTATTATTATTATTATTATTATTATTATTATTATTATTATTATTGTTGTTGTTGTTGTTGTTGTTATTGTTATTGTTATTGTTATTATTATAACATGTAATATTAATACAAAAAGTAACCTAGAACTAAGGAGAAATTAGCAATCAATCAGTGGAACAACTTGCCTTCAGAAGTTGTGGGTGCTCTATCAATGGAGGTTTTAAGAAGAGACTGGACAGCCATTTGTCTAGAATGGTATAGGGTCTGTTGCTTGAAAAGGGGGTTGGACTAGAAGACCTCCAAGGTACCTTCCAACTCTATTATTCTATGTTCTGTGTTCAATAACTTACCACTGTGAACAAAGTGAGTTTTCAGAAGTGCTCTTTAATTGGGCAAATTCTTCTGCAAACCAATATCTTCTTATGCAAATCAATAAAAGCTTCTGTTAAGGAAATAGTTTTCATGCAGTCTATATCAACGTATAATAAATTAATATAGGCAGAGAGAGGAATATGTAGAGCAGGGCTTTTCAACCTTTTCACCCATTGTACCACTTTTAAGATATGGCAATATCCGAGTACCACCAGTCGCCTAGCAAGGTGTCAAAAACTTGATGACCCCCCCAAAAAAAGGAAAAAAGAGATAAAGTACAGGTAGTCCTCGACTTACAATAGTTCACTTAGTGACTGTTTGAAGTTACAATGGCACTGAAAAAAGTGTCCCTCAAGCCACAGCCGAGCAAGACACCTGCCTGCCTACCCGGCAGCGCTCTTCCTCCTGTCTGAGGTTTTCATTGTTGTGAGCATTTCTGTTGAGGATTGGCAGCAGGGGTGAGGTGGGGGGGGGGTTGTTTGGTTTTTATTCCCTCCATCTGCTGGGTGGTTGCAGAAGGTTTTGGTCACTTCACATGACCCTGGGACATTGTGACCGTCATAAATATGAATCTGGAGATGCTGCAACATTTCAGCCTGTCGCTGATCCTGGTGCTTCCACTGAGCCCTGATAGCCCTGCAGCTCCAGCCATCTCTCACTCAGGCTTGTGTGGTGCTAACACCGGTTCAGCTCATTCCTCTCCCCTGCTACCACTTTTTTAGGATGGTCGCATACCACCTGCCAGGTGCCAATGTAAGACAAGCGGTACCCGTACCTCTGGTTGAAAAGCCCTGAACTAGATCATTAGTGAGAACTTTCAGTCAAACCAGACAACTCCATTATAATAACAAGAAAATGTGTCAAACCTATTTGTACCTCATATAGCAGCTTTGAAATTGTTGCATTGTATAGTGGAGAAACAGGAATGAAAATTAAATCTTGAATTCAGTATAATTAGGACTTGGTGGGGCCTTGAAATACTTAGGAGCTTCCTTAGTTTTTGCAACATATTTATTTTTATCCACATAAAACTTCCATTTCTCATAGAGAAAACTGACAGTAGTATTAGCAAACAATTACACAAATAATTGACCTCCAGTTCACAATAGCTTCAACCTCTGTTGGCTACAGCTAGAACACTATTCAATTGTAGCCTACTGCACTGTTGGCTATTTACTTACTAATCCCCCAAGTTGAATGCTGGGAGAAATAATAGAAGTGGTAGATCTACATTTTGAATTTGGCATATTGTGATATTTTAGAACCTCTGCAATCTGGATGTAAGGCAATTATGCCATTTCCAAATTGACTGGGACTTTAAAGTTTTATACCAAGATCAATTACTAGCAACTCAGAGTCCTTACTTACACATGAGATGGATTGCAATGTTTCCAAGAATGGCTTATTTTTTGATCCACAAATAATTATACAGCCTCATGTTGTCATTTACTCACCAAGCCATTTCAGGGACTTGCCTATCCAAGTATCCAAGTATTTGTCTTCAAAATAATAGCCAGTTTTTTCCACTATGGGTAGACATACACTTTTGGCTTGGGCTTTCACTAATACAGGTCACCCAATGCCTCCTGAATGCATAAATGGATATTATCTTCCTCCCACTCATCGTCCATTGAAATGTAAATAACCCAAGCTCATAATTTCCACTTTACTTCAAAACTGCTATTTCTAATCAGAGCTCTGTCTAACCTTTTGGGTGGATGAAATCCATTTCTTTAGTCCAAACTAACAGCAATTTCAGCAATTTCAATGGCTGCAGTTCATTACACCAACCTTTCACCATCCATTTCAGAACCCTGACTTGCTATGGGCATGGGGCTTTTTGTTCTTTTTTGGGTTTGCCCTTCTTCTGGGGGAAGGGGAAGCTTGGGGTTGCTGACATGTATTTCCTTTGCTTTGTTCCTTGCTCTATCCTCTTTGATTTTTCTCTATTGGAGTAAGAATGGAATGTGCCTCTGGCCATCTGCCTTATCTCTAGGTGCGGAAGAAGAGGTGCAGAGATCTAACAACCTTGGAAGTGGCGCCTTATCACTCTGTTCCCACAGCATTTTCACACCTGCAGATTGGCCTATTTGAACCATCTGGATGGATAGTTGGGGTGGGGTTATCATTGTTGGGGTGGGGTTATCTTTTGACTGATTGATTCACATGGGAAACCCTCAGATCCTGCCTTCTATTGCTGTTGTCAATACCTTCAAACAAAAGTTCGCTTTGAAATGATGTCCATTTCAAGAGTTCTGCTTTCTTGGGAGGACTGATTGAGGCAGGTCCTTACAATCCCTTTTCATTGCTTATTGCAAAAAATAATAGGATAGGATAGGATAGGACAGGACAGGACAGGACAGGACAGGACAGGACAGGAAAGGACAGGACAGGACAGGACAGGACAGGACAGGACAGGACAGGACAGGACAGGACAGGACAGGACAGGACAGAACAGAACAGAATAGAATAGAATAGAATAATTTGGCCAAATGTGATTAGACACACAAGGAATTTGTCTCTGGTTCAGAAGTTCTCAGTGTACATGCAAAATTACAGAGTAATAATAATCATAAAAATGATGCCAAAAAGAGGAGGTAGTAGAAAAGATTAGAAGGATAATAATAATACAGCCATACCATATGGGTAACTATACTTAGACATAAGTCAGTACTGTGGGAATTAGGTGTTCAGCAGAGTGATGTCATGAAGGAAAAAAACCTGTCTCTGTGTCTAGTTGTTTTAGCATGCAATGCCCTGTAGCATTATCTGGAGGAGAGGAATTAAAACAGTTTATGTCCAGGGGTCTGTAGATATTTTCTCATCCCTCCTTCTGACCCGTGCAATATACTTTTATGGAAGGTAGTCTGGTTGCAATAGGTTTTTTTTTCTGCAGTCCTAACTATCTGTTGAAGTCTGTACCTGTCCTGTTGGTTACTTTGCCAAACCAAACAGCTATAGAAGTACAATAATTTCTCTATAGAACTGAACCAACATTCTGGGGCAGTCTGAATTTTGTGAGTTCTTTTTGTTGTGACTTTTTAGTGATGGTTCTAATGTTAGGTGTCCATTTCAAATCCTGGGAGATTATACAACCCAGACATGTGAAGGTCTCTACTGTGGATACTGTGCTGTCTAATATAGCAAGAGGTGGTAGATTAGGAGAGCTACTCCTAAAATCCACTCTCATCTCTAAAGTTTTAAGCATGTTCAGCTCAGGATTGTTCCGTCTGCACCACAGGTGCTGCATCATTTCCTCCTTGACTGCCTGTCTATGCATTTTTCTCATTTTCCAGTTGATAGAACAATGGCTTATAAAGTCATAGATTTTCATATTCTATTCAAATCTTGAAGGCATTTAACCCTCCTCTGGTTTTCTCACACTTCGTCCACAATACTGCAAAACTTTCCTTCCTTTCCATTTTTTAATCTTGTAACATTGGTTCAAATGATTTTTTTTTCCTGGTTTTACAGAAGAAGGTAGGAGCAAAGCATAAACTGCTCTCCTTTTGCTTTCAGAAAGTAACATTGGAACAACAATGGTACTATAAGAGGGGGGGAGTCTATTTGTGTCAAAGGATGAAAAGAGGATGACATTGGATGAAGGCATGTGCAAAATCAAAACCTTTACTTTCTATACATATAAGCTCTTTATTGCTGACCCATGAAAAGCTGACAAAAAGATATATCAATCACAGTGATAATTATCAATACAATAGCATTAATTCTTTATAACTTGATAATGAAAACCAGATGAGGCAGCTAATTACAGAATGCCATTATTAAGAAAGAACACAAAATATAATGGATTGCATGGAAATTTAATGCAGTGGATAAAAGGTTGGCAATAGATGAACTGGAGCAATGTAATGTTGATGAATTGCTGAAATATAGATATAGTTATACAATGTTGTATTCTGAAGTTTTCCTTCAATTAGCTGTTCACATAACAGTATATTCTGGCATAACAGTAAGAGGACATGCATCTCTACAGGAAACAAAATGAATCATGCTGCCATATGAAGAAACTAGAAATCTAATACTTTTAATTTTTAGTCAAGCTACATGCTGCTGTGTCAACTTAGTTTTGCTTTAAGAATTGAAGTTCTAACAATGGCAGCCATAGTACTCTAATCATAGCATTATTGTTGCTATGTGCAAGTAGCAAAATAAAAGAACAGCGTTAAGCTTAAATTTTAAAAGAGCAATTTTCACATTCAAGAAAATTGAAATATAACACAACATTGTAACGCATGTACCGGTAGCATCTATTTACAATTTCTTAAAGCAATTGACTCTTTTCTTGTTATATGCAGTTACTGACGTCTGCAGTGCAATTTAAAGAAAATATGCAGTGGCACATCCTATTGCCTTATGAGGCTAATTGGCTTTTAAAAATTGTATTATCAAATATAGAGAACATGAAGGTGGAAGAGGAATTCAAAATAGTTTTCAATGTTGGAGGTACAGTAATGTAAGATGAAGGCTGACTGTAATAAATGTGCAAATCATTGCCAACTTACTCAGTTTGCCATACTTAATAAGCCATACTTAAAGTATGAATAGTAACTGAAAAACAATTAAAAATGTATGCATTAAAAAGGAAACATTAAATTATTCATATTTGTATAAAACACTCATGAAAGTGTGGCTGAGTTTTAATGCTTCCTTTAAATATTTCAAAGTGATTTCCCCCACCACAAAAAAAAAACCCCTCACAACAAAATGGGTGAACTGAGCATAATAGAAATTGAGAGATTTCCCTGTCTGCTCATTGAAAACATACCATTAAACTGAGTTGTCAGGGTAGGTCCACCATTGCCACCGGTGATAGAGAATATCTCCTGGAGAATTTTATTATAAATTCATACCTTCATTTTAGTGCCTCTGTCACATATTCACTTCTTTTTAATGCCCTCAAATCATGTTCCTTGACATTACAGTTTAATAAACAGATGACACTACTATAAAAAATGTCAACTGATAGAGGTCAACTTCCTGTTTTTCTGCAACTACCTGTTTTTTCTTATAAATATAAAATTTAGAATTTCTAAATCATTATTTTGCCAAAATTATGATAATTAGAACAATTAATTGAAAATTTATAATGATCACATACTGAGTTTTATCACACATAAGAATTTTTATCAAAACACATTGAAGAAGTCAACTATAATCACCAAAGATTATATAAAACATAGGACAAAATACGTCACAGAATTTTAGTTCATTTAAATTAAATAACAAATTTCAAGCTGTTTCTCAAGAAAAACAAATAATTTGGGTACTGACATTGAAATGATGGATCAAAATTTATTTTAAAATGACAACGCCATAATTCTTTATTATGATAACAAAGAAAACTGAAAATTATAATATTCATATTATTTCATGCCCAATTATAGTCAACATTTTATAGATAATTTTTATTTTGCAAGCATGTAACTTTCTGAACACTTTAATCCATTCTCTATGTACAGTATAATGTTTGAAATACAAACTAATACAATACTTTGCATTCAGTTTCCAGAACCTGGAAAACAAATATTGAGTTTCCCAAAAAAAAAAAAAAAATGATTTAAATTATTTACCTGAAATCAGGAAGAAGCAATTATGGAAAGTGAGATTTTGTATATAAAATATAATGTACATCCATTTATTCAGTTACCTGTTGTTCATTCATTTATAAGGTTCTTATTCAGTTAAACTAAAACTTAATATTACTTTGTTTCTTCTGTTAAAACATTTGGATAATGATGATGATGATGATGAAGTTATTGTTGTTGGAAGGGACCTTGGAGGTCATCTACTCCAATCCCCTGCTCAGGCAGGAAATTCTATACCATTTCAGACAAAAATAATTTCAATAACAAATGTTTTAATATATTATGAAAATATAGTGCAAGAATAGAATAAAACTTGGAATTGTTGCTTATTGTATTTATATGCTGAACAAACATGTGAAATGTCAAATGTAAAATTTATAGTGAAAATTCACCTATTAAATTTGGCTCCTAAAGTCACTACAATTCCATCAGTGATAGCTTTATGTCTGGTAAACTTAAAAGGAAATGTGAACTGTGAGAACACTGACATTTATGGTAAAACATTGTTTGGGGAATTTGAAATAAATTAAGCCACTTATCTTTTGTCCTGTAAAATGAGGTA
Source organism: Bothrops alternatus (assembly GCA_034064705.1). Taxonomy (NCBI): domain Eukaryota; kingdom Metazoa; phylum Chordata; class Lepidosauria; order Squamata; family Viperidae; genus Bothrops; species Bothrops alternatus. The sequence continues at coordinate 7,096,387 of JARGCV010000085.1, forward strand.
GAAAAATAATTATTTGGCCCTTATCTCTTGTAACTCTGAAATTAAAATTTCTTTTTAGCCAAATACATTTATCTGAATACATTTATCCCTTATAGAACATTGCCAGAAAAAAACACAACAGTTTGACTATAACCCTAAATCTAAGTACTTTTTTTCTCACTGAGATATATTTTAGCATTATGACAATGATTTAAAAAGACAACACATATCTCCCAAAAATGATTTATAATGGAAATTCAAGTCTCTGTTGTAGTCATTAAGTGATGAATAACTGTATTAGGATGAAATTCCTATTTACTCTGCAAAAGTATTGCTTTATATTAGCAAGATATTAATTTCAAAATATCCAGAATAACTTATACATAAAGGGTGATATTTCAATATTCACCATGTAGAATAGCATACACTTCCATAAGAGAGTGAAATATTTTCAAACATAGCAGAAAATTTAATTGTCTTAGGCAACTAACTGGCAACTTTGTTTTCACCATTTCTTTTGTCAATTAAATTTCAAGCATGTGACTCCTAAAAGGGGATTTATAAATAGCTTACATATAATTCTTAGTTTATTATTACCAGTTTACTACTTTGCTGGATATATTCCACTGGATTACATGTTAGCAAATAAAAGATTAAGATGAAAAACTGCCAATTTATTTCAGAATCAGCCCACCCTACAAATAAAATGTTGTTCCTCTTTCAAGACTTGGTCTTGAAAATAATTTGCCAGCTAGACTGATACTTCTTACATATGAAGCATTTGTGGTCAGGGCCCTTAGCTGTTTTCTAACAGATGCCAAAACAGGTGCAGACTGTTAATTTCAGTAAAGTCACAAATAGAATGATTAAGATGGAGTACCTCTGGTTGAAGCTAATTTATTGGTCACTTGCAAAAGCTCCCCCCACCAAATCATTTGTTAATAAGTTAATAGACCAGGTCCTCAAGTCTTCATTTATATGATATTATGGAATAAATATCTGATAAGAGAACTTTGTAGAGTAATTTGTTTGTAGAGAAATTAGAAAAATATGATAAAGAGAATGGCAGATTATTAGTACTACTTTATAAAACCCTAGTAAGACCACACCTGGAATACGACTGCCAATTTTGGTCATCATATCACAGAAAAGATGTTGAGAGTTTGGAAAAATTCAGACCAGAGCAACTAAGATGATCAAAGGCCTGGATAAAACATACAAAGAACGGATGCAGGACTTGGGTTTGGCTAGTCTAAAGAAAACAAGAAATAGAGAAGAGATAATAGCAGTATTCCAGTATTTGAGGGGCTGTCACAAAGAAAGGGGTCACATTATTCACCAAAGCACTAGAGGGAAGGATGAGAAACAATGATTGGAAACTGATCAAAGAGAGAAGCAACCTGGAATTAAGGAGAAACTTCCTGACAGTGAGGACAATCAACCAATGGAACAGCTTCCCTCCAGAAATTGTGGGCGCTCCATCACTGGAGATTTTTAAGAAGAGACTAGGCAATCACCTGTCTGAGATGATACAGGTTCTCCTGCTTGAGCAGGGGACTGGACTAGAAGATCTTCAAAGTCCCTTCCAGCTCTATTCTATTCTATTCTATTCTATTCTATTCTATTCTATTCTATTCTATTCTATTCTATTCTATTCTATTCTATTCTATTCTATTCTATTCTGCATTAAGGGACAGATATACAAATCTACAATTGTATAGATAATATCACATGTCCTTGTCAATTCTGTGCAGCAAAATCCAGAAAGAACCTTTTGTTGCTTCAAACAAATCACATGGCTAAGCTCTCTTACTTCAGATCTGCATTTAAGTCAAAGTTCTAACTTGGAGAGACAGGAAATGGGAGCAGGAATGGCAAAGAGAAAAGAAAAGTGCATATTTATTTTGGAATTGGGCAGATAAGAAAGCACTATAATGTTTGATTTTGATATCTCAAATTGCTAGTGAACAAATATAATTGGTCTGTACTTAATCTATGAGAAATGGAGTTATATAGTTCATGAATTTCAATATACTTTTTTTTTTACCCAGTCAGTTCCTGTAATTCTTTTTCTAAGGTATTTGCACTTTGAGGTCAGAGACAGACATTGTGCAGGGTTAAAATATTCTCTTACTGGGAGGTTTATGCACAAAGATTCTATTGTACAGATATTTATGTTGCACCCACCAACCTCTTGTCTTTTAAATAATGCTATAAATATTGCAATAGCTGGCTTGAAGTCTGATGAAGATTCAGAACACTTTTATATATATAAAACTAGCTAGAAACTTCTCTGTTAATGAAAAAAAATCCAACTTCTCACAAAATCATTAAAAGGCTGTTAGAAGAAAATCATAGAGTATCTGACTTAATATACATGGGAATATATTGGCTCAACATAGAAAATAATTCAGTTGTTAGAATTAATGTTGGGCTGCTTAAAACTGAAAATTATCCTTTCCCATGCATGAATCTCACAGAATTTTCTCCAGAAAGATTGTAATGAAAAGAATGGGAATCTATCTGTGAACTGGATCAGTCTAATTACATATGAATGTAATTGATGGTGATATGGCTGCTCTTCAGGATTATATGCAATGGTGGGATTCAAATATGTGAACAACCTGTTCTCTGTATGGATGCGGCTTCCGGAAGTCCATGCTGGCCTAGGCAACAGAAAATTAGCTAACAGTTCTGCCGAACTGGTGAAAACTGGCTGAATCCCACCACTGATTATATGGTGAGTTTGACTACTTTTCAAGATTCCCAGCAAGGGCTGTAAAACAACTCACCATTCAATATAATAGATCAATAAAGCACACTACTTCTTAGCAACAATTTGACCCCAAAGTTTCAGAAGACTGATGAAATAAAGCTTCATAGCCAAACAAGTTTTTGCCTTCTATTCTCTCTTCTCATTTTGTTTGTTTCTTTTAGATGGTAAACATCAGGATAGGAATTACCTTAAAATTAATCCAATAAACTGATTTAGTAACTATGCTGAAACTGTGAGATAAAATTGCAAAAAAAAGCAATAAACAAAAACAATATTTGGCATTTACCTTAAAACAACTTGGGAAAGGAAGAAAGATGCCACAGTATAACAAGCAGCCTTTTTAATCTCACATCATAACACAGAATAATGATCCAATCATTCAAAAATAAAGCCTTTGAATCCATTTTTTTAATTCAGCAGCCAAGCAAAAGGAAAAAAGCCAATTGCACAGAAATACAAGAAACACACCTTCCCCATTTTTCAAAATTATTATTTTTCTTTTTTGTAATTTTATTTTTCTTTGAAATTTAATAAAGTTGATTTAGAAAAATGCAAGAAATATATCTTGAGTATAAAGATGGAGGAAGAAAAGGTGATTCATATATTAGATTCACTCCCTCATCTCATATTATAGAACAAGCAAAGATCATGAAAATAGGGGGCAGAAAGAAATGAAACATATTTTCAAAATAATAACACTTGGAATTAGATTTTTCCCCACTAATGGGGAACATGTTTATTCAAAGACATACATTTTTCCTTATTCATTTCTCCAAAAAAGGGAGGGCGGGAGAGAAGGAAGCCATGGATAAGTCATATAATTCTTATAAAATATTTCCCCTTACTATGCTGCTTCTTGAAAAGAGGGTAGTGGAGCTGTTCTGAACAGATGCTACACTGCTGATTACTATTGGATGAGGCAACATCTACATTTGGGACTCATTATGACAGAAAAATGTCTTACTATTCCCTGAAGTGGATCTGTGAGTCAGTTACTGAATATTTAATAGAATCGTACAGTGGAAGGACCATTTGGTCATCAGGTTCAAACCTCTGATCTATGTAAGAATTTGAATAAAGTATGTCTAACCAGTGGTTATCTAACCCTTTCTTGAATATAATAGTTTCCTAGGAATTGGTTTGTGCTGAGAGAATAGTTTGCCACACTAGCTGTTGTGATTTGCATACCAAAATACATTGCAAAAAATACATTTTAATAAACCAGAAAGAAGGCTAGAGAAGCTACCTCTCTTGTTTGTATGTGTGTGAGGGGGGGAGGGGAGGGGAGGGGGAGGAGAGAGAGAGAGAGAGAGAGAATGAGAGAGAGAGAGAGAGAGAGAGAGAGAGAGAGAGAGAGAGAGAGAGAGAGAGAGAGAGAGAGAGAGAGAGAGATATTGCTCTTGCAGGGGCTAAACGGATGCAAAGTAAAAAGTTGTAATTTTAAAAACAGGCAGTTTTCGCAGCAAATCAAATCTCAGTCCTTCTAATCTCTTTCATAATCTCTGTAAAACAAAACTGCCTAACAGCATGCATAAAATTTATCTCACCTCAGTTTCCAGACATTTGCTCTTGTGCAAAACAATATAAAGCATCTCATTAAATGTAAAGTATATTTCAAAAGCACATTACCTATTTTAACTGCCAAGCTCAATTCCTCTTTGCAAAATTCCCAGAGCAATAGCTATCTCTACTAAATCTCATGTGGCACTTTTTCTCATTCTTTCCATCCAGCTGAACCAGACAAAGTCCTAAGCAATAGTTTCTGAATATTTACTTCAAGATCATCTTTCTAATTGTTAACCATTGATATTTATGGATAAGGCTGCCCTTCCCTGAGAGACCAGATCCTTCTGCTTGATCAGCACATGGGGGCCACAGCTATGGGAAGGAATAGAGAAGCTGCTTTATCCAGCACTGACTGTCACCTTAGCCATAGCCTTTTGAAGTGGGGAGCTACGTTGACAGTAATTTATCACCACAAGATTGGATTATTATAGTGCACTGTACTATGACAGATTTCGAATACAAGCTAGAAATTGGAGTATGGTTCAGAACACAAATACTCACAATAGTAAAATAACACTTGTGTTGGAGGAAATGTACTGATCAAAGTATTGCTTGTGTCATATAACAACTTCAGACTTTGATTTGTTATCTGCAGGCTTGCCTTCTCCATGCTAAATGACCTTGATTTAGAGCCTTGGTTAGAATGTAGTATTGCAGGCTAGTTCTGCTGACTGCCAGGAGTTCAATCCTGACCTGCTCAAGGTTGACTTAGCCTTCCATCCTTCCGAGGTTGGTAAAATGAGGACCTAGATTGTTGGGGACAACATGCTGATTCTGTAAACCACTTAGAGAGGACTGTAAAGCACTATGAAGCAGTATATAAGTCTAAGTGCTATTGCTATAGATTTGTAGAAAATTAGGGCCCAGTCAGGCCCTCAGGAAAGTAAGACTCTTGAATCCATTGCATTGAATCAAAGGAACTTTTACTGAGATAAACTGGATGCAATAAAGTCAGGCAGAATGTGAAGGTCCTGCGCAAAGCATAAAGCAATTATTTCTATTTCCCAATCCCAACCCCTCTAACCAGTCCACAGGCAGCCAATGTGATGTTTTGAGAATGCTGAGGTGCTAGGTAGATAACAGTTCACACTCAGGGTGTGATGGCCTTGGAACCTGGTGAAAACCTGCTGGGAAGGAGCCTGTCCCATCTCCGAAGAGAGAAAAATCCCAAGCATGACACCAGAATACGAATGGTGGACCTGACATGCTGCTCTCCTGAACAGTGATATTAGTCCTACAAAACAAAACACAATAGAGAAGGTGAAAAGAGGGTTAGGGCTGACAACTTACATAGATTTATCAGGATATTGATTATGAAACCATTTAAGGGGCCTAGTAGCTTTAACATGTTGATGAATCCACTCAATTTGGGATTTGGGAAAATCTTTCCATGCAACTAAATATTGGTCAGATATAAAGGTAGACCTACAGTATGAGGTTTAATCAGATCTATTAAATTGAGTTTAACTTAAAGGTAAATTAAAAGTAATCTGTTTACTGACAAAAATTCAACTTTAATTTGTTTCAAATCAATATCCATATTAAGCTCCAAATGTAAATTTTTCACCTTGTTTGACAACTTCTTAAAAAATAATTCAATCTTTTGCAAGCAACCAAATTTTATTTATTTATTTATTTTAATTTTATTTTATTGGGCCAATTTCCTTCCACATAGAAAGCTGACATTTCCACTCATTAAACTAAATGGGTATGCCAAATGTTCCAAAAGATTAATAAAATGCCTTTTTGTAATTTAAAGCCACACAGTGCATGATAACATTAATAGCATTCATTTACCTTGAACAAAATCCTAATCTTTTAGATACATTAAAAATTGAAGGGGTTATTTTTTCAACTACAAAGGTAAACCTAGACAAGGCTTATATATATATATAAGCACTGGTTATAACCCATATAATCATATTTCCTGAGCTTTCTGGGAGTTCTGTTATGAAATCCAAGGATATTTTTCTCTAGGGAGCCATTGGCTCAGCCACCAGTTGGAGGAACCCTGAGGTTTTTCCTTGCCACTGCTTGGCTGAGGCACAAATCAGGCACAAACTAGCCACATAGCTTTCAATTCGGATGATGGACCTGACAGAAGGAGTGCAAAATTTCCCCCATGCGAATTTAGAGATGAGTAGGAGCCTGGTGGCAGTCCTGATGTTTTTGATCAGGATAGTTCCCCCTGGCCCCATTGCTTGTTTTGAGATACTGAAGTTAACAGGCCTTTGGGGTCCAGCAGTATTCATGGGATTGCTTTCATAAAGTTGATTTTTCCCTCCCCCATTTGTTAACTTTATATCTTGTTATAACATTTTTACTGTCATTGAAGAGTATTTTTCTTTTGTGAGCTGGATAGGAACATACATATCTTGTAATTAATTAATAAATAAAGCAATATATAGTCATAATTTTTAAATAATGCTTCAAATAAATTAGCAAAATTGTTTTTCACACAAATGTCATGCAGAGTTTAATTAATTAGGACTGTCATAAATCTAACAATTTATTTCATGAATGAAAGTGGATTAAAAAGCCAGTACCTACCTTTAAAATGTGTAGATTTTATTGCTACCTAAATATAAATGGGTATCATGAAAAAAATTTCTTGCCAGGGGGTCTATTTTTCATTAAGTTTATTGTTTTGGTATTTACAGCTACATGTAGAATTCAATTTAGATCAAAGAATATCCATTTGTTTTACATTGCACATTTGCTTTCAAAGAGTCGCATGAGCTTCATGGCTAAACAAATAGGCCTTCTACCTAGGTAACTGAACTGGGGATCATATTTGTATTCTGGTTATCATGCAAATTGGATTCGTGGCTGCAGCTATGGATAATGAAATTCTATCCTAGCTAATGGATTGGTTTTAGCTGATCACATTCAGCCATCTTTTCTATGCGATCCAAATATAGATTAATAGGGGACTTATAGTTCATCTACCCAGAAACAGAGTTAGTGAAGCAGCACTTTATTTGCACTTTTCTAGTGTTTTGTTTTCAACTTCAACCACTAGGAATAGAATAGAATAGAGCTGGAAGGGACTTTGGAGGTCTTCTAGTCCAGCCTCCTGCTCGAGCAGGAGAACCTATATCATCTCAGGCAGGTGGATGTCCAGTCTCTTCTTACAAATCTCCAGTGATGGAGCGCCCACAATTTCTGGAGGCAAGCTGTTCCATTGGTTGATTGTCCTCACTGTCAGGAAGTTTCTCTTTAATTCCAGGTTGATTTCTCCTTAATTCCAGGTTGTGTGTGTTTTCTCATACAAAAGATGTGATTGGGAGGAGTTACCCTCACTCTGTGGATGGTGGTTAGGATATCAAGGTTAAACTTACATAAATAAGTCTGTTAGGCACAGTTAGCATTCATTTAATGCTTACCATTAAATGTGATTCTGCCCGTGGGTTGAAGACTTCTCAGCAATAGAGAAATTGTTTCAAAAAACAAATCAGTAAGTCTAGACAAGACCAATAAGGTTCTGCAACATGTTGAAGTCACTGATATGTAGCACACATTTTGTATGCACTAATTACATACATGCAAACTCACTCGCACACATTTCTGTTGTATCCTTATATTTATATTTCTTACAGGTATGTTCGATTATTATAGTATGTGAACATTCATGGCTTCATTGCAGGCTGATAATGTTATTTTCTTTCTTTTTTTGTTTCTTTGAAATAAAATCTTTACAGGCATAAAGTTTTATCAATAAAGGAAGAAATGTTGCTGATTCGATTTCTTGTGTTTGCTGCTCAAATCCAAAGAAAGCTGTTCATTTTAGTGAGAGGAGAGAACAATGAGAATTTCTAACCCTGTTGTTTTGACCTCAAGAGATTCAGAGGGATATAAGCAGAGTTCAAATAGAAATATAAATCTTAATTAGTGAGGGAAAATGATTATTTCTGGCTACCTCTCATGCTGAGATTACATCATACTTTTTGAGGATGTGTGTATTTCTGTGTAATCAATATATTAATAGATCTTAGTAAAAGTAATAGCAGGGTTGAAAAAGAAATGCTAGTTCCCACAGCAGCATTATTATTATGGCTTACTGAGCTTACAACCCAACACCCCCCCCCCGCACCTGAATTCTAAAAGTAAAGAAAAGCATGTTAAAGGAGAAGAGAAAATGGCTGCATTTTCATCAGTTGTCAGAGCAGGAACATCCAGGGTTAGCAGCGTTGACATTATGTTTATATACAGTATGAATCAAACATTTCTTTCTCAAGAATGCTTAACGACATTCTCCAAACATGGAAGGAACATTCTTGGATATTAAGCTATTGTTGCTCAACAACAATTTGACATTGCTGTTAAACAAACATTTCCAAAGGGTGATTTTTCAAGACTTCCATACAAGGCAGACAAACTTTAGAAGCTGAAGAAAAGAACAGACTATTTATTGCCTTTATGAAGCCTCCTATACTTTCCATTCAAAATTTATGCCTTTTAAAAGTGTGCTTACTCAGCAGTATCAACTGTTTCCCCCATTTCAGATTTATCTGTTTGATGGTTTGCAGTTAGACAAATAACTTCTAGGCTTCCCCCCCCCAATATTTTGCATGCTAAGTACAAATATTCTAATTGCAAGACATAAATTGTTAAAAGTTTTCAACAGTTATTTATCCAGTCAATTTAGACTGTGGAGAAGGATGAACATAACTCTTCCTGTCTTTTTTCCTCCCCTCTTTTCTGGGAAAAAAAGAGAGGCTTGTAATTGTGACTCATTTCTGAAACAAGCTGAAGGGGTTCACCCATCATTAACTACACAATTAAGCATAGGCTGACAACCAAAATGGAGCTAATGTGAAAAGAGTAAATACCTAGCATGGCTAGATAGATGCTGGATTGAAAAAAATGAAAAAAAAAAACGTATTCTATTTTTTAGAATCATTTTAAATTCAAAGCACTGCAGGTCATGCAGTTTCACTAGAATGCTGCCTATTAGGGAAAAGTTATTTTCCCTTAGTATAGTTGAGAAATCTCAAGGACGAACTGATAATGTTTTGGCTGGGCTGAGGAGCTGAGAAAGCCCACGCTTGAAGCTAATTGGGGAATGTGTTTTATGACAGTTTATTGGGGGTGGGAATTATGCTTTGTTACTTTGTATCAGGGGGAAGGGAATTTAGTTTTTGGATTCAGCTATGTAGTGTTGATATTTTGTTTCCCGAATAAATGTTCTTTAAGGAAGAATTTTGCCTTGAAGTTCTTTTGATGGGTTTCATCTATTGGAAACATGACACATAATGAATATATTAAATTGTTATTCTGAGCTCTATAATCATTGCTATTTGTATGCTGTATAGTGGAATCTTGTGCAGGGCATATGAAACTCCTATTCTGCCATGTTATAGCATACATTTAGGCCATTAATCATTGGTGGTTGACTTTTATCTCTTGAATTATCACCAAATCAACATTTTAAAAGATGGAAAGTTTATTTTAATAATTAATATACTACTTTGAGGATTTAAATTTTATTTGGTGGTTTGCACTTATTTTCCCTCAGGACTGCAACCACTTTGCATCATAATTTTGCCATTATGGTCTGTGAAAACAGAGAGAGAGAGAGGGGGGGGGAGGGAGGGAGGGAGGGAGGGAGGGAGAGAGAGAATGAGAGAGAGAGAATGAGAGAGAGAGTGTGTGTGATTGCAAATACAACCACTTAAAAGAAAACCCATATCCCATCTAGGATTGGTTGAAGTAACTATAAGAGGAATTTTGTAACTGAAACTGAAAATGACAGAAGTAAATTGTATGTGAATTATATACATAAAGTTATCTCTGTGGGCCAGGATTAGGATGACTGGTTGTAGGTTTAATATTCTAGATTGTCACTGGGCATATCTTTTAACATCATTAATTTTATTGGAATATGTTTTAAAAAATAAATTGTCATCAGATATTAAACTGGAAAATTATTGCACTTATTAAATCTTGGCAGCTCTTATGTACAAAATTTCTTACGGCTAATTGAAAATGGTTTAAGGCCCAGAGTCATTTGTTTAGATGGGTGGTAAAGCTCTTTACAGGAAAGAATGGAACAAAAGGTATAATTTTACTACATCAATTATTGTTTAATGATTGCTTGAAATCTTTTCAGCAACTTCAAACATAATTTTCTTTACTACCAAGACAACAATAAAGATATATTCAGTTAAAACATGTTTTGACAACTCAGTACAGATCCGTTTTAACAGCTTGCTAAATAATTCAAATTCTAATACCAAATAATTCAATTTCAGAATCCAAATCTACTTCTTTCCTTCTATCAGAAATTGAGGGAACAATTCAATAAAAAGCGTCAATCAAAAATTAGAAACTTTCTTTATGGACAGTTCCCAGGCATGCAATAGAGAGTATACCGGTAAATAGACAACAAATCCAGGATGTGGTACCCTATGAGAAGCTTTTAATTAAAGAAGGGAACAGCTTAGAACTGAAATCACTAGATAGATTAAGGGAAGAAGGAATAGCTCATAACTGGTATTCACACATGCAACTTCAGGCTAGATGGCAAAAAGATATTAAAATGGGTTTTTCTTTAAAGGATGGAAAACTAATTCAACAAGTTAGAGATCAAAGAAGTATGCATATTAAAAGAATATATGATGTTTTAATTGAAATTGATTCTGGAAATGAATTAGTTAAAGATTGTATGATTAAATGGGAAGGTAACTTTGGACATCCAATTACGATGGAAATCTGGAAAAGGATATGGGTGAAAAATGTAAAATTTACACAAGCTCAGCATTTAAGAGAAAATTTTTATAAAATGCTTTATAGATGGCATTTAGACCCAAAAAAATTATCACTTATGTATCCAAATATGCAACCTAAATGTTGGAGATGTGATTTTATGGACGCTACTTATTTTCAAATTTGGTGGACTTGTAAAAAAATTAAGGCTTTTTGGATAAAAATATGGTGGATTCTTCAAAATATATTGAAAAAGCGTATTGAATTTCCACCACAGTTATTTTTATTAGGTATTATAAAAGACTGTACCACCATAGAGACTAAATTGATTTTGAATTTGATTACGGCGGCAAGACTGTTGGTGGGTCAATATTGGAAGACATCGGAAACACCATCTATTGAAGAATGGACATTAAAAGTCATGAACTTGGCTGAAATGGCTAAGATATCTGCATATTTGAAAAACCACTCAAATGAACAATTTTTGATGGACTGGAAAAAATGGATAGATTATATACAGAAGAAATATCAATTGAAGGAATTATATTTGTTTTATAGTTAAATAATTACGTATAAGTAGTTTAGTGGGGTTTCTTGCGTTTTTACCCTGTATTCACTCTGGGAAGCCTGGGGGGGAGGGGGGAGGGTTTTAATAATAGTTATTTTATATTTTTTCAACTGTTTTGGGGATTTCTTTTTCCCTTTTTAGGTGGCAAGGGGTTGCTCGGGTGGCCTCTGGGCACCACATTGGTTGGAAGAAGAAGGAGGAGTGAAGGTTAGGCAAGTAGGAAGAAGGTATGAGGGAGAGGATGTAGGTGGGAGGAGAGGATGGAATTGGAGAAAGGTTTAAGTAGGTTGTTAGAGGGAAGAAGAGGGGGTTAGTTTTGTCTTAGGAGGATGTGGTGGGGAGGGGGTACCGAGCAGTTTTGTTTGATTGTTTGCGAATTGTATATGTATATAATTGTTTACAGTTGAATTGTTATTTCATTTTTTGTTTAAAACCTTATAAAAAATCAATAAAAATATTTAAAAAAAATTAGAAACTTTCAATTGATCCTTTCAAACCAATATACTCCCATTTTGAAGACTATTAAGTTTATATCCTGTGATTTGAAAATGAAATGAAAACATCAAAATATTGTTTTTCATATATACCAGATATCATCTAGAATATTTTATAAAGGATGGACTGATGTTTATTTTAATTGGCATTCCATAAAAAATTGAGGGCACTTTAAATAATAGATTATGGTCATGTTCTTCTTTATAACAAAAAGCTTATGGAATTTTTGAGAAAATTTGTGTTTTAATGATATGCATATTGTATTGATTCATGTACTAACTACATGAAATTTAACGGGTTTAGAGTAAAGATAGGCTTTTGTTTTCTCACAATAACAAAATGCACAATCCTTAGGAGAAAGAAATATACTGCAATTCAGTACAGTGTTTACACAGATATAAGGGATTTATATAGATACAGAAGATTGGATTCCAGAGATGGGTGAACTTAACCTTTTATGTTGATCAGAAAATATCACATTAACTACTCCTTTGGAAAAAAGTTCTTGGATAGGTTTGAACTTTGAAAAGTTAGTTTTCCCTTTTAAAGACTTATAAATCAAATGAACTTGTGAAAGAATTGTAATTATAGATTTTTTAATGTGTTTAGTTGTGCAATTTTCCCCCTTTTTGTGATTTTTCATTTTTATTTTATATGTTTGCTTAAAAATGTATAAATAAAACTTTTTTAAAAAAAATAAAGAATACTTTAGTGGTACTAATGATATAGAACAGTCATGTCAAACTCACGACATCAAGTGACATCGCGCAACATATCGGGACAGTTTTGACATTGCCGTAATGGGGTGGGTGCGGCTTACGCATGACGCATCCGGCCCATAGGCTGGCAGTTTGACACTCCTGATACAGAAGTATTTTCCCCTCTATTCTGACACTGTCCAAGGACACCTCTAAGTTATGTAAAACTCTTAGGCTTTGTTTCCCAGCACTTAGGTAGCAGTGATTGAGAACAGAGGCAGTAGAAGCAGGATATGAATTGTCAATGGGAATAGAAAATTTCATGCCAGTATTGTTTTCTGCCAGTACATTGATCGTTGGTTGCACATGATTTCAGGAATGGAAAAAGACTTTTATTTTTTTAATTGTAATAAATAGCTGCACATAGTTGGTTTGTTTTAAAAACTGTTTCCCATATATGTTTTATTCTTTTATTATAGTTATTTTATTTTATATTTTATTAAAATGACAATGACAAAGATAAAATATTAATACAGACTAAGAAAAATATAAAAGAATAAAATGAGGGGGGGATTAAAAACTGCAAAAAGGAAATGGAAAAAGAAAAAGATTTATATATTAAAGAAAAAATACATATAAACAATAACTTCACCCTTCATCACAAAAAGTACACAAAGATGAGCTTTTTTAATAATACAACAAAGCACTTTTTATCCCATATCTCATTTTTTATTTATAAACACATTCTTAAAACCTCTTCTTTTAATTCTGGTCAGCAAAAGTACTTTTAAGATTTACCAGGTGGGAACCATTAGTCTAAGAAGATTTCTGTGCATAGGCTTTAGCAATAAATCTATAAATTAGAATCTTCACATATGGGCCTATATTTTTGCACCTGACAGTTACTGTCCAATATATAATATCTCTATATATTTTCACCTTGATCAAATAACCACATTTTCTATTTCTTCATTTTACTTTTAAAAATCTTGATATTTATTCCCTTTGAATAGTGCCTTCTCAGAAAGGCTTTCAAAGATTTACCACCTCCCTTTTCTAAATCCAAAATAGAAAAGTTATCCAACTCTTCTGGTTTGTTATTGTTTATGAAAAAGTGATAAAATGACTAAACTAATAGATCAGCAAAATACTGTGGATGTAGTATACTTAGACTTCAGTAAGGCATTTGATAAAGTAGACCACAATCTACTCCTTGGTAAGCTAGAAAAAGGTGGAATAGACAACATCACCACCAGATGGATCTGTAGCTGTCTGGCAAACTGTACTCAATGAGTAGTCCTCAAAGACACTACATCCACGTGGAGAAAAGTAAGCAGTGGGGTATCACAAGGTTCCGTCTAGGCCAGTGTTTCTCAACCTTGACAATTTTAAGGCATGTGGAATTCTGGGAGTTGAAGTCCACATGCCTTAAAATTGTCAAGGTTGAGAAACACTGGTCTAGGCCCAGTACTCTTCAATAACTTCATAAATGACTTAGATGAGGGAATTGAAGGGAACTCATCAAATTTGCAGATGACACCAAATTGGCAGGAGTAGCCAGCACCCCAGAAGCCAAACTCAGGGTCCAAAAAGATCTTGACAAACTTGAACAATGGGCTCTATGCAACAAAATGAGTTTCAATGTGGAGAAATGGAAGTCTTACATTTAGGCAGGAAAAATCAAAGATATAAATACAGATTAGGCGAGACCTGGTTTAAAAACAGCAACTGTGAGAGGGACTTTGGACAATCACTTGGCTATGAGCCAGCAGTGTGCAGCAGCAGCCAAAAAAGCTTACAATCCTGGGTTGTATAAATAGAGGCATAGAAGAAAGATCACTTGAAGTATTAGTACAGCTTTATAAAACCCTAGTAAGACCACACCTGGAATACTACAGCCAATTTTAGTCACTAGAGCAACTAAGATGATCAAAGGCCTGGAAACTAAAACATCTGAAGAATGGCTGCAGGACTTGGATTTGGCTAGTCTAAAGAAAAGAAGAAATAGGGGGAGACATGATAGCAGTATTCCAGTATTTGAGGGGCTGTCACAAAGAAGAGGGGGGTCACATTATTCATCAAAGCACCAGAGGCAGGACAAGAAACAATGGTTGGAAACTGATCAAAGAGAGAAGCAACCTGGAATTAAGGAGAAACTTCCTGACAGCGAGGACAATTAACCTGTGGAACAGCTTGCCTTCAGAAACTGTGGGTGCTCCATCACTGGAGATCTTTAAGAAGAGGCTAAACACTCACTTGTCTGAGATGGTATAGGTTCTCCTGCTTGAGCAGGGGGCTGGACTAGAAGACTTCCAAGGTCCCTTCCAGCTCTATTCTATTCTATATGTGTTGAGACATTGGCCAGTTTCATTTATATATCAAGTGTAACATCTTTATTCATACGCTTTTAACTTATAATGTTAAGATCTACATTTGAATCAGCTTAAATAAATTTTAATAACAGATAATCAAAAAGTAACTCCTGAATGCATTGGTTCCAAATATCCTTCAATTTATGCCAAATTAGATTAATTTAATCCATTCTATATTACCGTGTTTCCTCAAAAATAATCCAGAAAATAAGCCCTAGGATGATTTTTCAGGATGCACATAATATAAGCCCCACCCCAAAAATAAGCCCAGTTAAGATTGTCAGCCAGATAGATACATTTAGTACCTTATTTCCCCCCAAATAAGCCCTAATGCGTCTTTTGGAGCAAAAATTAATATAAGGCCCGGACTTATATTCAGGAAAACACAGTAGTGAGTCTCCTTTGATTGTAATTTTTTAATTTTCTGGTTCCTTGTCATGTTTCACCATCAAAATCCCATTTTATCAAGTATTTTTCTGATCAACAGCATTTTCACAAAGATTTTATATTTTTCCCCTGAACAATTGCTTCTTCCCACAGGAAAGATCCTTATAATTAATTTCAAAAACTTATTTGAAATTCTAGTACCTTAATTTGTTTGTAACTTTCCAAAATCACTGTTTTAAACTCCCTTTTGCTGTTTATTCCAAAATAGATTGTAAAGTCCTTAAGCTTGAAAAAAAAGCCCTCTTTTGTTACGGATTGAAGGAGACTCACTCAATGTAATGCAATTGCAGATCTACAGGTTCATAATATTCAAATTGTCATTAGCAAGCAATTTCCAAAGTGATTAAGAAAGGAGAGTCCTTTGGAAGACTCCAAACTGCAGTTTAGGCAAAGATGGTGATTCTTTACCAGAACTATAAACCCACTGGAGACTGCTGTTTTATAATCTCTTCACAGGAAGCTATTGTCTGGGCAATCTTGAGTACTCTCCTTGTCCAAAGAGGAATTTGAAGAAGCTGGTACATTTGTTAACTTCTCATTTCTGCCATGGTCATTGGCTCCCCTCCCAGCAAAGCTGTTTTTACTTTTCCAGAGCTTCTTCTGAGTAATAATTCATTTCTTATAAGTTCCCAACTCATCTGCTTTTGAAGGTTCTTCACTCTTTTCTGGGGCCTAAAGTTAAATTTATATTTAGGTGTGTATGCAGATTTCACTACCATGAATTATTCAAGTAAATAGGGAAAAAATAGAGGAAAAAATAGACAATTATATTGTTTCAAATGTGTCAAATAAATTACCACTACAAATCTCTGAAAAATTGCCTTAAAGTTAATTTTGCTTCAGTCATATAATAAATTATATAAATAGATTACTGTAGAGATAAATCTGAATTGTATTTGATTTGTACTTTATATAGTCAATCTTCTCAATATAGGTTTTCTTTACTATAGTAGGATAGTTTGTTTTCTCTGTGCATATCTTATGTAATTATTTTTTTAAAATAAAAATAGATATTTTGTCTTATTTCATATAAGTTCAAACAGACTGTGAGAAATCTCCTTTAAAAAAGATAATAGAATAAAACTGAGAGGTCCTTGGTGCTCTCGAGATTGGTTGTTTTTTTTCAGATGTTTCATTAAAAGTGATGTTACTTAGTTTGGGTAATTAAACATCTGCAAGAAAACAGTCAAGCTCAGAGAGCACCAAGGATTCCTCAACCCTAAACTACAAATATTAGAATAAAATTAGAATAAATGTTTTATTAAAATAAAATTCAATAAAATAAATTTATTTAAACATTTACATTTGTCTTTTATGTGCCTTAAAAGAGCCCAAATGATTTATCATTAAAAATAAAGATAAATGCAAATCATATTTTCTATTCATGGTGCTGGTTATACTCTATAAAGAGCTTCATAGGGTCAGATTGTTTGAGGGACCACCAGTCTGATTGCTTCTGTCCATCCTCTGTCAGCCATCTGGAATGATATATGCCCAAATAACTTTATGCTTTCACCCCAATGACTTTTAGGAGATTATTAAAAATCTGGATGTTCTCCCAGTCTCTGTGAGAGAATGAAAGCTCAGTTCTGCTGGATTTGTTCCCTCTACCATGTTTTCTACGCTGTGGAGTGGTGTTTATTTCCTTCTTTATATCTTATAATTCTTATTTATTTTTAATTGTAAGCTGCCCATAGTCATTGGAACTTGAAGGCCTATAAATTGTACAAAATTTAAAGTAACTGCCACTTAATACAGCATTTAAAACCCATAGAATAATATGACATTTATTTTGGATTTTGGCAGTCAGAGGGAAAGTGACATCCCTGGTGTCAGTATAAGATTTCCATCATGCCACTAAATGAACATCTGCCTTCCTTAGTAGCTGCATCCTTCATGGATGACAGGCAGCACAATATATTGGGAATAACCAAGAGCTTGTCACCACAAATGGCTGACCCAAGAGGGAACGTTCATGAGCTGTTAAAGTCACAGACAGCTGAAAATGCAGCTGTGAATACTACAATGATGACTGGAACACGGGGAAGGGGGAAGGGGGGAAGCAGCATCATTGATACTGTGTCTGAAATGAAAATGAATTGGTTTAGCTCTGTTTTAGAATAAATTAAAATCTACTTGAAATACCACAATCTTTTATTTTGTGAGGCATGAGGCAGCTTTTCTGTTTGGATTCCTGCAATAACATGCATGTTTAATTCTCCAAATTTTACCAACCTTTTTATCTGACTGGATACAATTATTTCAGCAACAAGAAAATGATGAACTAGCATCTTGAGACAGTGAGTTCATAGATACAGCATATATTTTTTCTCCTTAGTAAGATTTAACTCTGCCTGTAGCTTCCTCTCACAAGATACTGAGCACCATCATTTCTCATTAATGTCCACAGTTCATTACACAAACATAATACATGCAGAAATGTCCAAAAGCTTCATTACACAAACATATTAGATTGTACAGAGCCAATTTACAGTAGTGCTTCTATGCTTTTAATATTGTAAGGAAAAGTAAATTTTGACTAATATAACTTATTTTTATTATTTTTGGCAGAATGAATTGATGTCCTACACTTTTATAGCCATCTGCTTCTTCTCCCTAAAGATGGATTTATATTGTGAAATGAATCTAAATAGAATCCGATAATTGGCACCTCAACCTGAGTGAACTTCTAAAAAAATCTTATGATTTTAGTCACTGAATTAATAGCATTAGTATTTCTTTTATTCCACTTGGGTTGCAGGACAGTGTTAAAGACTTGGAAATATTGGATATATCCCTCTGCTATGCATTATACATTAATATATATGCAATTTAATTATTATAGTTAATACAAAGGGATGATGGTTACTCTAGATATGGATCTATCTCTAACTTTAAAAGATAGGATAAAAAAGATCTGTGATGTGATCTGAACTATAAAAAAGCAGTTTACTATAGCCCCAGGCTATAGACAAGGGGTGTCAAATTCAATTTCATTGAGGGCCGCATCAGCATTGCGGTTGCCCTCGGGGGGGGCGGGGATGTGTGGCCAGGGTGGGTGTGGCCTACTGGGTGAGTGTGGATGGAGTGGGTGTGGCCTATTGGTTTGATTTGATTCAAGGGGGCCTGTGGGGGCCTGGGCAGGAGTGGGACAGATCTGAGGGTCTCTGGCAGAAGGGGGTGGGACCGGGGCAAGTGCCAAGGCATGGTCCACTGGAGGAGCCTCACTGCCTGCTGAAACCCCTCCCTCAGAGCCCATCAAGCTGGATAGGTAAAGTAGGTGAGGGCCATTTGCTGGCCACTTCCAGGTGATGCTGCATTTCTTCATTCCTCACAAAGGGTGACACCTCCCCAGCATGCACCCAGGAGGCTGGCCGAACATGGCAGGGGCTGGTTCCTCACTGTTTCCAGATGGCCTTGTGGAGCTACGACTGAATGCGTTTCAGCATAGATGGCCACCACAAAATTGTACATTGGCTCCCAGCTGGCCCAGGGGCCATTCTCGCCCTGTTTCCAGGATGGCTTTGCGGGCTACATGAAACCACTTTGCAGGCCGCATGTCTGCTATAGACAGCGAATAAAATTCTATGCCACTCTCTTGTTCACAATATCACTGTTCTTTTTTTAATGCAAAGTCTCGCCTTCCTCCTTGTGTGATATTGAGGTTTTGCCCAAATACTTATTCAAAATGTACAAAAATATTTTTTGAAAAAGATGATCACTAATATCACATATTTAAGAAAAATAAAAATATCTCATGCATTTATTTTAAAACATCAATTCAAAACATGACCAATTTTTTTTAAAAAATCACAAAGTAATGCAACAAAATGACTTGGGAATGACTATATGTAAAAGTGTCAGTGACTGAAAAGAAATGAATTTATGCACTCCTGGTCAAAACTTGATTTAAACATCACCATTTCAGTGCAAAACTGACCACAAAGGCATCGTCAGTTGTCATGTCTGAGAGACTAAGAAAGGATTATTAAGTTCTGCTATCACATTGTCTTATGTCAGTGTTAACCAACCATTATATCAATGTCAGCCAAGTGATAAAGATGCTCGTCTCCCACTTGGAAGGTTGAGAGTTTAATCCTAGGTAGTGGCAGATATTTCTCTCTCAAGGCACAAAGAAAAAAATATCTGCTGCGAACTCCACATGGGTGTCAGGAAGGGCATTCAACCAATAAACACTCAGTTTCTAGTGACCCTGACTCTACGCTGAATAGGGACCTACAGGATCATAAAAAGGAAGTTTATTGTCTTATATCAATAAAATATAAATATTAGTAACTAAATGACCAAGCCTCCATTGATCAGAATACAGAACCTAGAGCTGAACATCAATTGTTGCTCAACAGAAGACAAATAGATTCCTTATTTTAGTTAGAATACTGCTTATCAATAATCTCAGTAACTTGTTCATAATCGCTTTAGTAGAAACTATTAATGTGTACTTAGTAAGTAACGTATATTTATGATACAAATATTGGCAAAATTATACTTATTCAGAATCTTTTGTTACTACAGATTTTTAGGAAAACAACATTTATTGACTTCTTGTGGTGCATTCATGCATATAATTTCTCTTTAAGAATAATGATAAGAAGTAGTATTAAAAAAGAAACAAGCGTATGTTTGTGCTGTCCCCTCCTTAAGAAGCCATCATTAGACCCTATCTTACTGGACAATTTTTGTTCAATTTCTCACCTTTCTTTTCTAGGAAAGGTAGTGAAAAAAGTTGTTGCATTGGAGCTCCAGCAGGTCCTCGATGAAATGGATTTTCTCTCAACCCTTTTCAATCAGGTTTCAGGCTGGATTATGGGACGGAAATGCCATAATGGTTATGCTTGTCAGTGATTTCTGGTGAGAGTGGGATGGAGATAGCGTATCCATCCTGGTTTTGCTTGATCTGTCAGTGACTTTCGATACCATTGACTATGGTATCCTTTTGGACCAGCTATAGGATTTGGGATTGGGTGGATTGCACTGATTTGTTTCCTTTCTCCACAGTTGGTACCAATCAGTGTTGATACAGGTGAGAGGTGCTGTGGCTGTTCCTCTCTGGGATGCTGCAGGGTTTGGTACTCTCTCTGCTTCTTTTTAATATCTACAATGAAACTGCTGGGTGAGATCTGTCATGGCCCCATTGAGGTCCAGTTCAGAGGAGTAATAGTTGGAATCGGGTCCGAGGATGGCACATCTCCCTTGGCATGTATGGAGAAGCCAGGGGCTGGGGACGATGCTGTCCCAGGTCCCTCAGGCATTGAGGGAGATGGTTGACCAGACATAGAGCTGCCTGCCTTCACAGATACAGGGCAAGATTGGCTGCTGACAGGCAGTGGTGTTCATAAGCAGCAGATCTTCTCTGATGAGGAACAGCTGCCTCCTCCACTCGATCCAAGGGCACAGAGAGCAAAGCGTAGGCAAACTCAGAGAAAGGCTGCAAGGTTACTTGGAAGAAGGTCACTCCACCCCGTTTCACAAGGAATACGTAGAGTGAAGTGATTTAAAGAGAAGCCATGGAGAGTTAGTCTTTGCCTGAAATAATTGTTTGTTTTGGATTATACTTCCCTGGTTTTGACTTGTGCCTTTTACCTTGCTTCAAGGACTGCTTTTTGCCTTTGCTTTGAGGACTGCTGTTGGTCTTGCCCTTGCCTTGTGGACTATTCTTGCCCTTTGATTTGCATTAACTTCAGAACTGCCTTTGCCTTGTACCTTGTCTTTGCTTGGAGGAGTACTATTTGTCTTATGCCTGGACTTTGCCTTGTGGACTTTCCTGGTAATATATAGGCTGTTGCTTGGGAGACTGATTGTAGCTGCCTTCAGGGTAGCGTGGGGTTGAGCCTTACTATCATTGGAGGCTGTTTGTTGAACACTTATTGAGGGTAATAAAGGACTCTCTAAAGGCCTGCCTTGAGTTTACCACCTGAGTCATAACAAGATCATCCGATGCCATGGAAGGAGATACCATCAATATGCTGATGATATTGAGCTTCACATATCCATCTTTGATGACTCAGGTGATGCTGTGGTTGCTCTTTCACAGTGCCTGGAGGTTGTGGGGCTCTGGGTGGGGCACAACAGGCTTCAGCTGAATCCTGGTGAGACAGAATGGCTGTAGGTATGTGGAGCCTCTGGAGGCTTATTATTTTTAGTTCTGGAAAGGGTTGCACTACTCAAGACAGTGTATAGTTATGGTAGTTATGGCTAGGAGCGCCTTTGCGCATCTTTGTATTGTGCACCAACTATGCCCTATCCTGGGCTGTAAGGCTGCTGCTTAGATTATTGCTCTACATGGGCAACAGTAGATTCCCCATGTACAGCAATGTAAGCTACAATTGGTCCAGAATACAGCAGTATGGACAGTTTTGGAGGTGCCCTAGAAAGGCACATGTAACATCATTTTTACACAGACTGCACTGTCTGCCTACCTGCGTCTGGGTACAAATCAAGGTGTTGGTTATCATCTTTAAAGCCTTCTAAAGCATGGGTCCAGGATATCTGTAGAACCATTTTCCTCTAATGGGATTGGCTTGCTCTCTCATGATGGCAGAAGGAGCCTACTGTAGATCCCATCAGCCAAAGAATTTTGGCTGGTGGGAATTAGGAAAAGATTCTTTTGGGTCATGGCTACCTACCCTTTAAAACATATTGCCATTGGAGGTGGGATCCCTTCCCTGTTTTTTAGCCTTCAGGAAAAGTTTTAAAACTTGGCTTGGAGTCCTGAAGGAGAAGATGTTGGCTGGATATAGCTGGTATAGTAATAGACAAGGTACTGCCACCTTTCAGTTCCAAACCCAGGGTTTTCAGTTTGTTTGAATTTTTTTGTAATTTTAATCTGTTTTTATATTTATAATTATTTTGATATTTGCATATTTCATCACATTGTAAGCTGCTCAGAATCACTATCAACTGCGAGATGAATGACAAATAAATTTACTAATAAATAAAAAAAATATATGTATATAGCTGAGCAACTATTTTTATAAAAATAATATTACACTTTAATAGCCTTCTTTTTGCCATGGCAACCACACTTGGCTGCTGAAGGAAAAATCCTGGTAATGTTGTTAGTTCGTTCAGCTCACCTTGCACCGATTGAGATATTAGATTCTTTCTGTTTCTCTGAGCATTGAACTGAGCATTGAAGGAATCGCTCCAATTATTTTCACTTTAGTTTTTTCTTAGTTCAACAGTAATCATGTTTTGAGGGCAAGTTGGGGGAAGGTCACTTTAGGAACAAAGCTTTTCTCTTTTAATATATAATAGAAACGCCATGCTTGTGCGAAGTCTGAAGTATTTCTTCCATATCAATTTTGAAGCATGCACAGCTAAAATATAAGCCTTAAAATATACCTAAAATTTTATAAAAGAAAGAAAATCACCAAATCTCTCAAAATTGAAAATCTTGGCTCTGTCCATGCATCATCATCATCATCATCTTACCTAATATAGTCCTTAATCATCTTCTGAATATTATGCTTAGACTTCAAACAAATGAAACTTTTCCATCCTACTTTTAAGATTAATCTGAGAGTGCTAAGAAGTTGGACCTGGCAGCAGTTCAGATTGCAAGACTCTTCGTGAAGCACCTGTTCATTTTCCTACAATTTTTTAAAGCAATTACATTTTTTCTCCACAACAGCAACATGATCCTGGAGAAAGATGCGTTATATTTAAGGGATTACAATTATGTTACCTGTAATTCTCAACTTATCCCAAAGCATCTCTTTGACTTGAATCTAAAGTTATCAACAGCTCTATTATAAGAGGAATTGTTTCTTTCTTTCTTTCTTTCTTTCTTTGTTAAATTTATTTGCCATCTCTCTCACCAAGGGGTTACTCTGGGCAGTTTACAACAATAAAAAGGAAGAAATGAAAAGAGTGTAAATGGAACAGAAGCAAAATAATAGAAGTGGCCTTGATGATTCAGCAGTTAAAGACACTGAGCTTGTCAGCTGGAAAGCTGACAGCCCAGGTTCAAGACCCCAGCTCTGCATGACAGGATGAGCTCCTGTTACTTGCCCCAGCTACTGCTTGCCTACCAGTTCAAAAGCATGAAAATGTGAATAGTAGATAAATAGGAACCACTTTGGTGTGAAAGTAAGAACATTCCACGCACTTCAGCGTATAGTCATGCTGGCCACATGACCATGGAAATGTCTTCAGACAACGCTGGCTACCTTTGCTAAGAAATGCAGATTAGCACCGCCTCCGTAGCCGGACACGACTGGAAAGGGGAAATCTTTACCTTTTTAAAATAGTAGAATAATAAAATAAACAATGAAAAAGAACAGGAGAATACATCAGTATGATAACAAAAAGTTGGATGGGTGGAGAGCAGAGTTGGAGGAGGGGGAATTTGCCATCAATCCAACAGTCACCTAAAATGAGGTGTCAACCAGTAAAGCCAGGTTTTTAGGGTCCTGTGGAATATATGTAATGAGCACACACATCTCACCATCAAATAACCATGTTTTTTTTCAGTCAAACCTGTAGACTTCTTCACATATTGCTCAGACATATATAAAATTCCACAGAATAATCTTGTCCATATTTACACAAGTAGTCCTCATCTTACAACAGGTCACTTAGTGACCAAAGTTCTGACAATATTACCTGGGAGATACTTACAACCCGGATTCAAAATTCCAACAGTCAGACAGCACACCAGTCACCTGACTGCAATTTGGGTGCCCAGCAAACAGGCTGCAGCTATGGCCATTTCCAGTGTCCAGCAGTCATATGGCTACAATTTATAGTAGTTTTGCCAAAAACTGGCATTTACTTCTGGTTTTCAGAAAAACAAGGGCCATAGCAAACCAAGGTTTGCTTAATGACTGTGGCATTCATTTAACAATTGTGGATTCACTTAAGATCACACAGATTCCCTTAACAACCACCACAAAAAAGGCCATTAAATGGATCAACTTTACGACCATCATGAGTTATAACACTGGTGTGCAGGCTCCATTACAGTCATGATACAAGGACTACCTGTAACCATAAATACACACTGCTTATTAAATACACATTAAGAGAATTCGAACAAGTTACTGAGATGATTAATAAATAGTGTTCTAGCATTAGAAAATGTTAGATGAACTTTCTGCACTTGCAAATTCATGTCACTGTTATTTATAATCAAAATGAATTTACAGAGAGCATTTGAACACTATGCATTCATGCGGTTCTACTTTTTACTGTTTACTGGACATCCACTTCACAGTATCCATGCAATTTATTTGGGGGCATT
Source organism: Bothrops alternatus (assembly GCA_034064705.1). Lineage (NCBI taxonomy): Eukaryota > Metazoa > Chordata > Lepidosauria > Squamata > Viperidae > Bothrops > Bothrops alternatus. The sequence goes on from JARGCV010000085.1 coordinate 7,121,258, forward strand.
GAAGGTAATTCAGCTCTTGCCCTTATAATCAAATCCTTACAATTTTTATGAAAGGTATGGGATGGTATATGACCAGGTGTTGGAGTCAGTGACTTCTAATTCTATAACTTATTAAGGAATATACTCTCAACTACTCTAAAACAGTAGTGGCATATTTTACTTGATGATTTAACTATTGTGGCCTCTAAATAATCTTTAACACAAGAATTTTTCATTTTAGAGATAAAAATATTATTGTAAACTTCCATAATTATCACATCTGACCATGCTATTTGGGATTATGAGAGATGCAGTGTAATAATAACTGAAGTGCTCTGATTATTTCTCATGAATATTTCTTCAAGGTTTGCAAATTATAAAAATGTCTGGACTCTAATCTTTTATTATAACTGAAACTGATAAAGACATTATTAAATATGGCCAGCAACAAAAACTATATAAAATATAAAAGCATCTATTTTAACACAGCAACTTGGTCTTGAGTTTGACAAACTGATTCTCTCGTAGGTCTCTTAGCTTCTATCACATTCAATAATTAAATAAGCCTACAGACAAGTAGAATTCAAACAGTAGAGAATTCTGAGCAATTTCTCTTTCATCTTTAGATCCAATAACGAACATATAAATCTGTAGTTTATTTTACTATTTTCATTAAAAATATATACAGATATACAAGCAGTAATACAGAGGTACAATAAATGTAAACAAAGGGACAAAAAGGCTTGCTCAAAGAAAGCAATTTCTGTACCATAGATTGAGCAGTTTCTTTAAAGGTACAGTACATTTCAAAAACACAGTATATGCTATCCTCAACTATGTCCTTTCATAATTTCATATCCTCTGCATCAAACTTTAGCCTATATGTGCCCTCTGCACCTAAACCTTTACAATTCAAATTAACTTTCTGGCTTCTCCTGGAAAACTTTCTGCCAGTTTGCACTAGATTTATTTCCAACTCTATTTAACATCTCTGAATCATATAAAACTTCATTATTACAATAATAAAAATCCTTTAGCACATATTTAGTTTAAGATAATATATACAAAAGTTAAAAACATTTCTAATGTTTCTTCATTTTTAAGCCTATTTAACAACTGAAACAGGTTCCTTAAATGACTTTTTTTTTGTTAACCGTTTCTTCTGATAATTTCATGAAGCAAGAAACCATGGCTGATTTTGTTAAATTAGCATATTTTTAATGAGACAGAAAACTGAACATGCTGTAGAACAACTGATATCCCACTGGGTCCCTCGTAACAGGGTGATAAGTTGACTAGCATAGAATATTTAAAAATATATAGAGAAAATATCTCGTATGATTTGAAAGCAGATGTTAACACAGATTTTTTTTCCTTATTAGATTTTCCATTTATATATGTTCAACAATAAACAGCAAAATTGTACTACTTCCATTTCATGTATTTGAGATGATTAAAATTATTTAAGAACATATAAGTTGCAAATGGTTATATTACATTTATCATCATTTCACAAACAATTACCAAACATCAGGAATGCAATCCTATTCACTCTCCAGGAGAAGGTCTTAATGTAAATTAACAGTAAACTTCTTGGTAAACATGGTTAAATTAGCAGACACAGTCACTGGCTAATCTGCATCTTTTTTAAAAAAAAATCACAGTTTAGTTAGTGCTCAATGTAATTATATTACATTTTTTACAATTAAAATGTATGTCATAGTAGAGTTGCACGAAACTTGATCACAGGAAAATGAATATCACAGAATATAGCCTAGTTCTTTTAAAAAGGTAATTCAAACAACCAATTTCTTTATTACGGCTATCAAACCTTCAAATAGGTGTTTAATTAAAAAAAGCTTTGATTAAATTACCACTTTAAAATGGATTCACAAGTCAAAATGGGGAAATATAAGTTTTAATGTGGAGAAAAGCAAATGTTACATTTAGGCAGGAAAAATCAAAGGTTTAAGTATTGGGTGAGACTTGGCTCAAAAACAGCAACAGTGAGAGGGACCTTGGAGTCCTATTGGACGATCACTTGACTATGAGCCAGCAGTGTGCAGCAGCAGCCAAAAAAATCCTGGGTTGTATAAACAGAGGCATAGAATCAAGATCACACAAAATATTAATACCGCTTTATAAAACCCTAGTGAGACCACACATGGAATACTGCAACCAATTTTGGTCACCATATTACAAAAAAGATGTTGAGACTTTGGAAAAAGTTCAGAGAAGTGCAATGAAAATGATCAAGGCCTGGAGACTAAAACATACAAAGGACGGCTGCAGGACTTGGATTTGGCTAGTCTAAAGAAAAGAAGAAATAGGGGTGACATGAGCCGCCCTGAGTTCCCGGAATAGGGCGGCATAGAAATTTAATAAATAAATAAATAAATAAATAAATAAATTATTCCAGTATTTGAGGGCTACCAAAAAGAAGAGGGGGTCAAACTATTCTCTAAAGCACCTGAGGGCAGTACAAGAAACAATGGTTGGAAACTAAACAAAGAGAGAAGCAACCTGGAATTAAGGAGAAACTTCCTAATAGTGAGGACAATTAACCAATGGAACGGCTTGCCTTCAGAAATCATGGGCGCTCCATCACTGGAGATTTTTAAGAAGAGACTGGACAGTCACTTGTCTGAGATGGTATAGGTTCCCCTGCTTGAGCAGGGGGCTGGGCTAGAAGACCTCCAAGGACCCTTCCAGCTCTATTCTATTCTATTCTATTCTATTCTATTCTATTCTATTCTATTCTATTCTACTCTACTCTACTCTACTCTACTCTACTCTACTCTACTCTACTCTACTCTACTCTACTCTATATACTTCCAAGCAATTAATCAGATTGGTTGACCTTTCAAAGCATTCATATATTAAATGGCTTTTATGTTGATGGTAGATGTCTAAAATAAAATACAAAACTTTTCATTTTAACATATGAAATGATAAGAAGGAATTGAATGGTGTGATTGCTTCAAAAATATTATTATAAGTTGCTGGCTTATAATTAATATTTTCTGATTTAATTCTGCCTATCAGATATTTGGGAGTGAAACATTCTTTTCAGAACATTCTTTTCTTTCTCAGTCTCTTGTTTTGTTTCCACACACCTAGAACTGGATTACCTGCATTTTATTCCATCTAACTCAGAACTGGTCATTTTATAGCCACCAGGCCACATTTCTGTCTGGCCCAGATAAGGTCAATTGGAAATTAGAAATCAAATGTAAGTAAATGAGTTGCAGGGGTCAGGAGAAGAAGCAGAGTCAGTTCCAACTATGCACAGTGACGTTGCCATGCGGTCCTTCATTTGCTGGCATCCAAGGGAGGGTGAGGAGAGAAAGCACTTTTCTGCACCTGCACAGCACTCACCTCTCACCTGGAGCAGTTGGCCACTTCTGATTTAAGTAATGGATCCCTTTAATTTTGGGTGGGCTGTGAATAAAAGAAAATGTAGTGCTAGTGAGTGGAGTATATGCTCCCTGTTTATATACAATAACTTGTTCCTTATGGGAGGGTGATTTCCTCCTTAGTAATTTCTTTGATTGGAATATTTTTACTGCTTGATTGCTTGTCTAGTGTTAATCTCTGCTTATCTGGTTGTTGGCTGCTGGAGATAATAAATTCCGGTTTGCTAGTTTCCTTCTTAATTTTATTGTCTCTTTAGAATGGTGTATAAATATGGTTTATTTCTATGTGTTGATTTATGTATTGATGGCTAATTTGCTGCCAAGCTTCAGGAACTCCTTAGCTTTTTTGGATTCATCTTGATTTAGGTTGCTCACAGTTTCTCATGATTGAGTCTATCCATGTAAAGCAGGACTAGAACTCATGGTCTCCCATTTTCTAACTCAGTGCCTTAATCACTACACCAAACTGGCTCTCTGGCTTGGTAATTGGAGTGAAAAGGATTTTGGTATAGTAACTGATTGCAAAGTATGAGCCAGCTTTGACAAACTAGTTTAGTTTGTAAATCTATAGATTAAAAATCATTGAAAACAATTGTTTTCACTCAATTCACTCAATACAAAAAACTGGAAAAGTTCAGAGAAGGGCAATACACTTGATCAGCGGGTATGAAACTAACTGCTGTGAAAAGAGACTGGAAAAGCTGGATAGGTTTGGGTTTTTGTTTAAAGAATAAACAAATTAGAAATATAATGGCACTCTTCAACTACCTGTTGCACATAAAAGTAGCACATAAAAAGTCAAGACTTGTTTTCTCTGATTCCAGATTAATACATATATACTGTACATATACATCCATGTATGACATAAGAGAGATTTTAACTGAATTAAAAAACCAGGGCAAAATCTTCCTAATTATTTGTTAGTGGAACTGATTAGCTAAACAATTTGTGGATTCCTCTTCATTGGAAGTATTAAGGCAGAAGCTACAATACAGAAGCTTCTATATCTAAATGGTCTAAATCAGAGATCCCCAACCTTTTGGGTACTAGGGACAAGTTCCATCGAGAAAGGTTTTTCCGCGGACCAGAGGGGGTGTGGTTTTGTGTGCTGCCTGCATCTCGCGGATGGGGCTTTAATTGTTTGTGTGGCCCAGTTGCTGGCATGCTGCGGCCTGGTACTGGTCCATGGATCGGGGGTTGGGGACCCCTGGTCTACATCTAAAGTTTTCTAAATATACTTCTGCCCTCCTTTGTTCAACAAATATACTTAACCTCCTTATACCTACATAAAATAACACGCTTAGTTTTCACCTGAGAGTGTGAGAAAACTGCTCAATCTGAGATATAATCACCTCTTAGGCTTGAGCAATAACCAACCACTTTAGTCTCTATAAAATTAATTGATTGTATTGCTAGCAGGCATTCTGGTATTTTCAGCTCAATTGCATTGGGTAGCATTCTGAGTCTGCATGTTCAGCAGGGAAATGAGGAAGAAAAATATATTACTGTTGACTATCAGCATCTTACCTGCAACTAATTCTTCTCCTGCTTCCCCACAAAACAATGGTTTTAACATCCACATATGTAGTTTGAAGGTGTCTTCCTTTGTAATTGGAACTCCAGGTGTGTTTCAGTGCTACTCATGTTGCCTTAAATTTCCAATGGGGAAGAAAAACAAAAGGGAAGGAAGGGTTCTGTGAGGCTCTCTATTTAGCACATTTTTTATTGTCTGAATGTCAATTTCTTCAGTTCAGCCTTCTATTTTTTTACTTCTTTATTATTTTTTGTTGTTAATTTATAACTCAGACTTTCACTACATTTACTATCACTCTTTCCTATTTCTCCCCCTCTTCCTGCTTTTTTCATAGTCATTTGTTTTGCTTCCTCCAGCTTCTCCCTTCAGTGGGGTTCTCACCCTACACACAGTAGCTGTTCTTCTGCTGGTGCAACTTTATTCCTTCTCTTTCAACCTTCACTCTTCCTCCCCATGACTGTTATAGGAATGCTCTTCTAGGTGAAAGCAGAAATCTTCTCTTCCTGGCCCCTTCCTTTTCCTTGTCCTAGGAAACCTTTATGGATTTCATACAACTGCTTTCTGTCCACCACCCACCATCATTACTAGTGAAGAGTGTAAAAAAAATGGCATGACTCTTCCCCTCCAGTGTTTTCAACTTTTGCCTAGTAATCCCAAGTCATTTTTTCTGCTGCATTGCTTATTACAAGGTTTGTGATTCCATCACCAACACATACTCAGTTCCAATAGCCCTCTCCTTTATGTAATCATCATTTCAACTGAGGCAATACCAGCAGTGTGCCACAAAAGAAGAACAACATTATATAAATTTTGACAGAGTTGTTGGCTCTAATTCTATTTTTCAATCAGAATAGAACTGGAAGGGGCCTTGGAAGTCTTCTATTCCAACCCCCTACAGTAGGAGACCTTATACCATTTCAGACAAGTGACTGTCCAGTCTCTTCTTAAAAGCTTCCAATGATGAAGCTCCCACAACTTCTGAAGGTGAGCTGTTCCACTGGTTAATTGTCCTCACTGTTAGGAAATTTCTCCTTAATTCCAGATTGCTTCTATCCTTGATTAGTTTCCATCCATTGTTTCTTGTCCTGCCCACCTGTCCTTTGGAAAATAAGTTGATCCCCCTCCTCTTTGTAACAACCTCTCAAATACTGGAATACTGCTATCATGTCCCCCCACTCCTTCTTTTCTCTAGACTACAGGTGTCAAACTCACCACATCACGTGATGTGTTGTGACATATCATGACTTTTTTTTGCATTGCTGGAGCTGGGATGGGCATGGCCTCCATATGATACAACTAGCCTGTGGGCCGGCAGTTTGACAGCCCTGCTCTAGACTAACCAACCCAAATCCTGCAACTGTTCTTCATATGTTTTAGTCTCCAGGCCTTTAATCATCTTAGTTGCTCTTTGCACTTTTTCCAAAATCTCAACATCTTTTTTGTAATGAGGCAACCCAAACTGGAGGTAATATTCCAGGTGTTGCCTTACTAAGACTTTATAAAGTGATTCACATGATTTTGATTCTATGTCTCTGTTTCTTCAAGCAAGGATTGTATTAGGGTTTTTTGGCTGCTGCTGCACACTGCTGGTTCATATTTAAGTGATTGTCCACTAGGATTCCAAGATCACACACACAGTTACTATTTTTGAGCAAGGTCTTGCCTGGCAACTTTGATTTTTCCTGCCTAAGTATAAAACTTTGCTTTTTTCCACATTAAATTTCATGTTGTTGTATAGGGCCCATTGTTCAAGTCTGTCAGGGCCTTTTTATATCCTGAGCTTGTCTTCTGGGGGTTGGCTATTCCTGCCAGATTAGTGTCATCTGACAATTTGATGAGTTCCCCTTCTATTCCTCATCTAAGTCATTTATAAAGATATTGAAGAATACTGGTCCTAAGGTGGAGCTTTGTGGTACCTCACTGCTTACTTCTCTCTATGTGGATGTAGTGCCATTGATGACTACTCATTGAGTAGTCATCAGCCAGCTACAATTCCATTTGGTGGTGATGTTGTCTATTCCACATTTTTCTAGCTTATCAAGAAGTAGGTTGTGATCTACTTTGTTGAATGCCTTACTGAAGTCTAAGTATTCTATTTCCATAGCATTTTGCCAGTCTACTAATTTAGTCACTTTGTCAAAGAATGAAATAGGATTGGTTTGGCATGACCTGTTTTTAACAAACCCATGTTGGTTAAAGTTAGTTATAACCTTATTTGTTTCTAGATGTTTGCAGATCTGTTATTTGATTATCTTTTCTAATATCTTCGCAGGTATTTTTTTTCCCCTTTCTTGAAGATGGGAACCACATCAGCTCTTTTCCAATCCACATGTAATTCCCTGGTGTTCCAGGATTTTTGAAAGATATGGTTCTGAGATAACATCTGTCAGGTCCTTCAGAATTCTGGCATGTAACCCATCAGGTCCTGGTGTTTTATATTCATCAAGATCAGATAGGTGTTCTCTAATCATTTCCTTGCTTATTTTAATTTTTATTTCTAGTCTGTCTTTTACATTTAGATTTTTGGTAGGTTGGGCTACAGTTTCTTTTTGCGTGAAGACTGATGCAAAGAATGAGTTCAGCAGTTCTAGTTTCTGTCTGCTGCCTATTATTTCCTTGCCATCTTCTCTCTTAAGTGGACTTACCATTTCCTTGACTTTTTTCTTTTATTTATATGTTTAAAGAAACTTTTTATTATTATCATTTACTTTTGTTGCAAATTTTTGTTCATTTTGAGCCTTTGCTTTCCTGATTTCATCTTTGCAGATTCAGGCTATTTGCTGATACTATGCCTTAGTTACTCTTTCCATTTTTTGTACTTGTCCTTTTTGTCTTTCAGTTTATCAGAGAGATCTTTGTGCAACCATGCTGGTTTCTTCTTGAATTTCTTGTTTTTCTTTTTCGTTACTTTTGTGGTCATATCTTTCAGAGTTTCCCATGCTTCTTGACTTGTTTTCTCATTTAGGATTTTCATCCATGGAATTTTTCTTAGGCTCTCTCTGAGTTTGATCAAATCAACTCTTTTAAAGTTTAAGACATTGACTGTATTATGTTCTATTGCTTGTGTTTGCATTATATTGAATTTCAATGTGACATGGTCACCCTTGCCCAAAGTTCCAGCAACTTCAACTCCCTCTAACACTTCTTCTCTATTAGTAAGAATTAGGTCTAGAATAGAATCTGTATTAGTAAAAAATTAGGTCTAGTTTTCTGGTACACAGCTTGGTTTAACTGACAACTTACATATTTTTGCTAGAAGGTCAGCAATTTCATATACATTTTATTTAAGAACTCTCAAAAGGTGATTATTTACTTCATATGCTCCTATTCCAGATGTCATCTACATGGGATGATTCCTTGACTGCCTTCTCTTGCTGCCTCAGTTTGACTTTTTTGAGCAAGTCAGTACCAGCTCAGGAATCTGCCCTATATTTTCTGTGGTAGAGATAGATATAAAGAAGTCACTCAGTTTCTCTGCAACCTCCACATTTCCTTAAACATTTCTTTTATTCTTTTATGTCCAGTTGTCAAGCATGTTGCTTTTAAAAAGACGAATGTTACTGCTTATAAATGGGATACCATGGCTTAGCTAAAATTTGTTTTACCCATAAAAATAGAACTTAGTGGTGTTTCTCTCAGCACTAATCTCCCTATAATCTTTCCCCATTTGCTTGATTCTATGCTAACAGTGCCATGGCAACTCAGGTAAACTGCTGAGTGCAGCAATCCAACACATGTTTTATTTCCTATACAAATGTAGCTAATAGACCTCTCCAAGCCCATTTCACCCATTCATATTATTTCAACTCTGATGGAGTGGTATTACTCGTATCTACCCCAGGCTCCACTTCTCCCTGCATTGTTTTGTACCCATAGTAACACAGAGACAAGGTGGGCTGTTAACTGCTATTGTATAATATGTATACATTAGTATGTACATCACATTTTTCTCTTCGGATATCAGCTTGATAAACCTGCTACCTGCTCAGACTTGCTGCCAAGGATTTTCCATCTGGATATACTATTTCAATTCTGATAGATTGGCACTACTTTTCTTGCCTCTGTGTCCACATGCCATCTGCTCCTCAAATGTCATTTTGCCAAGCGTGTTCCACATTACTGCAATTCTAGTATCTGCTTCTTTCTGTGCTACACTGTCTACATTCCCAAATTCTAATACCCCAATAGAACATTTGGCATCTATTGCATATCTGCAATATTCTTACTATGGGGATAAACCCTTCCAGAGGGCAACCATTCAAATCACCAACATCTAAGTGGCTGCAACCTATAAACGTGGAGATATAAGCCTAAATTACATTGAGATTTGTAACTCGGTGTCCTTCAAGGTTATTCCCATAAAATGCTACATTTACCAGGCTTACAGAAAGCATACCTACAATGGTAGTCAAGGAAACAAGTGATCAGAAGATAAAAATAGACTTATGTTATGTTTAAATTTTTGGTTAGGATACCTTTGGAGGTGCATATTCCTAAATTGCATATTTCTAAGGCAAGCCATTCCACTAGTTGATTGTCCTAACAATGAGAACAATCGAACAGTGGAATGGCTTGCTTTCAGAGGTTGTGAATGCCCCATCATGAAGGCTTTCAGGAAGACACTGGACAGCGATTTGTCTAAAATGATATAGACACTACTGTTCAATCAGGGGGTTGCACTAGATGACCTCCAAGGTCCCTTCCAACTCTGGTATTCTTTGTTCTAAATAGCTATGTCTGCCCATACAACCGCCTGATTTCAAGATGCCAAAATAGTATTGTACTGAGGGTTGGTTTAAATTTCAAGTCAACAGAAACTAAATGGACACCACATACCTTAAAATATGGTCTTAGGGTTAGGATTATGAATGGGTAGGTTATCTCCAAATGAAATAACTGCTGAGTGCTAATGTTTGTTAATGTTTATATTGACTACTGGCTGGGGCTTTATTTTATCTCCAATTGTGAAACAAAGGAATGTGGTTCCACTTCTTCCTGGTCCTGCTAACATAAATCAGTATTGATCCATGCACTGGAATCAAGGCTGGCCAATCCAATTGTATGTATTCTTGGGCCCAACTGTATTTTATATTCTTCATGATGCTGACAGTCTCTAAACAATAAAATTGAATCTGTGTCAAGTTTAGAATGTCAGGTGCAGATCCAAATATTTATAGCTTTTAACAAGGAGGAGGGACGTAAGGCAAGGAATGGTTTTATGTCATTTACTTTTATGTTATTTACTTTCTCTTTCACCTACTGATTTCTGTGGCACTGTATTTATTCTGGTAGCATGATTCTCCTGATTAACATCTTTAACTGCCAGCAAGCCACAGCTCTGATACAATGGACTCCTACCACTGGAGAAACAATCTTTCCTGAGAAGGGGCAAGATTTCCCAGCAACTATCCTGGCACCCTAGAGAACCAGAGTTCAAAAGCAGCAAAATATAAGCCTCTGGTAGTCTAAAAAGCAAATGAACCTGTCTTAAAAATATTTAAAAATAGAAAGTTTGAATTTTAGAACAATTTTAAAACATTAGATTTTTAAGGTAAAATAGAGTGCTGCATACAGTAAGTCTTATCTTGTTCTCTACAGGCTCTTTACTAAAATTTAGGAAGTTAGAAGGTTTGTTGTAGTGTTTTTAATTAATTTCTATAGCTGTCCAATCAATCAGTGATTCTGGGCAGTTTACAATGCCTTTTGTCCTTCTCTCATATCTATAATTTTTTCCTAAAAGAGAATTGGGGAAAATATTTTAAAATTTTTGTCAGTAAAATCCTTGAAACTCTCTGACTGAAACTTGGCATTGATGATGCCTTCTAATAGGACATCATTTCTGATATGTTTGTTTTATTCTGCCAAAAGATGAAGTGGCTTCAGCTGTCAGACATCTTCAAGTTTATCCATTATAACTTCTAGATATATTTTTTCAGTTCCAATCTTTATTCTCAAATCAGCTTATATGGAATCAAATTCTTACTGACCTCTTTGAATTTTGAGTCAGTAATTAAAAATAAACCAAGCTGGTTCATACAGGCTTATTAATGATACTATCCCATGCTAGGTTGGACAATATTTGTCCGAAATGGTATAGAGTTTCCTGCCTGAGCAGGGGGTTGGACTAGATGACCTCCAAAGTCCCTTCCAACTTTATTATTATTATTATTATTATTATTATTATTATTATTATTATTATTATTATATCCCATCTAGCTCAGAGATTAATGCCATTGGCTTTGTTATATGAAAGCCAATTATTTCCCCCAAATTCCACCCTATTTTTCATTTCATCTTTCTTTAGAAATATATTAACTATTGATTTGATTGCTTAAAGTTTCTGGAGGTTTTCTTTTTTAAAAAAATATATTTTTATTTTATTCAAAGGGAAGTTAAAATACTAAAATTCCAAAAACTTAAAATAAAAAACAAACAAAAATAAAAAACATAAAAAGCCAGATATTTAAAAAGTGCATTAAGAAACCACATATACATATATTAGTCCCCTAACTGAATATTGATTAGTACATTACTGCAATATTGGTTCCCACTTCTTGCAAAACACCCTCCCCAATTTTGAAAGTAGTAAATCTATTTGCAAATTATTGACTTATCATCTATTTACTATATTAATAACAAAATACTTAAAGGAATGATAATGATGGTGATGATGATGATAACAATAACAACAACAACAACAACAACAACAATAATAATAATAATAATAATAATAATAATAATAATAATAATAATAATAATAATAATAATATGAAAATTTCAAAACCCTCTGTTAACTGTTATTGTAATCTACTTGTACAAAATTTACCATGGCATCTTATCTATTCTAACAAATTTTTAACAAAGTTAAAAGTAACTCATCCTGCATCAAATATCCATGTTTCTTCATGGTATCTCTTATCAGTTGTTGTCTATTTAAAAGTAAAAAATTCAGCCTCCACAGTAGTTCTATCTTCCCAACAAATCCCAACAAAGACGTAGTTTCCAAATAAATGTAACAAATCTATTCTCCAATCTCCCTAAGTGCTCCTAGGAAAAAAAACAATTTGTTACTTCTCCCTTCAGTCAAGCTTCTATTATTGTAGAGGAATGCAGGTTTAAACGTCAAACAGATGTATGGGATAAGCTGAGTTACTTCTCTGTCTGTGGCATCCATATCTATTTGATCTGCAACTTTAATATCATAGTCCTTTTGTGCATCTAACTTATTCAAAGCCTCATGTTTCTGCATATTATTCATTACCATTATCATCTCATCAAACTTTTTTTAAAAAAACTTTAAAAGTTGCATGTTACCAGAAAGTCTTTCCTCAAATTTCAGCCAAAGTTGTTTGTCTGTAATGTGATCCATTGTTGCTCTCTGTAACTTGATCAGGGAACCTAGGACCCTGTCAGAATCCAATTATATTTCATCTCTAGTTATCGGCTATGGAAAATCCCATTTCTGCCCTCTCTGGATTCTGTCATACGATGAAGGGGAAGGGGGGTGAACAAACGGGTTTTATGGCCCTCACTTCCTTCGGTACAACTTCAAAAGAATTGAATGTGGATACCACCAAAAAGACTAAATCATAACAATGGGGCCATTAGCTTTCAACTGCTCCTATCTGAAGTCTCCCTTCCACCGGCAATGAGGGAAAAGGGGGTGGAAATGTAACGCCTGGGATTGTCCCTGGAAAGATGGTGGGGTGGGGTGGGCTGCTGGGGACCCCTTAAAACCTTGAACCATAGGGCTTGGGCCCCACATCCTGTCTAGAACGCCTGCAACTATTTTCTCTTAATAAAGGATGCCTGTTGGAAGAAATATTCCAAGAGTTCTGTCTTCTTAAGATGCAAAGTGGGGTGGGTCCTTACAGACCCTGATGCAGAAGAAAACAAAAAAGATATTTTCTGGATATTCTGGCCCAAAATTAAATAAAAAAGTCAAAAGAAATAAAATCCAAATAGTTTGCAAATACAAAAAAAATGCAAAAACCCTGTAGTGAGAGTCCAATAATAATGTATATCAAATGAAAGCACTTCACCATCCATAAATACAGCTTCTTTCCTTACACAGAGAGCAAAGGTTACTCAAAATAATCATATAAACCAAATGGAAAGAAAAAGAACAGTTAGAGTCCAGCAGGGGTTGAAATAAATCAGCATTCAACCAGTTGCTTAACTTTTAAAGACAAAAAGCAGAATAAAAAAATTCAAAAAGTGAAAGTTAAAACCAATGTTTGCTTAGAAAATGAAACTGCTAAAAGGAAGGTGGTTTTGCCCAGTGACTCCCATTCCCAAGTTGGTCCACGGCTGTTAAAAAGTTGTCTTCGGTCATTCCTAAGTGCTACCACTCAAATCCAGGAAGCAGCACTGTGAGAGAACTAGTTTTGGCAGCAAAAACAGCGGATTGTAAATAAGAGAGAAGAAAGGCTCTTACCATACAACAGCCATCTGAGAAAGAGTCCATGTCTCTGGTATAGTTTGTCTTCTAGTCCAACCCTCTGCTCAAGACTAATGGCTGTCTAGTCTCTTCTTAAAAATCTCCAGTGATGGAGCACCCACGATTTCTGAAGGCAAGCTGTTCCACTGGTTGATTGTCCTCACTATTAGGAAGTTTCTCCTTAATTCCAGGTTGCTGTTCACTTTGATCAGTTTCCAATCATTGTTTTTTGTCCTTCCTCTCTGGTGCTTTGGAAAGTAATTTGACCCCTTCTTTTTTGTGGCAGCTGCTCAAATACTGGAATACTGCTATCATGTCACCCCTATTTCTTCTTTTCTTTAGACTAGCCAAACCCAAGTCCTGTAGCCATTCTTCACGTTTTAGTCTCCAGGCTTTTGATCCTCTTAGTTGCTCTTCTCTGAACATTTTCCAAGATCCCAACATCTTTTTCATGATATGGTGACCAAAATTGGCTGCAGTATTCCCGGTATGGTCTCACTAAGGTTTTATAAAGCCATACTAATACTTTAAGTGATCTTGATTCTATGCCTCTGTTTATGCAACCCAGTATTGTATTAGCTTTTTTGGCGGCGGCTGCAAACTGCTGGCTCATAGTCAAGTGATCATCCACTAGGACTCCAAGGTCCTTCTCACAGTTACTGTTTTTGAGCCAGGACTCACCTAATCTGTACTTATACCTTTGATTTTTCCTGCCTAAATGTAAAACTTTGCTTTTCTCTACATTAAAATTCATTTTGTTGGATAGAGCCCATTGTTCAAGTTTGTCAAGTTCTTTCTGGATCCTGAGGTTGTCCTCTGGGGTATTGGCTATTCCTGCCAGCTTAGTGTCATCTGCAAGTTTGATGAGTTCCCCTTCAATTGACTCATCTAAGTCATTTATAAAGATATTGAAGAGTACTGGTCCTAAGGTGGAGCTTTGTGGTACCTCACTGCTTACTTCTCTCTATGTGGATGTAGTGCCATTGATGACTACTCATTGAGTAGTCATCAGCCAGCTACAATTCCATTTGGTGGTGATGTTGTCTATTCCACATTTTTCTAGCTTATCAAGAAGTAGGTTGTAGACTATTTTGTCAAATGCCTTACTGAAACATAAATATACTACATCCACAGCATTTCACTGGTCTACTAATTTAGTCACTTTATTAAAGAATGAAATAAGATTGGTTTGGAATGATCTGTTTTTAACGAACCCATGCTGGCTGCTAGTTATAAGTTTATTTGCTTCTAATTGTTTTGCAGATTTTTCCCATGTAATGATGTTACACTGATTGGTCTGTAATTTCCTGGGTCTGTTTTTTTTTTTTTCTTGAAGATGAGAACCACATCAGCCCTCTTACCAGGTGTTCTCTTTTACACTGATTGCCTTTTATGCAATATTATACAGAAGTAATTTTGCTCCTATGTATGTGCCAACCATTTTGTTCTTTCACTGAATATTTTAAAACAGTGGTCTTCAAACTTGGACTTTTTATGACTTGTCGACTTCAACTCCCAGAATTCCTCAGCCAGGTGGCTGAGGAATTCTGGGAGTTGAAGTCCACAAGTCATAAAAGGGCCAAGTTTGAAGACCCCTGTTTTAAAACAATGTAATTTTCCAACTTAGAGCTATAAATAGAAATTTTCAAAGCATATCTTGTAGTTAGCAATAATACAAATTGCTTATGAGGTTAAATAAGGATCTGAAATGTTTAATATGTCTTTTTTAAAAATAAAAAAAAACTTGAGGTATAGTATTTCAGTTATTAAATCTTATCCAATATCTCCCATTCATCAATTATTTTTTTTAGAACAAGTACAAAACTACAGTAACATAGAATAGAATCTCAGCTTGAATTGTTAAGAACAAAGATGGCTAAAATGGAATTGCCAGAGGGTGTGAAATTAATAAAGTCTAAGTGAAATGAACATGCTGTGTGACAAGCTGACAATCTAACAAGCTGATTATTGTATCCCAAGAGCAATTATCACAAAGCAAAGCAAGAAAAAAAATGAACGCAACCGAGATATTTATAGAAGAGGCAAAAGGATACAATGTAAAAGTAACCAATTAAATAGCCTAGGTGAGAAAGTGCCTCACTTGTAGAAATTAAAAAGCAGGAAAACAGGTGAGCAATTAGCTAAGTATCCTGTATCAGACACATAGCAAATGGAGATGAATGCAATTAGCGGTTAATTCAACTTACTATACCTTCCAATCAATGACACCCAAGATAAAACAACCAATTCAATATAACCCTTCCCCTTAAAAGAAAAAAAGAAATACAAACTTGTTAATCCCAAATTGCAATCAGCTGCCTTTTATTCTTTCTTTTTATGAAATGTTCGCATGCTAGAAACCAAAGTTGGAAGCTTAATATCAATCAGGAAAGCCTTGACTGATTATTTTGTAATAGCCAGTTCTGCTCAACAGAGTGTTATTGCATTAAGGATATTTTAGTTTTGATCTATTGTCAGAAATGATAAAACAAAATGTACTTTCACCAATTTGTAACAATGAGTAACAGTTGTTGGTTGTGGTTTGTTCTCCGAACTTCTTGTTTAGTTTCCAAACATTTCACCACCAGGTAACGTCATCAGCGGAATTTTGGTTGAAGTGTCTTGTTTCAGTTCTTTTCTGCTTTTATAGGTCTTATGTGGTCAGTTGATCAGTCATGCAGTGACTTGAACTCATAGGTCCACTGCTCATCCAATCAAAGTTTTGGATACACTATTGTAGATGACACCTTTGTCATTATCGAACACTCAAAGCTTCCATTTCTGATACTCCTTCGACATACAGTAGGATTTGTTTCCATGTTGTGGCTGACTGTGTGGTGTGACGGGGCTGACTGTGTGGTGTGACGGGATCTGAATGATGTGTGTCAGAGTATGAGGGTGACTGCTGGCATAGTTGATAATTTGGTCTGTGTGTATTGGTTTTTGGTAAACTTAGGTTTCTAGTTCACCACTATCCAGCCTGTCATCAAGGAACAAGAGTCTTTGATCGTTTTCTTCTTTGTGTGTGAATTTGATTCCTGAAAATACATTATTGAGCAGATGGTATGTTTCTTCCACCTTGGAGCATTCAATAATGACAAAGGTGTTGTCAGCATAGTGTAACCAAAACTTTGGTTGGATAAGTGCTAAGCTATGAGTTCGAGTTGCTGCATAACTGCCTCCACTATCAGATTAATCAAGCAACCAATGATGGTGTCAACCATCAGCTGACTCACATGACCCCCAGTGAGGGTGACGTCACACCAGATGACATTCACATGGTGTGACGAGTTGGTCACATGACCAACTGTCCTCATAAGACCTATACAATGCAGAAGAAAACTGAAACAAGACACTTCAACCGAAGTTCCACTGCTGACATTATCTAACCTGGTGACAAAACGTTCAGAAACTAAACAAGCTCAGAGAACAACCACCACCAACATCTACCACCCAAACTATTTTCTACCATTTCTAATAAGTAATAGTTTTTGTGCATTAAAAATAAAGTTAACTTACATTCCATTTTGCTGATTCTATATAGACCAGTTACTACTTGAACTCTCTACAAGAACTAGAACATGAAGATCAGTTACAATTATTAAAGTTTAGGTATCACATCTGGAACAGAAAATATACACTGTCTCATTTAGGATAAAAGGGGAGGGGAGAGATTAGTTTTGCCTTAAGATGGTTTGACGTCATAGTGAGACGGGTGCAGGAAGATGGGGCTCTGTCTTTCGCATTCGATTTCACCTGCTGGGGACCCTGGAAAGGGTTGAAAGTCACCCCATAAAGGCAATGAGCAAGGATAGGACCCTCCTTGATTGCAGGAGGGCAGCGGCCCTTCTGTTTGAACTGAAGAAGCCATCCAAACCAGCAAAGGAAAGACTGCCTACATTCATGTAGCCAGTCAGAAACTGTTGACAACTGAAGAAAATAAGCACCAGCAAGCAACTTTTCAGAAACGTGGATGAAACTGGATGAGACCTTATACTCTCTTTATGATTCTAAGAATTTTTCTTGGAAAAAATTGCCCAAAGCACCCTCCCTGATGAGAGAGGGAAGGGGAATTTCCACCCCATTTCCTCAGGAAAGGAAAAGTGCCAAATTAATTGCTTGGGGGAAAACAGAGAAAATTACAAGATTAATTTGGAATTAATACACATAAATGGCTTTGAAATTTGGGGACTAAAAGTGTTTTTGAGACTTTTTCTTAAAAAAAGAGAGACTTGAAAAGCTTGTAATATAAGTTTGGATTTAAAAAGCTGGAAAATGGTGTTAATGACATCTAGTGGCAAATTACAGCACTACAATTTGTTATGCTCAAAGGAAACTTGGCTTGAAGCCCAGATTCAGATAAGACTCTTTCTGTCCTTGAAAACTTTCACTTTTGAAGACTGCAACTGAATAAAGGGGGAAAAACTCTTGGGCTGCTTATCAGTGTGGCAGAGATGATGAGCTACTTTGAAATTGGCCTGCCTGAGAACTATGAATTATTATTATGAATTATTATTCATATTAACTGACTTTCAGAGCTGTGTTGTGGAGCTATTTCCCTGCAGGAGAAACACACATCATTGCTTGAGATGATGGAATATTTTGGATTATAAATCTTTGATTGATAAACAATTTTTACTATAAAGACCACCTACAAAAAATAAAATGGATGTCCCATACTCAGCTTTAAATGGTAAAAAACCATTCCTAACACTTGTCCCCAAAGTCTTCAGTTTGATATACCACCAAGAAAATATGGATGAAGATCAGAAAGAACTTATCTCCATGTTGAAATCAATATAAGAGAGTATTGCTTTAGCTCATGATGAGACTAAAAATAATACAAAGGAGATAAAAGAACAATTTTCTAACCTAAATTTACAAACCCAGAAAATGACTACAAAGAAGGAACTAACAACCCAGGAAATAGAGGCAAAACTAGACGAAGCAGATCCAAAGATGGAGGACCTAAAGAAGGAACTCAGACAACTGAAGAACTAGAAGACATAGTGATAATATCAGAAATGGAAAAGACATCTTACCAATCAAGATTTCAGAACACATTTGAGGAAAAAAAAGAAGAATTGATTAAATGGAAGATAGCGCTGTTAGGAGAACTGTGGGAAATTGGAGAAGGAGGGAGGCTGTTTAATGAATATCAATGGGCTAAGCGTTCTTCCAAAAATACTTTAACTAAATGATATTTTTTATTCCAAACTATATACATAAAAACAGAGGAAGAATTACTTGATAATTCAAATGCATTGACTTGGAAAGTTAGTTGGCAAAGGAAGAAAGCTAGAGTAAGACTAAAGAAAATAGAGGTTTTGACCCATTAGATGGGATATTAGATGTTTGAATATGGTGGAGAATAAATAATTGCTAGAAATAGAAGTATTATTATAACTAGAAAGATAAGATATGTAATTAGAATATTAGATTTTGGTATGAGAAGGGAAGCAGGAAAATGCTAAGTAGTTTGAATAAGGGAAGCTTTTGGTTACCCAAATATAACTTACTTTGGAATTATAAACAATAGAGACATTTTGAACACTGATGGGAATTTAAAACAAAAAACAAAAAACGAAAACAGGATACTGATTGAACATATGGATGTTAAGTCCAAATGCAATTAAAATATGTTTTGGTTAGAAAAGAGATCTTAAACTGACATTGATATTATGAGAAAAATGTAACAAAGATGTTGATATTTAATTATATAATTACTAATAACAATAAGCAGAGGGTTTTTTTTCATAGAACGCACCAGAATTGAGTTCCGGCACCTTTTTTCAATGGATTTTCCAGATTGCATTCTTTCCTATTGTTTCCCTTCCTATCCTCATTTGTTTTTGAAAATGCTTCGCTGGCAGTATGGTATGAACGGGGTCCACTCCGGCGCTGTCTGCCTCCTCTAGGAGAGCCATGAGGTGCCGGAGCATCACAGCCAGAGCGTGGCTTGATTTGCTGGGTCAGACCATGTGGCATGGAAGCCGATGGTGGTGGTGGAAGACACATAAACATGGAAGCCATCTTTCATGAGAGGATTACACCTTACAGAAGGTGGGGTGTGAGGTTAAAAAGAGGCAAAGCAAGAGGAAAGAAAGGCAGCTGGCGTGGAAGCTTGCCCAACAGCGAAACTTTGCTGTTTCAGTTCCTTGGCTAGTTCAAAGGCTGGGATGTCTACGAAAATCTCTTTTTAGTCTTTTATACTTTATATTCAGTCTGCAGAGGGGAAGAATAAGAATAAAGCCAATGTCTTGTTTGATTTGGAGGTATTATTATGAATAATAATATATATTAATTATTAATTGGTCCGATATAAAGGTAGACCTACAGTATGAGGTTTAATCAGATCTATTAAATTGGGTTTAACTTAAAGATAAATTAAAAGTAATCTGTTTACTGACAAAATTTCAACTTTAATTTGTTTCAAGTCAATATCCATATTAAACTTCAAATGTAAATTTTCCACCTTGTTTGATAACTTCTTAAAAATAATTCAATCTTTGGGCTTCCGGTGGCTCCGCCAGCGTCGATGGAGTCTCTAACGTGAGGCTCCGTTCTCTGAGTCAGTAAAGCCGTCAACAACAGCGCTCATCAGCTGTTTGTTGCGGCGAAAAAACTCCCCTTCGGGCAAAGAAGGGGAGTAGAGCATCAAGAGCCGGGTTGAGCCCTTCCAAGACCCCTGGAAAAAATTTTCAGGGGCAGAGAAGGTGTGCTCCCCAGGCACTTGAAACGCTCCTGCTCAGAGACGCTTCTGTCGGCTGACAGAATTAGACGTCGCGACCGCCTCTGCTTTTAAAGGAGATTAATAAGGACTTTATACAGACGGAATGGATACAGGAGTCTTTTGAATACTGCAAGTATTTTTTTACTTTGTTTCTGCCTTTGTATCTACAAACTTTTCTGAATCAACATAATCCTTTTAAGATGGCGTTTGCTCTTTCTACTGAGTGAAAGTGAAAAATGAAAGTGTTTACTCCGCTGAGAAAATGAAACTGAATTTTTCTTTTTCCTTTGAAGAGATGTTTGAGATACTATTTGGACTTGATTTATTTATTGATTTATTTAATCAACTATAATTTAATTGGATTTTAAAAGAAATTGAGAAGGGCGGAAGTGGAAAAATTTTTACTTTTTTTTTTAGTTCTCCTTTCTCTTCCTCAATTATGACTACAAGACAAAAGGCAGCTGCTAAGGCGGCTATGCCCTCTCCAGGACAGCTAGTTAAATCACAGTCTGCTCCTTTAGAATCTCAAGAGCCTGCACAGTCTGTTTCACAAATGCTTACAGTGAAAGATTTACAATCTGCTTTAACAGATGTAATATCCTTATTTAATGATAGGTTTGATAAATTGGAAGATAAATTTGATGTGAAAATAGAGGAAAAGATGGCAGAGCAGAAAAAAGACTTTAAAGCTATGATAGAAGCCTCTAATCAGGAGATGAGAGAAGATATTGTAGACGCTATTAAAGGTGTCTGGGACTATACTATTGCTGTTGAAGAGAAATTAGAAAATGCTGAGCAGCATTTTGAAGAAAAATTAGAAGAAATTAGAAGTGATGTACAAGATCAAGCTACTTTGACACAATATCATCAGATGCAGTTTGCGGTTAGAATTAGGGGATTTAGAGATGTATTAAATGAAAACCAAGAGGACTTAAGAAAAAAATTTTCTGAAGCTTTAGCAAAATTTTTGGATGACTCAGTTGAGAATGTGGCCTGGCAGATTGAACGATTGTTTAGAACGAACTCACGTATTGCTGTACAAAGGAATTTGCCTAGAGACATTGTGATATACTTTAATACAAGAAAATATAGAAATTGGGTTCTTTCTATAGCTTATAATAAACAATTGAGTGTTGCTGGCCAGGAAGTACAGGTTTTGAAAGAGATACCTCCTAAGATGTTGAGATCAAGGAAAGATTATGCCTTTTTGACGGAGGAGCTTAAAAGAAGAGAAATACAATATAGATGGGAGGTACCAACTGGACTGTCTTTACTTTTTAAAAATAAAAGATACCGTTTGTTTACTGTTGCTAAAGCGAAGGATTTTTTTGAGAATATATTGATGGTTGATAGATCTACTTCCCCAAAACCTAAGGGGGCAACTTTGGTTAAAGATTTAGAATTATTGCAATCTGCGGAATTTCAACAACCTCGACTAATTTCATTGGTTCTTTTGGATAAAGCAGTTGAACAACCAGTGCAGTCAATTGATATTTTTCAACCTTTGGCAGTAGACAAGCCTAAAGATCCAAGGCGTGTACGTGAATCTACTAAGGTTATTGAACAAAGAGAAAAAATACAACCAACTCAAACCAAGCAAACTGATCTGACATCTATGGAAGCCATGGGAGCAAGACCCAAGAGGCAGGAAGAAGTGGAATGGTCTTTGCAGAAGCTTTCACGTAAAGGCCATGTCAAATAAATATTTGACGTGGAATGTTAACGGTTTAAATTCTCCACAAAAAAGGAGGAAGATATTTCATTATTTGAAGCAATGTAAAAATGATGTAATCTGTCTACAAGAAACTCATATTAGATCTTCTGATCAGAAATATTTGATTAATAATAAGCTGGGTACACATTTTGTGGCATCATCTCTAGTTAAAAAAAATGGAATTGTTATTTATGTTAAAAATAATATAAAAGCTAAATTAATAGAAGCAGATAATCAAGGTAGATTTTTAGCTATAGAAATTTTACTGGATGGGAAGAAAGTTCTCTTGATGGGTATATATGCTCCAAACCAAAAAACAAGGTATGTTTTATAAATCATTACACAAAAAGTTATTAGAGTTGGATTACAGATCTTGTATTTTAATGGGAGATTGGAATGGAATCCTTGATGCTGGTTTGGACAAGAAAAAGACTTCACTAGTTTCTCAATCGCGTTCAATTTTGCCTAAATCTTTTTTTGATATTAAAGATGATTTTAATTTGTTAGATATTTGGAGAGAAAGACATGGTAGGGATCAAGAGTTTACTTTTTTCTCTGACAGACATCAATCATTTTCTAGAATTGATTTTATTTTAACTACTAGTGATTTTATGCTAAATTTAAAGAAAGTTAAAATCTTACCTAATGTATTGTCTGATCATAATCCAGTTATGATGGAATTAAGGACTGGCCAATTTTTAAGCAGATCCTGGAGACTTAATGAAAACTTGTTTAAATATGAAATGTATGTGCAAGAATGTAAAAAGGCTATCAAGGAATTTTTTAGGTTAAATAAGAATGTAGGCTTACCAATAGAAACGGTGTGGGACTCTAGTAAGGCCCACATGCGTGGAATATTAATTGAATTGAATGTTAGGCATAGACGTAAACAAGAGGAAAAGAGGCGAGTTTTAGAAGCGGAAATAAGAAAGAAAGAGTTATTATTAATAGATAATCCAGATGATAGTAATATTAAAGAAGGGATAAAGGTTTTACGGAAACAATTTGATATTTTGATGACCGACCAGGTTGCCAGGAATATACAATATGCTAAACATAATACTTTTTTTAACGCTAATAAACCTGGCAGATGGCTGGCTTATACATTAAGGAAAAAACAAAAATCCCGTTTAATTGAGAAGGTAGAATATAAGGGGCAAGAAGTATTTCACCAAGAAACTATTAAGAAGGCTTTTCTAGAGTTCTACACCAAATTGTATGCTGAAGAAAAAGTTCAAGAGGAAGAGATAGATGCCTTTTTACAAAATCAAAATGTTTCGGAAATCACTTTGGAACAAAGAGATAGATTAAATGCTTTGATTAGGTCAGAGGAAATTATTGATGCAATTAAACAATTGAAATTGGGAAAATCTCCAGGAACTGATGGTTTTACCACGATTTATTATAAGTGTTTACAGGAGGAAATGGTGGAACATTTGAGGGAGTTATTTGTCAATATACAAGAGGGTGGTCGGGTTCCACCCTCTTGGAAAACGGCTAATGTATGCTTGATTCCTAAAGAGGGCAAAGATAATGTTCAAGTAGAAAATTTTAGACCTATCTCCTTGTTAAATACGGATTACAAGATTTTTGCAAAAATCTTGGCTAATAGATTAATGACAGTTTTGACACAGAAGATTCACCCGGATCAAACTGGTTTTTTACAAGGGAGACAGATGAAAACCAATGTTAGACAACTTGTTAACATATTGGAATATTTGGATAAACATATTCAAATACCGGCTGTCTTAATGTTTTTAGATGCAGAAAAAGCTTTTGATAGATTGAATTGGACATTTCTGCAAAGGCTTGTGGTAAGGATGGGAATGGGGGACCAGTTTATTAACTCTATATCAGCTATATATCAGAAACAAACAGGACAGATCATAGTGAATGGACAATTAACAGATTCATTTAATATAGAAAAGGGTACTAGGCAGGGTTGCCCCTTATCCCCTTTGTTGTTTGTTTTAACTTTAGAGGTACTATTGAACAGGATTAGAGCATCAGAGGAATTAAAGGGGGTACAAATTAGACAACATGATTATAGATTATGTGCCTTTGCAGATGATTTACTTGTGACACTAACTCAGCCAGTACAATCGGCTCAGAGTTTGATGGAAATTATTCGAAATTATGGAAAAGTTTCAGGTTTCAAATTAAATTTATCCAAGACAAAGATGTTGGTTAAAAATTTTGATAATAAATTAAAACAAGATCTGGAAAGAATAACGGGATGCGAGATAGTTAAAAAAGTTAAATATTTAGGAATTTATATAGAAGCTTCAAATGGTAAATTATATAAGAATAATTATGAACTCTTATGGTGCAAAGTACAAAAAGAATTGGAGAATTGGAAAAAATTACAATTATCTATGTTGGGCAGAATAGCCGCTATTAAAATGAATGTATTGCCGAAATTCTTATTTTTATTTCAAATGTTACCAATACTTAAAAAGGATGGAAATCTTGATGAATGGCAGAAAGGTATAAACAAATTTATCTGGGATGGCAAGAAACCAAGGGTCAAATTTAAAATTATTCAAGACACAAGAGAGAGAGGTGGTTTGAAAGTGCCTAATTTTAAATTATATTATGATGCAGCAGTTCTAGTGGCAATAAGTGATTGGATTAACTTAACAAATGAAAGAATATTAAATATAGAAGGATATGGGTTAGTATACGGGTTCCACGCGTACTTAGTTTATGATAAAAAACTGGATAGGGGTTTTAAAGAGCATATAATAAGAAACTCTGTGTTGCGTGTCTGGAAAAAGTATTATTATAAGTTAAATGGCAAAATTCCTTTATGGACAGTCCCCAGGCACGCAATACAGAGTGTAGGTATACAACAAATTCAAGACGTGGTGCCCTATGATAAACTTTTAAATAAAGACGGGAATAGCCTAGAACTGAAATCATTAGACAGATTAAGGGAGGAAGGTATAGCTCATAATTGGTATTATTATGCACAACTTCAAGCCAGATGGCAAAAAGATGTCAAGATGGGTTTTTCCTTAAAGGATGATGAAAAATTAATTATACAAATTAGAGATCAAAGAATGATGCATATTAGAAGAATATATGATGCTTTAATTGAAATTGATTCTGGAACTGAATTAATTAAAGATTGTATGATTAAGTGGGAAGATAATTTCGGACACCCAATTATGATGGAAACTTGGAAAAGAATATGGGTGAAAAATGTTAAATTTACACAAGCTCAGCATTTAAGAGAAAATTTTTACAAAATGTTTTACAGATGGCACTTAGATCCAAAAAAATTATCGTTTATGTATCCAAACTTGCAACCCAAATGTTGGAGATGTGATTCTATGGACGCTACTTATTTTCACATTTGGTGGTCTTGTAAAAAAATTAAGGCTTTTTGGATAAAAATATGGTGGATTCTTCAAAATATCTTGAAAAAGCGTATTGAGTTTGTACCACAGTTGTTTTTGTTGGGTATTACAAAGGACTGTTCCACCATAGAGACTAAATTGATTTTGAACTTGACTACAGCTGCAAGATTGTTGGTGGGACAATATTGGAAGTCATCTGAAATACCATCTATTGAAGAATGGACATTAAAAGTTACCCATCTTGTTGAGATGGCCAAGATTTCGGCATACCTGAAGAACCACTCAAATGAAACGTTTTTGATGGACTGGAAGAAATGGATTGATTATATGCAAAAGAAATATCAGTTGAAAGAATTAGATTTGATATATGGATAAATACTTTAATATAGTAGTTTAGTGGGGTTTCTTGCGTTTTTTTACCCTGTATTCATTCTGGGAAGCCTGGGGGGGAGGGGGGAGGGAGATAATATATATCAGTTTATTTTTTTTTTCAACTGTAGTTGGGGGTTTAAGGGATTAGATAATTTTTGTAGGATGCTCGGGAGAATTTTAGTTAGCGCTATAGATGTTGAGGAGGAGGAATGAAAGTTCAAGAGAAGTGGGTTGTTGGAGGGTTTTGTGGAGGGGGGTTCCGAGCTGTTACTTGTATGTTTTTTGTTTTTTTTTTAATATGTAATTTGTTTGTTCTCAGTTGAATCAATATGTTATTACGTTATAATTGTTAAAAGTTTTTTAAAAAATTTAATAAAAAAAATTATAAAAAAAAATAATTCAATCTTTTACAAGTAACCAAATTTTGTTTTATTGGGCCAATTTCCTTCCACATAGAAAGCTGACATTTCCACTCATTAAACTAAATGGGTATGCCAATGGTAAATGTCCCAAAAGATTAATAAAATGCCTTCCTGTAATTTAAAGCCACACAGTGCATGGTTACATTAATAGTATTAACTTACCTTGAACAAAATCCTAGTCTTTTAGATACACTAAAAATTGAAGGGGTTATTTTTTCAACTACAAAGGTAAACCTAGGCAAGGCAGGTTGTATGATGTGTATGAATTCCAGCACCTTTTTTTTTTTTTTACAAAAAAAGCACTGACAGAATTGTATTTGCCTAGTGTGGGAAAACAGGTACTATCAGAAGAAGAGAGGAAACATTTGATGGTGTAATATTGGATCTAGACTGAAGAAGTTAATTATAGACCATTGAATTACTAATGAACCCAGACAACATGTTGTTTATTAAGTATTTCACTGTAAAACTAGAAAATTAATAAAATATTTATATAAAAAAAGAAATAAACATAGATTTTTTTGAAGATGCATGTAATGTTATTACCACATAATTGGTAAAATGTAGACCATGGACTATTGGCTTGCAAGTTTAGTCTCCAAACTGGAAGTTTTGGCTACTATAGAATAACATCAGCATATCTGAGTTAAACTTTTTGTTTAAGCATCTGAAAAATGGACTGGTATTGTGACATTATTGCTTGCCAAAAGTACTACATTTACTATGATGACACTATTCCCATCTTATTAAAAACATTATGTGAAAGCCTGAATTGACCAAAGAGATCAATATATGTTTGCTCATCTGATAACAACAATAGCAATGTATAAGATTTACAAAGGAAGAAGAATAAATGCTAAAGATCCTGAATTAACAAATGGAAAGTATTAAGTTCTGGGTTTGAGTGCAATGATGAAGACACATGGAAACCTTGAAGAGTTCTTTATTCTTACACTCAACAACTCACAAAAGAAAACAGTCTTCTTTTAAAGGTGAATGGACCCGGACAACGGCACAATGCAACTAAAGTATTTCTTACCTTGTGCATGCGTGCAAGGCTGGTGCCGCTCAGTCTGGTCCCAGGCAGCCTTGGAATGCCCGGGACCAATGCAACATCCCGAGCCTGCTTTTGCAGACTCAGGACACAACACCCCTCCCCCTTTGATGGAATATTCCTGATACCCACACCGGTGTCTATTCACTGGCAGGAGTGTTATACATTCCAGTAATCAAATGCAATGAGCCTGAATGTTTCCGAAATCAAAAAATGTTACACATTCTATCTGAATGCTTCCTGTATTCAGGGTTCCCTGAAATCCTTATGGACTTGACAGCAACTTCACAAATTCCCTAAGATGTTTGGGTGGGCACTTTGCCCGCTGCAACCTTCTCAGGCCAAACGGGATTGCCTGGCCCCCCTGTTCACCTACCAGGCAAGGCAGGCCAGGGTGTTGCTGCCTCAAATTCCCAGGTGACCTCGGTGAGGGTGCCTGGCCTACCTGCTCACCTACCAGGCTAGGCAGGCCAGGACTTTGCTGCCCAGAATACCTGTTTGACCCGCCCATCTGCTCGCTGGCTGAACCCTCTAAGTCCAAACCAGCATACCTTGGAGGGGTGGAAGTCCCTGGGTCCACAATGAATCCTTCTTGGGAACACTGTCCTTCAAATCCAAGGCCAGCGGATGGAGAGTGCTGGGTCGCGAAAGTGCCCCAGTACCCAGTGGCCCCCGAGCACATGGCCAAGGTGCCAGAGTCAGGAGACACTTCCCTGGCAACCCCCCTTGCTGATGACCTCCTTTTGGGAGCAATTGCGGAATCGGACAAGCGCCCCTATTGGAATTCTTCTTCTCTTGCAGTTTGTGAATTGTTAGGATTGTCAGTCTCCCTGTCTGGAGCACTATCTGTCATATGTGAATACTGTGGATATCCCCGGTGTGACTCCCTGTATGGAGTGATGATGGATGTGTGGGATGACCCCCTATCCCATGAATTCCTGTCAGGAGCACTTGTGGAACCCTGTGATGACTCCCCCATAGCCTCAGCTGCGGTTAGTGATGACCAGTGAAACTGATCCCCAGAAAGCATGTTATGGTTCTCCTCCCTCCCCCAGAGCAGAGCCAGGAGCAGAAGGGTGAGAGTCCAGTCTCCAACGCAGTTGGTCTATGTGTCTGCGCAGAACATGGCTGTCTTCCAAGGCCACTTCATATGACAAAGGCCCTGAGACCTTGCAGACCATAGCTGTGACCCAGAGATGACCAGGCCCATAGTTTCTTGCCCAAACCAGATCGCCCACTTGGAGTCTCCTAGGTGCCCGTGGTTGTGACACCTGTGAAGCCACCCGGTCAGAGTGCAGCCTGTCCAGTTTAGTGATGAGGCAGTGACCTCAGTGGAGTTCAGCGGGGCTCTTCCCTGTGGCAGTGCATGGTGTGGTGCAATGGGCAAGAAGGAAATCTGCTAACCTGTGATGCCAGTTACCATATGTTAGTTTCTTGAGAGCATCCTTGGTCGTGTGCACCATCCTCTCTGCCAGCCCATTGGAAGATGGATAAAAGGGAGCCAAAGTTGCATGGCAGATCAGGTTGGCCTGGAGAAAAGCCTGGAACTCAGAAGAGGTAAATTGAGGGCCATTATCTGAAACCAGAACATCTGGAAGACCGTGTGATGCAAAAATTCCTCTCAACACTTGGATGGTTCTGGCAGTAGTAGTGGAGGAAACAGGAATAACCTCTAGCCACTTGGAATGGCTGTCAACAACAACCAGGAAGAATTGCCCCTGAAAGGGCCCAGCATAATCTATATGAACCCTAGACCATGGGGTTTGAGTTTCCTCCCACCTATGTACTGGGGCCTGAGGCATTTCAGGCCTAGACTGTTGGCACACTTGACACCCGTGCACCTGAGCCTCAATGGCTTTATCAAGTCCAGGCCATCAAAGATGGCTGCGCGCAAGCACTTTCATCCTGACTATACCAGGATGTCCCGCATGCAGAGAGATCAAGATTCTAGATCTCAATGAGGCTGGGATCGCTACCCTGCTTCCCCATAACAGGCAACCCTTAAAGGTGGACAACTCATGCTTCTTGAGCCAGAAGCTTTGGAACTCAGTATCAGGGCACTTGTCAGCCCATTCTGACAGCACCCATGTCAGTACGCGTGTAAACATGTGATCAGTGGCAGTTTCTGCAGCCACATCCCTAGCATTGAAGGGAGACTCAGGCAACTCCTGGATGGACAGAATATTAATGGCTGGAGCAGGATCTGGTTCTACTTGGTTCAGGGGTAGTCTACTCAGGCCATCAGCATGACCCATTTCTTTCCCAGGTTTGTGAATTAATGTATAGTCATATGCTGACAGGAAAATGGACCAACTCAGCATATGAGGAGAAATGATATGTGGGGTCTTTTTATTAGTGGTAAACAAACCCAGCAGAGGCTTATGGTCAGTAAAAACCCTGAAGTGGCAGCCATATAAGAAATCATGAAATTTCTTAATACCAGCTACTAAGGCCAAGGCTTCTCTGTCAATCTGAGCATAATTTCACTCTGCAGAAGACAGAGTCCTTGAATAATAGGCCACAGGGACCTGTGTCCCATCAGCCTTCAGATGGCTCAGTACAGCTCCCACCCCATAAGGAGATGCATCGCATTCGATGCAAACAGGCAGTTGCTCATTGAAATGCACTAAAACAACATTAGAAGTGAGCAAGTTTTAACCTCATTGAAACTCTTTTCATGGACTTTAGTCCACTGCCAAGGAGCCTGCTTGCCTAAGAGCCTGTGTAGTGGCTCTGCTACTGCAGCTTTATGTGGGAGAAATGCATGGTAAAAATTTAATAGCCCCAAGAAGGCTTGCAGCTCACTCTTAGACTTAGGGCTTGGGGCCTGCTGGATAGCTTGCAATTTAGTGTCAGCAGGGTGAAAGACTTGGGCATCTATCCTGAATCCTAAGAAGTCAGTACAAGTGACTCCTATCTTACATTTATCCTTCTTTTGTTTAAGGTCTGCTTTTCGAAAATGAAGCAAGCCCTTAATCTCTCTGCTAAATTTTGAGATGACTCCCCAGCAATGAGGACGTCATCGAAGTAGGGACAGACCCCAGGAATACCTCAAAGTGTGCTCTCCATGACACTTTGGAATATGCCAGGGGCTACATTTACCCCAAATTGCAGTCTCTTGACCTTGAAGGCCCCCCTGTGAGTTACAATAGTCTGGGCCTCTGCAACTGCCTCATCAACAGGTAGCTGGTGATAGGCTTGTGTCAGGTCCAACTTTGCAAAAATACATCCCCCCCCTTGAGGGAAGCCAGAATGTGACTTACCACAGGTACTGGATAAGTGTGCTGTTGCAGTGCCTTATTCAGTGTGTATTTGTAATCAGCACATATACGTATGTCCCCATTAGCCTTTAGAGGCATTACTATGGGGGTTTCCCATGGACTTGAGTCCACAGGTTCCAGAATGCCCTGCTGGAGCAATTTGTCCAGCTCAGCATCTATCTTACCCTTGAGGGCAAAAGGTACCCTCCTAGGTTTAACCCTGATTGGTGTGATGTTTGGGTCTAACTGAAGCAAAGTGAGAGGCCCCTTGTAGAATCCTAACTCTGAACTAAACACATCTGCAATCTCCCTGCAGACTTCTGCAAGGCTCAATGTTTGCAAATGGTGCAGCCTAGTTACCTGGATTCCTCTAACCAGTCAAGTCCAATAAGACTTGTACGTTCACCACCATCAACCACCACATCTAGGGGACCCTTAAAATCCTTATGCTGTACTTTAAGGGTGGCCTCCCCCTTAACACACATCATAGAATTCTGAAAATCTGTAAGAATTAGATTGGATGGCCTGAGTTTAACTCGAAGGCCACTGCTGCTGCATATCCTTTTGAAGGTATTAATGGAAATAATGGAAAGAGCGGACCCAGTGTCCAACTCCATTGATAAGGGAACCCCTTGCAACCTTAAGTTAATGGACAGTTTCTTCTTAAGGGGCTTATGTGTACCTGTTCTCAAAATACTCCTGCGCGATGCGCAGAAGCCCACCCTATGTTGGCTGGGGACCCTGGTACCTTTCAGATGCAATTCTTCACAAGGATGGACCTTCTGGCGATCCAAACAGATGGATGCTATGTGGCCTTGCTTGCCACATGCTCTGCAAATGGCAGAATGGAACTTGCAGTCAACTCGCTTGTGGCGACCTCCACACCCGAAGCATTGAAGAGATGCTGGGGCATTTTCTGGACATTCCTTCTACCTCCTTTCAACTGGTTGGTAAAGCCTATTCACCTCTTCTTCAGGGTCCTCATCTGATCCTTCTCGAGCGTCCTCTTGATGGACTGTAGCTGTCTCTGTAGAGTTCCTGGTGAGCCATAAGGTCTTCACAGCCCCACCTGCTGCTTCCTCAGTTGTCACCTCTCATAGTGCATCTTGGAATGAGACTTCTTTCTTAGCAAAAATCTTCTGCTGCAAGTCTCTGTTTCTTAGCCCACAAATGAATCTATCTTGCAGCCTCTCTTCCAGATCTTTGAACTCACAAGGCCTGGCTGCTCTCCTTAAGGCCACAATAAAATCTGTAGCAGATTCACCCTGCCTCTAGTCCCTTTGATCAAACGCGTGTCTCCAAGCAATAACAGACAACTTTGGCTGGAATTGTTCCTTCAACAGCTTCTTCAAGTCAGTATAAGTCACTGACTCCAAAGGTGCAGGGGCCACCAGATTCTCTGCAATCTCAAAAGCTTCCTGTCCACAAACGCACAACAGAGTTGCAGCCTTCAAGCCATCTTCTCTAATTTGATTTACTCTGCAATAGTTCTCCACCCTAGCTACATAAGAATTCCATCTTTCTGGGTGTGAGACATCAAAGTCAGACAAACGCCCTATCTTTGCCATTCTTAGTTGCAATCTTCACTCCTTGTTCCTCTGCAAACTTTTCTAAGGGAAAGGGTCTTGTAGCTGAACTCACCCTCCAGTGACTCTGTACTGGCAGGCTGGAACACTGATTCAGATGCCATCTTCCTTCTTC
This sequence comes from Bothrops alternatus, assembly GCA_034064705.1. Classification (NCBI taxonomy): domain Eukaryota; kingdom Metazoa; phylum Chordata; class Lepidosauria; order Squamata; family Viperidae; genus Bothrops; species Bothrops alternatus. The sequence goes on from JARGCV010000085.1 coordinate 7,153,245, forward strand.
AGGACTTCTAGGTAAGTCCACAAAACTTCCTTTTTTTGTTTGTAGAATATCCCACCTTTGTCGCCAGTGTTAAGTTCTGGGTTCGAGTGCAATGATGAAGACACATGGCAACCTTGAAGAGTTCTTTATTCTTACACCCAACAACTTACAAAAGAAAACAGTCTTCTTTTAAAGACGAATGGACCCAGACAACAGCAAACAATGTAACTAAAGTATTTCTTACCTTGCGCATGCACGCAAGGCTGGCGCTGCTCAGTCTGGTCCTGGACAGCCAGCATTGTGTGCATGTGCACAAGACTGGCGCTGACCAGTCTGGTCCCGGGCAGCCTTGGAATGCCTGGGACCAATGCAATGTCCCGAGCCTGCTTTTGCAGGCTCAGGACACAACAGAAAGAATGAAAGAAAAATGGATTGTGGATCTGTGAAAGTAGTGAGAAAGAGAAAGCTATATTAGATCTGAATTTTCTCTTTTGATCTTATGGACTGGAAAGGCTGAATGCATGCAGGAATTAATTTTTGTCCAATCTCCAATTTTCCTTTTTGGGAGAAAGTGGTTAGACTTCAGCTCCAGGGAATTTAAAGGAGACACACTGTCAGGATCTAACAATGTCAGGATTCAGGCCAACTTACAACATACAAGTTACAAATAGTATACACTGTAGGTCACCAGAAGCCATTATGAAAGAGCCAAAATGGAAAAAATATAACTTTTCTAGAGCTCCATCATCTCCCAGCAGCTTTCAGTGCCTTCTGGACTGACTATGAGGTTTGGCGTAAGAGGCACTTTTCACAGTGGTTCTTTCCTTGTAGTTACTTTCAGTCAATGTTAATAGGGAAAGATCAGTCTCACAGTTTCTCACTTATGGGGTGCTGCAAGGCTCAGTGCTCATATCACTTTTGTTAACATCTACATGAAACTGGTGATGAGGTCACCTATTGGTTCAGTTTAGTTATAAGCTAATGATACTCTAGCAATCAAGCACTCTACAGACTAGCACTCAATAGAGTGCCAACATATTAACATATTGTTATTTTAAAATGTGGGACTTCTGAATTTATTCAGATCAGCATCTAGAACACACTTACCTAAATGTTATTATAGTTGGGGAAAAAAACAAGTTTGATGGAAGAATAATGAAATATCCACAGTGGATTATAAAATTGACAGAAATAGCAAAGCTGACCAATTTGATCAGAGGAAAAAAATAAGAGCTTTTTTAAAAGTTTTTTTAGAAGCCTTATACAGATTTTTTACTGAAGGAAGAAAAAATAAAACTGATGATTTATAGATTTGAGGATTAGGGAGGGTTAAAGTGAGAGAGAAAGAGTAAGAGGGCAATTACTTGAAAGAAAGAAGGTCAGATGTCATAATTCTCCACTTCTTTTCTATCGTCTTTTTTCTTTACTTTTTCATTTAATACTTCATATTTTTACTGTATTGAAAAATTCTAATGAAATATTAAAATAAAATATTGTTTTGGAAGAAGTTGAAGAAGAGTAAAGAATTAGCCTCCAGCACAGTGAATGGAAATAAAAATAAATTTGATAATATGGAATAAAATTATGTGAAGAAATACTAAAAGGAATAATTTTTAGCTCTAATGAAAATAATAGTACTATCTTGAACTGAAACATGACTAGAGGCACATAATATTTATTACATATTCTAATTGGCTATTGTAATCAACTTCAGTCATGTAATTTTTTTCTTCAGGATATATCATGGAGAAACTGAGAAAAGTCACTGCAAGTATCTATAGATTTTATTAATTTATAGATTAATAAATGAAAAGGGATTTTTTCTGTTTTTCTAAGACATTAAATATTGACTCTTTTCTTTCCGAAGAAAAGAAAAGACTACAATCCTTGGAATGGAAACAGCTTGTCACATAATTCAGCAGGCAAACAATAATCAGGATGAGTGGTAAAATCACCACATAGCAACAGTAGCATATTCAGCAGGAAATGGTGTTGTTATTAAGCCACTATGTTTGCAGCTATTTAAAAGATATAGATCTGTGTTTTTGATAAGTGGTGCAACGTAAGTGTGCTTTCAACAGTTTTCATGTTTCTTTGGAATAAAGAAATATAGCAAAATGACACATGTATTAGCTGACAACTTGCCCACAGGGGCATCATATACTGTAGCTGAAAGCTGTCAAGTTTAGTTCTGTTCCTGAATATAACAAGCTGCTGCTGTTGCCATAATATTCTAATGGACCTAGAGATTATAAATTATTATTCAGGATTGTCCTTTTACATTAAACATCTGCATGTGTTCAGGAAGCGTTGTCTTGAACATTTATTATATCTATAACCTAAGCTCCCTAAGCTGTTCATCATGGCCCATCAGTGACAGGGAAAAAGTGCTTCTCGAGGAAGCAGAATAAAATCCTACACAATTGGAGATATACACATATTAGTGTATTATATTACATAGAGTTAGTAACTGGAATCGTCTTTTCTTTTTACCTTCTTTATTTTCATCATATAATACCAGATTGTGGAGTAGGTGATAATGTGCAAAGCTTGAAACTATATTATCCAGAGTTGAAAGGTGTTTACACTAAAATAATTTCATTCTACAACTGAACATGTAGAAAGGTAAAATATTAAGAACTCACAATAAGACATAATGATTAGAAAGGCTACCAAAAAAAATTAGACAAAGAAAGTCCAGGAAAAATTTACATAAGCTTTAAAATCACACCATGATGGGGCATTTTGCTAAACTGCATAGGGAATTTGACCTCATTTCAGATGCCACAACCTAGAATATCCATCTCTGTATTACAAATTAAAAAACCCATGAAGTTATAATACAATCAAAAGGACATTCCTAGGCATTTATGGAATCAGGAAGTTTCTCAAATAGGGTGGTTTTGACCTGTTCTCAGTTTAATCTGGAAGTTCCTATCATAAATCAGAATAAATATGAGATGAATAAATTAATGTATGCCTTGGTGATAAAGTGAAGTTGATGTGATATTCTGATTCTAACACCATTAGTGAAATTATTTATTTACACAAAGTGTCTGGAGCTTGGAGCTATTACAAGTAAAAGAAGGATTTCCTATCCTTATATTTTACAGGGAGATAAATAGAATGTTTAATGTTCAGTCTGAATTCTGGAATAAAATAATTCTTCTGGAATGTTCCTTCAAGTGTTTATACCACAGGAACTAATGAAAATTTTATATGAGTTCTTGTTCCTTTGCTTTTTACCAAGTTTCATAAGGTTAGATATGGAGGCAATTCCTACCAACTGCTACCTATCACACAACAGATTTTTTTTCAAATGTTTTCCATAAAACATTAACAAAGGAGAAAGATCTATAAATCCTATTGACTTATTCACATTAATCTCCACCAGAGATCATAAAAGTCTTGCTTGCTTACCTTTATATCCTAAACCACTGTATGTAGCAATAAATAATCATATTTGTAGTTAATAGCAAACAGGTGAAACAAACATGTTTAGACATATCTGTGTAGCAAAATGCAGTTTAAGCTACCATTTTAGATATATTCTGAATTGTCCACAAAAAAGAGTACAGGAGGACTGAATGCACTAAAATATCCACAACAGGCATTTTCATTAGCCAACCATCATAGACAATTTTCTTCCTTTAAAAAGGGCACTGGATTGTTAACTTGTTTTTTATATCAGATACAAACAATTGGCACCCAAAATTGATAGGACTTGTGCTTCTCTCCCAAATTGTACAAAGTGGTGAAGAGATACTATAGTGCAGTGATATTTTTTTTCTTTAAAATAACTTTTGAGAAGCTTTCTGTGCTTTCAGTCCCAAGGGTCTACTTACAAGAACCGTTTTAAGTGCCCTGGGTTGAACTTAAGCAATTGTTTGGCATTTTAGAACACAACTGCAACTCTTGTTAGTTTCCATCCAAATTCAAAAATCCAACCCAAAAACTTGCTGAATCAGAAATTTGGCCTGCAAAGCAATTCTGTAAATGTGATGGCTATGACTAGTAGAATGAGTGATTCTAAACAATGTGCCTGATAGGAAGGAAACATGTTGTGGAGATATTTCCCCTTGAGGGGACATATTTATCGATACGTTTTGTAACAATTCAAGCTTCAAAACAGAAGTTGAATAGGGAAAGGCAGTTGAGAGCAAGATAAGGACCAATTTTGTTGCAGAGCATTTAATAACATCTGAAACGTCAGATGTTATTAATATCTAGCAACAGCTAAACTACACCTTGATAATATTTTATAAGGTACCAGTGAAGTTAAAACAATAAATAAATAAAATAAACAAGGAAGCCCTAGTTAGGTTAACTAGGATTAGTGTGTGAACTGGTTCATGTTTATTTTATATACTGCCCTTGGGACAAGCTGGTTTCTTAATATAAGAGTTATGTATCTTTGATTTAATAAGAAGGAAAGGATTCAACTCACCCATAGTCACTCAGATTTATTTCTTTACTGAGTGTAAATTATAAGCTTTATACAGCAACACTTGCAAAGAGAATAAATGCCACTTTAATCAAAATGATACATCATGATCAAGGGGAAGAAAAACAGAAATAAATGGCAGTAAAAGTCAGAGTTTTCTGAGAAAGTATGCATACATCTGCATAAAGAGTAAAAAAGTTAATACTGCATATAATACTCAGTACTATTATTATTATTATTATTGAGAAAAAGATAAAAAGTACTTATTGTCCAAATCACATTGCATGAACAATTCATATAGCTGAAGGCAGCACTGTTATATCTCAGAAAGAAAGAAAAAGAAAATGCATTAATCACACTAAACAAATGTTTCAATAAACACTGCATTAATAAATAATATTTACATTTCAGTAATAAACACTTGTATAGAAAGATGCTACAAGCCCCATTAAGGAGAGACCTTTCATATGCCTGTTTCTCCACAGACATTGCAATACATAAAATCATAACTGGATTATGTAAGCAATTAAAAACATATGGGAAAGGGGAAGCATTAATATTAATAATACAAAATCATTAAACCCTTAGCATCTTTCTTTAGAAGTTGATGAGACCAAGTGATAAGAGGTCTGTGATAGGAAAGGGGATAGTGATGGCCAATATGCTGCTTCTTATCTCTGAACATTGAACTGAACACTGCATAGATGTGGATTGATTGTCTGATTGATTGACTGATTGATGTGGGAAAGGAGATGTAGGAAACAAATCTGACTCAACATTTGCATGTAACCAGATACTTTTAGCCAATGTTTAACCCAGCTATTCCTACATAGGGAAATATGTACATTGTACAGTACATTTCATTAAGATCAGCTAAGAACTTTCTAGCCTACTTTCTAGGGGTATTATTTTGAAAAATAGAATTCTGCAGATTATGTTGGACATATTCTAATTTTAATGTTAAAAATTATAATTTCTTAATGTAGGGTACATCATGTGATAATCATCTTTTTTCTTTAAGCCACCAAGAATACTTGGATTTGGCAGTGTTTAAATATGATCAATCAATAAAAATTCAAATGTAAGCAACATGGTCCCAAATTCTTGGAGAAAAAAGAGCTTCCTCCCTCTCATTTCTGTTCACCAACTCTGTTTCTCGTTATTGCTATTTTTTCTCCCTACCCTATCCCCCCCTGTTTTTTCCTCTCTCTCTCTCTTTGCCAGTAACACTTCACTTTTTCCTTATATTCTTCCTAGCATCAGTTATTTCCAAGCAATGGTGAAGACTTTCAGCAAAGGAATTTGGGTAGCTCATTACCACTAATTTAGATAGCTTCTTAGAAGCCAGTTTAAAGCTGTTCAAAATAAAGATATATATTTTTCAGATATGTCTTGATTTTTACTCATCTCTTCCAATTTCATTGAAGGACTTCATCTGAAATCTAAACCAGTGCTGTAAACTGTGTGCTTAGATTCTTGTTGAGCTATTTATTTCTGGTTTTATTTAAAGGATAATGCCAATGATGGATTCAGCATTGAGAAATGGCCATCATCCTGTGTTAGCTGTGCTATTGTTGAATCATGAATCGCAATATCATGAGCCACCAGTTGCAAACCTGTTCCTAGAAAAAAAAACAATAGAATTGATATATTTTCCACAACTCAGAGAATAGTCCCTTGCAGTCAGGTGTCAAAAAAGAAGGGACCAGAGGATCAAAACGTGGGAGATAAAAAACTAATATTCTACTCAACTTATCTTTTTTATCCCCAACAACATCTACAAAAATACAACCTGGCAAGCTAAACCTACTGATTTGGAAAGCAACCTGGCAAAAGAAGAAGATTAGAGTTAAGAGATGTGATTCAACTTACCAGAGGGAATACTATATGACTAAACACTTGTTTGAATACGGTTAATATGTGTGTGTGTGTGTGTGTGTGTGTGTGTGTGTGTGTCAAGTGGTTATTTTTTAGATTGCACCCTGTAAACCCAAATATGGGAGGAAGAAATCATTCTTTCCTTTGCTTGTTTCAGATCAACCCAGAGCCATCTGCAAGCACAAATATATATATGTTTTTAAAATTGTTAACAAAGAAATAAGGGATTTCTGAGATAGCTATTTCGAGTTATTTAACTCTCTTCAGTCAGAACTCACCCTTTCTGGGATTCGAACCTGGGCAGTCTGCATGCTAGGCAGAAGCTTTAGTCTCAAGCCACAGGCTCTCTCCCGCTTTGTTAATATTCAGGGAGTGAATATGTGTGTCAAGTGGTTATTTTTTAGATTGCACCCTGTAAACCCAAATATGGGAGGAAGAAATCATTCTTTCCTTTGCTTGTTTCAGCTCAACCCAGAGCCATCTGCAAGCACAAATATATATATATGTTTTTAAAATTGTTAAATTGTTTATATATATATATATATATATATATATATATATATATATATATATATATATATATATATATATATATATATATATATATATATATATATATATATATATATATATATATATATATATATATATATATATATATATATATATATATATATATATATATATATATATATATATATATATATATATATATATATAAAGTTTGGATATAAAGAGACCCTATAGTAAGATTACTAGATGGTGTACTATAGTTTGGTACTATAAGGGGCCTTATAGTAAGAGGGATAAGATATATAAGTAGTATAATACTTTTATAATATATGAAATGTAAAAATATTGAGATGGTGTATTTGAATGAAAAGTTTGGATATTGAAAGGTAATGAACTTTGAAAAAATCATGACTGATAAGAGTAGTTTGAATACTGAGAGAAATTAAGCTTAAATAAGAATCTTGAAAACAGGACATATAACGACTTAATAAGATGACATCTATAAATAAAATTGAAACATAAGCTGATTAGAAAAGATGTTATATGTTGATGTTATTATTATATGTACAAATACTTGAAAAATGTTTATACTCAACTTTGTATGTGTGGAAAGTATTAAGAATTATATTTGTTTAATGTAGACAAAAGGAGAATATTACTGGAAGAAGAGAGGATCAAGGAAATATATTATTAACCATCATATTGATCAATTATAGAAATTAATTACTATTGATCATTTTTAAATATATGAACCCAGACAACACACTGTTCACTAAGCACTAAGGATTGGTATTGTAAAAAATTAATAAAATATTTTTCACAAAAAAACCAAAAAAATATGAAACTTTAGATGTAAACTAGATGTAATTGGTATAGTTGTGAAATATAAGAAAAACCATTAAAAGGAGATTCAAAGTAGGATAAATTCTCAGTTTTTCAGTGTTCATTTCTTCTACTAAATTTGTGCTATAGGACATTGCTAAATTGTATGCATTTTTGTTTCTGATTAATGAGCTTTCCATGATATAAACTAGACTTGAAAGCTCATAAACATTGAATGATTTTGTGTTGATTTTTATCATTTTCATGTGAGAGATTAAGGAACACATTTTGTTTGATTTAAGCATTTTCTTGTTTACTTATTAATGGGGATGTCCATTGCCTGGAAAGGTTTGCCAATTCTTGTGCTAAGGGAAGAGAAAACAAGCTGATGAATTGGAGAAGTACCAAGTAGCGACCTAGAATTTTGCCAGCATCTAGTTAAGTGGATTTCCAATTGAGCTTGGAATATTAAGTGCCATCAGTTTTGTGTGGTATTTAGCAATATATCATTAGCCATTATATTTGAACTGACACCAATTTCCACTAATAACATAGGAAATAGTACAAATTAGTGACCATCTAAATACTGCATAACTATAGAATTGTTACACAAAAATAATTGCTTTTATGCAAATGGATTGTTTACTATACAAAATTTGGTTCACATAGTGCTTAATTCATGTATACCTTGGGTAAGACCCCACAAGCTAACTATGCACAACATGCTAGACAAGGCTAAAATGGTGTAGGTAATTTCATTTTTAGGCATATTGTAGAAACCTAGTCTTTATCACAGCATGTTGAAAGAATGTCAATATCACATCTAAGCATGTTGAATGACATTGCTTTAAGCCATAATATGATATATTTGTTTGCCCATGTAAAATAAAACCCAGCAGTTGTGTTTTGACATTTAGAATTAAACACATTCTGTGAATCCAGCATTGTATCTGGGCAGTACAAAACAATAGGGAGTGCATATAAACCCCTTTTTTTCTTATGATTTTAATCACACTGCTCAGATTCTTATTCATGTTGTGAATTTGGTCCCAAGAGAATCTCTGCAATTTGATTCTTACATTATACACTTGAAAATTCTTCAGGAGAGAGTGATATGAAGCACTTCCAGATGGAAGACAATTAATCCTAAAACATTGTGCACTGGAAAAGTTAGCAGTGGAAGAAAACAACATCTGGAACTGACTCCTTTCCTGGTAAAATTTGAAAAACAAGGCAGAGCTTCAGAAATATCCAGAGAGAAAATAGGAGAAGAAAGGAGGAAGAAGGACTTAGCAGAAACTATTTTAGCCTGTTTATCATTGGGGGCTTAGAAATAAAAAGAAAGAGCCTCCCTTTTAGTTTATTTCTATATCTTTATTTTGCTTTCTCCTCATGATCTTGGGCTGTCCCTTTAGTTGCCCCCTTACAGGAATAATAGATTGCTTTCATCCTTCTTCTCAATTCCCCCCACAAGGAGGAAAAATTCAGAGATTCAGGCTTTTTGTAAGCACATTTGATCTGTGATATTGAACTTGAGGAAGGGATGTTTCAGATTCTGTACAGCAGGATATAAGAAGCATAAGAGCTGAAAAGTAGACCGCCTCAGTGGTGAGTCAAGCCTAGTAGAACAGCTTGATTCTTAAGGTTAGGCTAGTCCCCACAGTGCTTGCTTTCAGCAAAAATGGTGCTCTTTTACCAACCTACAATCTAAAATACTAACTTGTTGAACTTCTGGGATTTAAAATTTATTTGTATGTTATTATTTTATTTTGCAGTCAAAAAAATAACATATACAAACCTAAAATAAAAGATGCAAGACAGACAGAGGGAGGGAGGTAGAAAAAGGGAGATGGATCAATGGATACACAGATACACATGCAATCAAATAATTTTTAAAATGTATATAAAGTGGCAAATCAGTTTAACTGCAAAAGCAATTTATCAATATTACAGACTGAACCTATTATATGCTGTGGTAATTGCAACAAATTTAGTGATCTATTCTATTGGATATACTGGTCAGCAAAACCATATAGATGTTGCCAAAATGATCAGCCCAGATTCCAGTTTCAACATACAATTAGATAGACAGTTTCTACAGAGTAGATCCTTGGAAATTTGCATTATGCTACCTCAGTATAGATGTGTCAGAATAGTAGCAGGTTTGTGCACCATATAGAGGGGGACTGATAACACTGAGTCCTGAAAACCTATTAGCCTGGGAAGCAGCAAGTCTTTGTTATTCATTCTAGATCAGTGAGACTTGGAAGGAGAATATTAAGAGTTTAAATTCCCTGATTTGATCAATGTCAAAGCCATTAATTTTCCAAGAGTGGCAGTGGGTAACAATTCCTTTGGAGAATTCAAATACTTCAGTTTTATTTTACTTAAAAATGAGTTACGCTTTCTAAAAGTAAGGAAATGAAAGGCCCCTTTCCCCTAAGGAGAAAATTAGTGCATTGTTGGCATATGAAAGTATCAAATGATGTTTTCCAGTACGAAGGTTTAAGATTTAGCCAGATCTTGTGCTAATGAACTAGTGAAAAAAATTGAAGAGCTTGGGGCCTAAAGAAAAAGAAGGGAGTTTTAACCTGGCTTTTTAACTGGATACACTTTAAGTCAGGATTTCTACATAGAATGAGCAGTTAAGATTCTTTATTCTTCTCATTAGAAATCGCAAACAACCCTTTTCTGTAAAAGAATGACTACTTAAGTTACAAGAGTATGTCTTGAGTGTCATACTGAAGGAAGTTAGCCCAGAGAAGGAAATATTAAAAGGGCAGAAAAATATTTTTTTCCTCAAAAGGATTTTTTTAAAACCAAACCTGGCCCCAAATCTATCTCTTTGCCCCAAGCAAGAGCTAGCCCCATATGAATGCAGATGTAGAATCATCAGAAAGCTGAAGCCAGGGCACTCAAGAAGACAAAGAGAAGATCTGCATGCCCCACCCAAACTCTAGGAGTGATTAACCCCATCACCTGGCAAGCAGGATATGATAATGGGATTAAACCACAGATATCAAATCCTAGAAAAACACTCAGAATTAGCTTCAAGGTTCATGTCACAGGAACAGGAAACTATTCCAAAGGCTAGAGGGGCTATAAAAACCTACTGCCCATGTGCTCAAGGTCTCTTTCCTCTCTGCTCCTTGCAAGGACCATATTTCTGCTTCTTCAATAAACTGTAACCTTCTTCCCAAAGCAGTCGCCATTTTGCTTATTTATCCCAGCTTGGATGAACCAGGATGAAGATTTACTTCTAACAATTTGGCACCCCAGATGGGACTCCAAGCTAACCTCTCCAATGGACTGAGACTGGTAAGCCCTATCTTGCTGGCAGCAGACCCCCTTGTGTCTGTGGATGGGTCTCCCAGGCTTTGCCCATGCGGAGCCAAGGTAGTAAAGGGAGTTTTGAGAGTCTGAGCTCAAGGGCTGCTTTGGAAAGAAAGTGAAGGTGAGTACCTCTAAATTTTAAGTTTAAAGCCCAGGGGAACAAAGGAATGTGTGTATTTCTGTTTGTGTGAGTGAGAAGACTTTTTTTTCCCAATCACAGTTGGATTTTGCTCCTTCTTGTCTTTCCTAGCCGCAGAAAGGATCTGTTTAATTGGCAGAACCTGGAAAGCATGTGGGTTTGGTCAGAGCACAGAACCTTTTGTTAGGGAAAAGGGAGAGGCTGTGTGAAAATGAAATGGAATGAGTGAATGAAAGAATTGGATTTGGGCAACTAGCTGGTAAGGCCCTGTAAGCAAAGAAAAGTTAGGAAATTAGGCCCCAAAAAGGTGTCTGAGAGCAGGCGGAGGTGCCCACGGACATTGGAGGTCCAAGGGGTCCCTAAATGGTGGTGTAAAGCCGGCCGGTCGGAGAGTAGCCCGTACCTTCTGAGGGAAACTGGAAGGTCTCTGCAGACCCCTTTTTGGTCTGAAAACGGGAGGATCCCTCGGAGGAGTCCATGAACTCTGAGAGGGATCTGGAGAAGCTCCGTGAGTCCCCTTTTTTCCAGACTCACAAAATCATGGTGGTAGAAAGAAGTCTCACAAGGAGGCTTTGACTGCGTAGTGCCCTTTAGCGGTAAGGAAATCCCATTATACATGGGAGGTTCCAATTCAAGGGCAGAAGTAGGTTTCCCAGTTGATAGCTTACTCAGAGCCTGGGACAGGTGACAGTTTCCTGTCCAGGCTGGAATGAAAAAGAGATAGGTAAAGAAACTACAGGGGGAAAAAATAGACTTTGCTTAGGGCTTTGCTGGGAAACCAATTTGGCTAAATAAAGGTACTTAAAAGGGAAAATAAGAAATAGTGATTCTCTCTCTCTCTCTCTCTATCTCTCTCTTCTCTATGCAACCACGTGGTATGTTTAAAATGTGTGCCTTCCCTAACTTGAGTTATCTGAAATTTATGGTGGGAATGACTAGGATGTGTAAAACTAAGACTTCTGTTCTCTTGTCAAAGTCTGTGTGTAAGAGGTAAATATGACTATTAACTGTTTCAAATCCAAAGAGAAAAGAATTTTAAATTCTGCTAGAAATTTTGCTTAAAAGAAGCCAAAAAAAGGAAATACCTCACTCTGTTTGTCTGGCCAACAAACAGAGTGAAGAAAAATGTGTTTGTTTGTTTGTTTTCCTCTTTCTCTCTGTGTCCTCTTAAGAACAGCCTTAAGTTAGCAGGAAGGAATGTTTTAAGTTCATCTGCTAGAAAGATTTCACTCTTGCATTTAATAATATATAATAAAGTTGGAAGGGAGGTTATCTAGTCCAACCCCCTGCTCAGGCAGGAAACCCTAACTTTATCAAATGCCTTACTGAAGTCCAAGAAAATTATATCCACAGCATTCCTCTAGTCCACTAACTTTGTAACTGGGTCAAAGAATGCAGTAGGATGTGTCTAGCATGATCTATTTTTGACAAACCCATGTTGGCTTTTAGTAATGACTTTGTTTGCCTCTAGGTGTTTGCGGATTCTTGTTTGATTATCTTTTCCAGAATCTTCCCAGATATTGAGGTCAGGCTGATAGATCTGTTGTTTCCTAGATCTATTTTTATTTTTATTTTATTTTTGAAGAGGGAAACTACATCAGCTCTTTTCCAGTCCTCTGGTAGTTCCCTAGTGCTCCAGAGTCTTTGAAAAATATAGTTCAGTGGTTCTGAGATCACATCTGCCAGTTCCTTGAGAACCTTGGGGTGTAATCCATCTGGTCTTGGTGAACTGAACTCTTCTAGGCTGGATAAGTGCTTGCTCACCATTTTCTTGCCTAACTTAACTTGTGCTTCTAATCTATTTTTTATGGTACTGTTTTTGTAAGTTGGACTGTTTGCTTTTTATTATTTTTGACTGTGGTCACAAGCCTTAGTTCATTTTGAGCCTTAGCTTTCTTCACCTCATCTTTGCAGGCTCAGACTATTTGCTAATATTCTGCTGTAGTTATGTGACCCTCTTTCCACTTTTTATACTGGTCCCTCTTATATGTCAATTTATCAGAGAGTTCTTTATGCAGCCATGCTGGTTTCTTGTGAGAGCTATTATTTTTCTTCTTTGTTGATATTGTGCTAGACTGGATTTTATTATCTCACTTTTCAAAATTTCCCAGGCTTCTTGAGTTGTTTCCCCTTGAAGATTCTCATCCATGGAATCCCTCCCAAGCCCTCTCAAGTTTATTGAAATTAACTCTCTTAAAGTCTAAGGCTCTAGTTTGACCGTGTTCTATTGCTTGTGCTCCCATAATGTTGAATTCCAATATTGCATGATCACTCCCCCCCCCAAGTTTCCCGTGGCTTCAACACCTTTTATCATTTTGTCTCTGCTAGTGAGAATTAGATCCAATATCGCTAATCCCCTAGTTCCCTTTTCTACTTTTGAGAAACAAAGCTGTCTGCAAGTTTTGTCAGGAATATGTTTGATCTTCCACTTAGTGCAGAGTCTGTCTCCCAGTTGATGTCAGAGTAATTAAAGTCCCCCATTACTATTGTCATGTGCTTCTGTTGTGAGTGTCTCTGGCCAGGCTGGGTACTTCTCAGATGATGACGCAGCACAGGCAGGCCCTTCTGGGTGTTTTCCCCTCCCGGCAGCCGAGCTAGATAACGAGGAGCTTGGTATACATGCTGAGTCAGACTCTCAGGGGGATGACTCAGATGTGGAACAGGAAGCTAGCTGGATTGATCCACGATTCAGACGGTCTGATAGGCGAAGGGGTCAGTTGGGTGGAAGAAGGAAGTGACGTATGGGAGGCTATATTAGCAGGGGAACGAGAGCCTCAGCCTTAGTCACGAGCAACGTTTACTCAAAGAGTGGCCTGGGGGATTTCGCAGTGAGTTGTAACTGAGTTTCCTAGTGTGTTTGTCTTAACTGTCAAATAAAGCAGTTTTTGCCATTCAGACCAACAACAAATGCTGGCAGCTTGCTTTGAACTGCCTTCGTGTGAAGTGTGCTAATTGACCAACTCTTAACGACCTCGTTAAGTGGATTCTTGGGAGCTGAGAGGGGCTAGACATAACCGCTTCCTACATACTTTAGTTGAGTTCTTATACCCTTTCATGGTTTCCAAAATTGTCATTCCTGACTGGTGAGTTTAAATTTGTCTTTTCTGATTTTTTGGTCAATGTCTGTTGTTGGGTAAATTTCCTTCTCAATTCTGTCTAAAAGGTGTTAATTTTGTTCCAGGGGGAATCCAGTGTTAAATTATTGTATTGGAGTGAGGAGGAGGTGTCCTGCCTGCTGGGTCCTGCCCCAAGTTCTAGAAATCATTCTGCAATGTGTTGTAAATGAGTTTGTGTTCTAAATGGGTTTTATCTATCTATCCCTTTTCCTGAAAATGCGTGTCTATCTACAAGAGCCTTTTGAAGTTCAAGTCTGCTTGTTTGGGGAAATAATTTCTTAAGTTACTTTTCTTACCCTATCACTAATTGGTGAAGCTACAGTGAAACTTTTCTGAAACAAATAAGCATTTTCCAATCTCTAAAATAATGTGGTCTATTTTGAAATATATGTTAAAAGCAGATTCTCCTGCCCCTGACAAGTTGCACATATTAAAATATTAGGCTTTTAAAATTATTTGGAGTTTTCAGCATTCTCAAGTTGCCTAGCATTTTCTTTTTCCTTCCTCTCAAGTTGCAGGTTCTTGTCCTTAATATGTTGCAAATGTTCATGTTCAAAAGTGAAACATGTCATTTTGTTGTTCTCTTTCTGTCCTCAAATCTGTGATTTGCCTATCTGTTTCTCTAATAATGGCAGTATTAATGCCTTTTCAAACTGCCTGCAAGCTACCCCCCTTTCTAATTTCTTTCTTGCCCTTTGTTCTCCATACCGTTTGTCTGCCTCTCCTGAGAGAGTCCACCCAGAAAGTGGGGGGAGACCTTGTTCTTGTATCTTTCAGCCCTGCAATCCTCCCCCAAACCTTTGGAAGCAGAACACACAGACCCAGATGCTGCCTCCATCCATTTGAGCCTTGGAATTGGGTTTTGAATCCAGCCATCCACTAAAAAGCCACCATGCAATCTGAGTGGAACATCTTCCCAAGTCCTACCATTCCCCAGATGCCTGTGAGAGCTGCAGAAGGAAGGAGTCCTGGAGCCACTGGTGCCATGTGAAGCCTCACAAGAGAAAATTAGACTGTAAACTTTTCTTTCTTGCCCCATTTGTATTGTAACAAGCCAGTTGAATGTATTAATGGAGAGATGGCATTTGGGAATAGTTGGCAGAACAAGTACTGAACACCTTGGACTTCTATCTGGTGGGAGGGAAAATTTATCCAGAATGTTTGTATTGCCTGTTTTGTAGAAATAGTTGCACACACACACACACACACACACACACACACACCATTCACACCATTCAGAGTCTATCCCCTCCACCTACCTTTAGTAAAGTCCCCCCAGGCTGATTTTTTGCTCTATTGCACCAAAGCTTTGCAAGCCCAACTTCCTGAAAATTCCAAGGGGGAGGGAACTAGGCCCCCTCAGGTGATTTGCAATTATTATGCCCTGACTAAGGAAGCAACAGAAAAGATCCCCAAACCTCAGCCCTGAATATCTTGCACTGGTAGGCTCAGATTGGGATTCCTAGAGCTCATTATGTGCAATTTAAAGAAAAAATTAATAGCCTGGCATATTGGCTAACCTCAATTGGACATTACAAACCTGCATGCACTGAACTAAGAGCTAAGGCAGGAAACAACCCTTGAAAATGGGCAGCCAATGGTCATGCACTAAGGAAAACCATGGCTGTGAAGAATTTTGGGAGGTATGCAAACCTGACTGGAAGCTAAAGGTGACATCCAACATTTGAAAATGATTGGCACAGAATATTTGACACTATAAATTTCTTTTTCACCTAACAAAGTTTTTGCCCTGACTTTTAGAACTTTATAGGTGCAAGCTCCCCTTTTGGGAGCCACTAAAGGGATCTTTTTCTGCTGCCTCCATTAATGTTTTAAGTTTTTTGGGGGCTTAACAGTTTAAAAGCTTGCCTACCAAGTCTCCCTGACCAGATCAATTTTAATGTTGTGCCAATAAGTATGACATTCTCACACTTAAGGCACAAAGCGGGGATATTGAAGAAAGTTAGCCCAGAGAAGGAAATATTAAAAGGGCAGAAAAATATATTTTTCCTCAAAAGGATTTTTTTAAAACCAAACCTGGTCCCAAATCTATCTCTCTGCCCCAAGCAAGAGCTAGCCCCATACGAATGCAGATGTAGAACCATCAGAAAGCTGAAGCCAGGGCACTCAAGAAGACAAAGAGAAGGTCTGCATGCCCCACCCAAACTCTAGGAGTGATTAACCCTATCACCTGGCAAGCAGGATTAATTACGGGACCGTCTTCTGCCACATACTTCCCTTCGACCGGTGAGAGCGCACAGGGTTGGCCTCCTCCAGGTCCCGTCAGCGAAACAATGCCATCTGGCGGGTCCTAGGGGGAGGGCCTTCTCTGTTGTGGCACCCACCCTCTGGAACCAACTGCCCCTTGAAGTCCGCATTTCCCCCACTCTCCCGGCCTTCTGGAAGAATCTAAAAACTTATCTATGCCGGCAGGTCCGGGGATGACTGTGATTGTGTGTGAATTATGAATGTGTTCGGGGGGGGGTTAAACGTTTTGTAGATTGCTTTTTGATTTTAAACTCTGTGATGTTCTTTTGTTTATGTTGTTAGCCGCTCCGAGTCCTTTGGAGAGGAGCGGCATAAAAATTTAATTTAAATAAATAAATAAATAAATAAATAAATAAATAAATAATAGAATTAAACCACAGATATCAAATCCTAGAAAAACACTCAGAAAAAGCTTCAAGGTTCATGCCACAGGAACAGGAAACTATTCCAAAGGCTAGAGGGGGTATAAAAACCTACTGCCCATATGCTCAAGGTCTCTTTCCTCTCTGCTCCTTGCAAGGACCATCTTTCTGCTTCTTCAATAAACTGTAACCTTCTTCCTAAAGCAGTTGCCATTTTGCTTATTTATCCCAGCTTGGATGAACCAGGATGAAGACTTACTTCTAACAATATGTAAAAAACTAATCTGACGTAGATTTTAACTTAATACTAAAGCCATTTTTGGATTAAAAGTTTATCAACAGACTTGTAACTTGTCATTGTTCCAATAGATGAAACCCATCAAAAGAACTTCAAGAAAAGAATTCTTCCTCAAAGAATATTTTATTCAGGAAACAAAGTATCAGCAAAAACCAGATCCAAAGTAGCAAATTGCAATTCCCACCCCCATGAAACAGTCATTAATCACATTCTTCAATTAGCCTGAAGCCCGGGCTTTCTCCCCAGCTCCTCAGCCCACCAAAACGTTATCAGTTTGTGTCCTTGAGTTTCCACGGAGCAGCATTATTATTATGGCTAGCTGAACTCAAGCATTCACCCCAACCCCCTTTCTACACCTGATTTCTAAATAGACAAAAAAACATGTTAAAAGCATAGCAAAAATGGCTGCAATTTCCATCAATTGTCAGAATGGGAACATCTATTGTTGCAGCGTTGACAATATCCAGTGTTTTGGGTTTATCCAGTTATAGTTATGTTACATTTAATTTTTTAAGTGATCTTCTAACTTTGTCAAATATTTTAAAAACTAAGCAGAAATTATTGCATTTTTTAAAAGCCTTGTTTATAACTGATAATTTGAGTCATTCTGGTTATAGTTTATTTATTTATTTATTTATTTATTTATTTATTTATTTATTTATTTATTTATTTATTTATTTGTAAGACTTATATGCCGCCCTTCTCCGAAGACTCAGGGCAGCTCACAACAAATTGTTGTTGTATCTTGTTGTGAGCCGCCCTGGGTCTTCCGAGAAGGGCGGCATATAAATGTGAATATTAAATTATTATTAAATTAAACAAGAATACAATAAAAAACTTTAAAAATTAACCACACTCACACCACATACAAACACAATCATCTCGCAGTCGCTGATGGAGGGACACTCCTAGGGCCGAGGGGCAGAGCACAGCTCATATGCCCCAAGCCTGTCGGCATAGATGCATCTTCAGCACTTTCCAGAAAGCTAGGAGGGAGGAAGCAGTACGAACCTCTGAGGGAAGCTGGTTCCAGAGGGCTGGGGCAGCAACGGAGAAGGCCCTTGCCCTAGGCCCCACCAGACGACATTGTTTAGCAGACGGGACTCATAGGAGGCCAACCCTATGCGCCCTAACCAGTCGCTGGGATTCATGAGGCAGAAGACGGTCCCGCAAGTATCTTGGTCCATTGCCATAAAGGGCTTTATAGGTCATAACCAACACTTTGAATTGCGTTCGGAAACCAATTGGTAGCCAGTGCAGCTCATGGAGAGCTGGAGTAATATGAGCATGTCTTGGGAGACCCAAGACAGCTCGCGCGGCTGCATTCTGGACTATTGCAATCTCCGGACATTCTTCAAAGGTTGCCCCATGTAGAGAGCATTACAGTAGTCAAATCTCGAGGTGACAAGGGCATGGGTGACTGTGAGGAGTGACTCCCGGTCCAAATAGGGCTGGAACTGGCGCACCAGGCGAACTTGGGCGAATGCTCCCCTCGCCACAGCCGAAAAATTATGCTCTAAACTTAGCTGTGGATTGAGGAGGACACCCAAGTTGCGAACCCTCTCCGAGGGGGACAAAACTTCTCCCCCCAGGGTAATGGACAGACAGTTGGAATTGTCCTTGGGAGGCAGAGCCCATAGCCACTCCGTCTTGTCGGGATTGAGTCTGAGCCTGTTGGCACCCATCCAGACCTCAACAGCCTCCAGGCACCGGTTCATCACTTCCATTGCTTCACTGTAATGACACGGGGTAGAGATATAAAGCTGAGTATCATCAGCATATTGATGATAACTCACCCCATGTCGACGGATGATCTCACCCAACGGCTTCATGTAGATGTTAAAAAGCAGAGGTGAGAGAACGGACCCCTGAGGAACTCCACATGGAAGAGACCTCGGAGCCGATCTCTGACCTCCTGCGAACACCGACTGCGACCGGCCAGAGAGGTAGGAGGTGAACCACCGTAAAATGGTGCCCCGCACTCCAAGCCTCTCCAACCGGCGCAGAAGGATACCATGGTCAATGGTATCGAATGCCGCTGAGAGGTCAAGAAGCACCAGGATAGTGGAATAACCTCTATCCCTACAACATAAAAATTCAAATTTAATATTGACTTATTTTACTATTAATCCTTTAAACATATAAAGCATTGTAATATACAGATTTGAGGACAAAAATGCAGGTGAATTTTTGCACATAGTCCTGCAAACCAAATGCAAATCAGGGTGTCCAGTGACGCAAACCCTAATTGAATCCAAGTCTACAAATCCCTGAAAGTCTGTTAAGACTCAGAGTACAAGCACTTTAGGAGAAGCCATTAATGTTACTGTTTTCCTATTGCTTTAAAGCTTCTTTACCATTTCCCGCACTAAAACACATCTGTTTTTCATCTCAACTTTCCCCCATTCTTCTTTTACGGGAATAGCAGCAAAAATAAGAGAATAAAAAATGGTATTGACATCTGTTCATTCCTTGCCATAACTATGGTTAACTAGGATAACACTGTACATGTGTGACATGAGAACCACGGTGCCATAAATTTCTTATAGTTGTAAAAAAAAATCTAAAAACGATTCAGAAATTCAATTTTTAAGCAAAATAATTTTGTTATGTTCAATACAGATCAAAGCCAAAAAAGAATTTACCAATAGCTTGCAAACCATAGTCTCACTGATAATGTCTAGAATCAGGTCAGCTTCTCTATGAAGAAGTTGGTGGCCACAATGCTTTTTCTTTATCTCCATAACAATTGTTTGCTATATCATAAACTTCCAAGGATAATATCACACAGCCAATGAAATGGTAGATTTGCTTGTGAAACAATAGCTCTTGTTAATATAATGATATGCATCTATCTATGAAACCTATGCTTTCATAGGAAAGTATGCATTGACAAACTGTAGTAATGTTAGGGAGACAGTTACAGAGAAACAAAAACTGGAGAAGACCTTGACATGCTCGCCAACTGTACCAGCCAGCCAGACTTCGTGACACCTGTGGATTGGCTGGCTTTCAAATGGACATTATAACTTTGGTGGGCGGAGGAATATTGCTAGCTTAACTATACTGTTTGCACGGGTTTTTCCCCAGATCTTGCCTTGACTTCCCTACTGTCACTGACCCCCTAATAAAAGTATCCTTTTGAGACAATGCCTGTTTCAAGAATTCTGCTTTCTTGGGTGGTTAGTTGTAGTGGGTCCTTATACTGCTCTCAATCCAAACTCAAATTAATCAAACTAATGATGACAAAAGAATTCTGAAAATTCCTTTCAGCTCTAACTAAATTATTACAGTGTTATGGGTCATTTGCCCATCTTAATGTACAGTGAATAAGTAGGGAGAAAGAGTATAAATGATCATATATTTTTTTCAGAAGATTGAATTATGGCTACTTGTATTTCAGCAGTTGCCCAATTATGAAGTTCTCTATTATGTCTCAGTAAAGTATGCTATTTCCTTGCTATTCACTTAGCAGGGTGTCCAGTCTTCTATTCAAAATTTGTGATAAAAGAAATACTACAGCAGTCAGTGATTAAATACATGTGAACTGCTGGAGTAATTCATTGCTATACTATACTATGAACTACTTATTATGTGGTATAAAAGGTAATATTTAATTTTTAAAAATATGAATAAGGAGATATGTTTCATAAAGCTCTTAATGACCTTTCCTGCTGCTTCTTCATTTGATTTTCTCCTTTTTTGTTTTTATTTTTTCTCTATGAATTAATTAACTGAATCTTATTAAATATAATGAGAATTATGTTGGGAGAACTAAATATAGTATTAAAAATACTTTATCAATTTTTGAGGAATGGGTAGGGACTATAAAAATGTGTACCTGACTCTTAACAAGAAGGCCATATATCCATTTGACTTCATTTCATGAAATAATTAGAATTAGTTCTGTGATATTGTGACATTCAGTCATCAATATATTTATGTAACCTGAGATTTTCTGGGATCACCTGAGGAGGATGAAATTAAGAATGATTATTAAGAAAATAAATGATAATGAATAAACAAGAGAGAAGGAAAATAACTATAGGATTGCAATAATAAAAAAACAAAGATCAAGACTAATTGTATATCAACAAATTAGGAAGAAAATTGAACTATTGCACAAATTCCTCATTCAAACAATATTTTACATAAGATGTTACAAATGGTATATAATCACTTATGGAGAAATAAAAATAGGCAGGTTTTGGGCAGATCACTAATTATGACAGCTGTAGGAAGAGTAATAAGGTTTATCTAGAATTATAGGATAGAATAGATCACGGGTGTCAAACTCACCACGTCACGTGACGTGTTGCGACATATTGCTGGAGCTGGGGTAGGCATGGCCTCTGTATGATGCGACCGGCCCACAGGCCAGCAATTTGACACCCCTGGAATAGATAAAAGCTGAAATCAAATCAGAGAGTAAAATACTAACAGTCTGAGATATGTAGATAAACATAGGTAAAAGTAAAGAAGACATAGAAGACATAAAACAGCTCAGTAAGAGAGTTTCCATGAACCTTTCTAAGAAAATTGCAGCGATTTCTCCAGGCAGCCTCTAAGAATTGGACATGACTGAATAGGAGAAAAAATATGTCTATGTAAAGTGGACATTTAGAAAGAGTAAGAGGTATGAGATGAAGACAGTTGCCAAGAGTTATTATGGACTAAAAAAAATGCAACTAACCAAATGAAAATTGACTTCTTCCTTGAAGTGTTATGTAAGCAGAATTCACATACTTTAAGTTTAAGAAGGAGAAGATAGTAGCTATAGTGGATGGGCATTAATAATAGATCAGGGATATCACTGAAATCTGTGGATGGTCACTGGACATAGTTTAGATAGTGGATGTTTCCTTGAATATTTTATTTTATTTTATTCCATTTTATTTCTAGGATTGGGTAATAACTCAAGTGATACCGAATACAATTATAATCATCATCATTATCATCAAAATCATCAGAAGATTTATTAATTTTACCTCTTCAACAAAAACTGTGAGGTAGATTAAGAGAAAATGATGATTCCAAAGTCATCTGATAAGTTCCATATTTAAATGGGAACCTAAATTCTGCAAATCCATTTCCTACTGCTATTCCTGCTCCTGCAACCAAAACTTTCAGGACCATGTATGACCTAAATGTTCAGACTGGTACTCACATTTGCTTACTGATTTGGGTTAAACAGTGAAAACCATGGACACTTATGAAAATCGTGATCAGTTATCAAAATTTTCCAGATTTACTTTATGCTACACATGCCCAAATAAAGGTAATTCAAGAAACCAATTCAGAATATTTACATGTCTTTTAGCTATGAGTAGCTTCTTTATTGCACTATGTAGTCATATACATACTCTTACTTTCTATCATATATTTGCAGACATGTACATGTTTGTTTTCTTTTACATCACTGAGAAGTCTTAATTTTGAAGAATCCAAGCACTTTATGATATTAGAAAATCAACATATAGCCATTCCAATAGAAGAGAATATACACTATGTAGCTCAGGGTTGAACTGTGGAGTTCATGGAGCTTGTTTGCTTGCTTGGAGATGTTTTATTGCCCAACTAACTAAATCATCAGTGCAAACGAGTGTGGGGTTATTGACTATTTATAAATAATAATTTTGCTCAGCCAGTTTTTTGGGCGTGCAATTTTTTTTCCTTCATGGTTCCTTCATTTTAGTATTTTTTTTCTGCTGATTATTTGTCTGCTGTTAATTGCTACTTATCTGAGTGTTGTTTGCTGCAGGAGATATGGTCTAGTATTGTTGGTTGCTTGGTTGCTTCCTTCCTAGTTTGTTTCTTTTCAGTTGTATGTAAATATGGTTTATATCTATGTGTTTATGATGGTTAATTTGTCTGAATGCCAAGGTGGCAGGAGTTTCCTAGATTTTTAAATTTGGTTTGATCTAAAATGTTAATTGTATGTCAATTAAATTGTTTGTCAATTAAACTGAGTCTGTCCATGTGTTGTGAGATTAAAGAGTTTATGTCATGACTTCTGACTGCTAGCTGCCATATGTGAATGAGCTATTCTAATCTTCTGTCTGCATGTCATACAGAGTAGCACTTAACAGTCATTGCACTATATATTATAGATGACTATGGACAACTTTGCTTTAAGTTATTTTGAAGGGCTTTAGTTGGTTTGTGTGTATTGAATCATATATTTCAAAGATCCTGGACCACCAGGGAACTAGCAAAGGACTAGAGGAGAACTGATGTTGTTCTCATCTTCAAAAAAGGGAAAAACCCAGATCCAGGAAACTACAGACCAATCAGTCTGACATTAATACCTGAGAAGATCCTGGAAAAAATTTGTGAACACCTACAAACAAACAAAGTTATAACCAGAAGCCAACATAGGTTTGTCAAAATCAGATCATGCTAAAAAAAATATTATTTTATTATTTGACAAAGTGACTAAATTAGTGGACCAGCAAAATGTTGTGGACTTGCTATACTTGGGTTTCAGTAAGGTGTTTGACAAAGGAGATTTCTTGTTAATATTTCTTGTTAAGCTAGAAAAATGTGAGATAGACAACGTCACCACCAGATGAATTTGTAACTGGCTGACAAAACGCACTCAATGTTAGTCCTTAATGGAACTACATCTACATGGAGGGAAGTAAATAATGAGGTATCCCGAGGTTCTGTTTTAGGATCAGTACTATTTACATGAGGGAATAGAAAGGAACTCATCACATTTGGAGATGACACCAAGCTGGCAAGAATAGCCAACACCCCAGAAGATAGACTCAGGATCCAGTAGGATCTTGGCAGACTTGAACACTGAGACTTATCAAACAAAATGAAATTCAAGGTAGAGAAAAGTAAAGTTTTACATTTAGGCAAAAAAAGCCACAACTGTACTGGTATAGATTAGGTGAGTCCTCACTCAATAGTAGTAGCTTGGAATCCTGGTGGAAAATCACTTAAAAATATTTTGGCAGCTATAGCTGCCAAAAAAACCCAAAGCAATCCTACGCTGCATGAACAGACGGATAGAATCAAGATCATGTGAAATGTTAGCACCACTTTATAATGCCTTCGTAAGACCACACTTGAAATACTGCATCCAGTTTTGGTCACCACAATATAAAAAAGATGTTGAGACTCTGGAAAGAGTGTAGAGAAGAGCAACAAAGATTATTACAGGGGTAGAGGCTAAAACATATGAAAAGTGGTTACAGGAATTGGGTATGTCTATGGTAGTGAAAAAGAATACTAGGGGCAACATGCTAATAATGTTACAATATTTGTTGGTTGCCACAAAGAAGAGGGGCTCAACCTGTTTTCCAAAGTATTAGAAGGCAAGACATGAAGCAATGAATGGAAATGATCCAAAGAGAGAAGCAACCTAGAACTCAGGAGAAATTTCCTGACAGTGAAAACAATAAACAATAAAACAATAAGTCTTCAGAAATTGTGGGTGCTTCATCACTGGAGGCTTTTAAGAAGAAACTGGACAGCCATTTAACTGAAATGGTGTAGGGTCTCCAGCTTGAGCAGGGGATTGGACTAGAAGACCTCCAAGATCCCTCCAACTATCTTATTCCATTATACCTATTTTTATATTTGAATCTCAAGGCTTGAAAACAAATTGTAGGATCATTATGGTGATTTTCCTCATGTTTCCTCAGGTGTGTTGCAACAGTAACTTTTAGAATTCCCTGGCCACAACATAATATGATTTCTTCAGAAAGAAAATCAACTTGTAACAGCCACAGAGCTTGGAAGTAATTCGATGTTGGTTATCATCAAGCTACAATACTGGGAAAATAAATTATTACTGTTCTTCATTATAGGTAGTCAGTAGAACTACATTTGTAAGAGAATGGATAGATTATATAAAACATATTAGACCTTCACATTCATATGAATACATATAAAATTTATTTTTGTATATATCATATTTAGCAACCACCATCTAAATAATAGAATACATATATATAATATATGTTTAAGTGATGTGTATGAAAACTAGAATGGATTTTCTTTTCTTTCTTTTCTTCTTTTATGGCTCAAATCATGTAGAATGTGTATTAGATTAACAATGGTGTAAGTATGATTAGGTTGACTACTAGACCAATCTCTTCATTCTAGGTACAAGCAATTTCTACCAAAAGCAATTTTCTGCTGTAAGTAGGCAGAGTATTGCTTCTCAGAACCAAAACATTGCTAAAGACTGAACAACAGAATTTCATTGCCATTTCTTTTTTTAACACTATTATGTTTTTTCCAAGTTTCATTATTTAATGGACAGGCATTACCATTCCAAACACAGATTTTTTAAAAAAAAAATCTATGCCTCTTAAACTACTGGTTTATAATCTTATGGAGAGTTGACGGTTAACAGATTGGATAAAATATTTCAGCTACATAAACAAAAAAAGATTATATTGCAGCTATAAAATTATACTATATATTCTAAGATCACATCTTATTGCCTCTATTTTGTAAAGTAAAAAAATAATAAGAAGAATGCAATGCATCAATAGTCTTACCACAGAAACTTCAGTGTAATATATCAAGTATTACATATGTATCATCTGGAATTTACTAATCAAGAGCAAATTGATTTTGTTATAAATTATTAAAAACATATAATACCTTTTCTAAGGGAAATTTAAGCCATGGTTGATTTTCCTTTTAAGAGGGAAAATATAATTACTTTTATCTTTTTATAAATAATTATAAAGTATATTAACATAATTTGTAACAAAATAGAAATTTTGGGTGCAAAACATATAAAAACAATTGATCAATAACAGACTAGACTAACAAAAATGATGTTTAAAGATGTTCATCATTTACTGAAAGAGAGCTAAAAAACTGGCCTTTTTGTATTTGTCTATTTTTTTTACTTGAGCAGATATAAATTGAACTGTGCAACAGAAAGCAATCTTCAGTGTCTTGTCTCTCTTATATAAAACTAAATAAATAATACATCTGAAAAGACCAAGTAGAATTGGTCATATATACAATTTATATACTATACTGGTATGAATGTGTGTGAGTATATATTTATGGCCGAATTTCTATGGAGATTCTCAATCATCCAGATCATGGCTGTTCCAAAGATGCTTCTTCTTCAGTGAAAGAACTTGGATGAGAAGTGAAATATTTTCAAGAAAAAAACCGCAAAGAAGTCCAGTTGCCTTTTTAAAAAGCACATTGGGGACATATTTATGAGTGGTGCAATCACTTGGAGTGACAGTTTGCCAAACAAATGAAGGACTTCTCTGAACCTTGAATCTATGCCAGGGGTGTCAAACTGCCAGCCTGCGGGCCGGACGCATCATCCGGAAGCCACGCCCACCCCATTGCCGGCAATGGCAAAACTGTCCCGATATGTTGCGCGACGTCATGTGACGTCACAAGTCTGATCTATGCTAAGTCATCTTGTACAAGCATTTGTGACTATGATGTTCCACCTTAATTAAATTATGTTGTTTATATGTTATTATGAAATACTATATTTATTTATTATATATTTTATATGCATGTTTATTTTTTGTTATAAACAACTAAAGGTGGTGAATATATCTAATACGCCTCCCTCCTATTTTCCCCACAACAATCCTGTGAAGTGAGTTGGGCTGAGAGAGTGATTGGCCTAAAGCAGGGGTAGGCAACCTTGGCTCTTTTATGACTCGTGGACTTCAACTCCCAGCTATGCTGGCTCAGGAATTCTGGGAGTTGAAGTCCACGAGTCATAAAAGAGCCAAGGTTTTGCCTACCCCTGGCCTAAAGTTACCCAGCTGGCTTTCATACTTAAAGTTGGTCTCCCAATTTCTAGTCTGGTGCCTTAATTATTGGACCAAAGTGGCACTCTATCCACTTAATTTATTAATTTTTGTTAAGATTGCATTCCTTGAAAATGCTAATTTTCCTCTAATCTATATTTGTAAAATAATTTTGAAAGAATGGTTATTTATAATAAGAGATAAATTAACTCTTATTGTAAATAACCATTTTTTCAAAATTATTTTAAATTATTTCCTATTCAGTCAAACTCTGCAGAGGAGTTAAGGAAAATCTACTTCAAAGTGTATTTAACTTTTTATTGACTCCAAAAACAGTGGAGCAGGGAAATAAAAAATAATAAAACTTATTCTAATTGCTTTGAGCTTTTCTTTATATTATATTGTCAAATTCAGATTCAGAGTATTTATGAACAGAGATCAGCAATGATGTTGTGACTAAAATCTGTCAAGACTCATATCAATTTTGGCAGGTAAGAAAGCAAATAAATAAACAAATTTTGCAGAACTGAGCTCATCTCAACCTTAGATACTTGTGAATACACACACATGTTTTTTTATTAAAAGATATGTAATCCTTAACATTTTGTCTATATATTATTTACAGCTATTTTTTAAATATATGTTTTATTATTTATAGTTTTGCTTTTCTCTAATCATATATGTTTACAGCTTAATAAAGAAATGCCATAAAAGAAGTTATTAAGACATTTCCTAATAAATGTTGGAGGAGGAAGAGGAGAAGGAGAAGGAAGAAGAAGAAGAAGAAGAAGAAGAAGAAGAAGAAGAAGAAGAAGAAGAAGAAGAAGAAGAAGAAGAAGAAGAAGAAGAAGAAGAAGAAGAAGAAGAAGAAGAAGAAGAAGAAGAAGAAGAAGAAGAAGAAGAAGAAGAAGAAGAAGAAGAAGAAGAAGAAGAAGAAGAAACAAAATATCTTAACATCCTGTTATTACTATCCCATACATTTCCCCTTTACAGGGACCTGAAATAGAATAGTTATAGCTGCTAATGTTTTAAGATTCATTTTAATTTATACCTATAACTGAGCAAACAGAGATTTCCATAGTCAAGGTGCATCTATTGTCAAACAGAAATCTCCTACTGAATGTCACAACTTTAAGAGAACATTGCATAAATATTAGCTGACCGTTAGGTACCTCAGTAAAAAAAAAAGTGCAGTATAAATATAGACAAAGAAAAATCTGGCACTGAGAAAGATAGTATATATAGTGAAACGTATACATTCAGAGTAAGTACAAAGACAAAAGCAGAATTGGTGCAGGGACAGTGGGAAAGAATATGAAAATACACGTAAACATTTTTGGTGGTACCAGTTTTTTTATTTATCTCAAATCATTTGTCAATAGAATATGATATTATAAATTTTATTCACAAAATCCATGGTTTTAATAATCAGTCAGATGAAACGTATTAATCCACATCAACTGCTGACTGTATGGTTCTATTATCATAAAAATATTTTTCACAGTGCTCCCAATAGTTCTTGCTTAATAATTATTGTCTGAAGCTAAACAAGCTTAACAAGAATGTTATTTTGCCATGTATTTAAATTGTGCTATAGCTTAATAAAAAAGCACAGGGGGAAAACAGTTTGCATCATCTGTAGACACCCATGTTAAATTAGCTTTGAGCAGAGTGTAGTGGACACAATAAACTGCCAATCTGCTCACTTTGCATTTCACATATAACTATAATAGATAGAATTCTATTATAGGTTGTTTTAATCTAAGAGAAGAATAATCTAATGGTAAAGAGCCAGAAAAATACATAGTTTATTATTTTCTAGAAATTGGCACTATTTAATTGAATAGCAGTGCAATTAATTGAAATCCAGGCAATTATAGGTATTTCACCATTAGCATTAGATCCTCCCATGCTATATAGCATATTGGGCAGCAAGGAATCTCCAGTATTTTTGGTTTGGGGCAAATACGTCAGTGTCTTCCCATGTGATGTTTAAAGTCTTTAAGTCATCTATGAACATTCTTTGTCATGTATTTCGAGGATGTCTTCTTAGTCATTTGGCAGCAGGGGGGGGATCCATCTCATTGCCATCTTGGGAATTCAATTATTCTCCATACAGAGTATATAATCTGCAAGTTGGAGTCTTCTGCCTGCCACTATGTTGTGTAATTTGCCAGAGAAACTATTTTGGAGCACTTCTTCATTAGTAACATGGTCAAAATAATGAATCTTTAGAATTCGATGAAAGCATCTTTGTTGGAAGACATCGAGTCTCTTCAAGGTCTCACTGGCATAAGTAGCTGTCAGGATCACTATAGGGGAAAGAAAACAAAATTTAAGTTTACTGATATAGATGACAAGGACCAGATTTTATTCATTCTCTGGAAAACAGCTGTTGTTTTTCTAATGTGGCATTTGACGTCTCTGCATCTCCACTTTGTGTGATTACACTACCTAAGTAGGTAAACTTTCCTACTACCTCAAGTCACTATAATCCAATATGCTGTTTCCTCGTATCTGTAGCTTGCATACATGATCTTCAGCTTCTCCGCACTTATCCTGAGGCCAGTTTTGCTTGCTTCTTCAGGTATGGCAGTTGTCACTTGTTGTAGTTTCATCTCCTTTCCTTAAGTAAGGCAATATCTTCTGCAAAATCCAGGTCGCCAAGGCGATCTTGGTCAGAATAATGAATGCCTTTCCCAGTGTGTGATGTTTAATGATGATGATGATGTAAGGGACCTTGGAGGTCATCTAGTCCAACCCCCTGCTCAGGCAGGAAACCCTATACCATTTCGGACAAATGGCTGTCCAATCTCTTCTTAAAGACTTCCAGTGTTGGAGCATTCACAGTTTCTGGAGTCATTGTTCCACTGATTAATTGTTCTAACTGTCAGAAAGTTTCTCCTTAGTTCTAGGTTGCTTCTCTCTTTGGTCAGTTTTCATCCATTGCTTCTTGTCTTGCCTTCAGGTGCTTTGGAGAATAGTTTGACTGCTTCTTCTTTGTGGCAACCCCTAAGATATTGGAACACTGCTATCATGTCCCCCGTTGTCCTTCTCTTCATTAAACTAGACATACCCAATTTCAGCAACCGTTCTTGAATATTTTAGCCTTCAGTCCCCTAATCATCTTTGTTGGTCTTCTCTGTACTCTTTCTAGAGCAGACATGTCAAACACAAGGCCTGGGGGCCAGATGCGGCCTGCGAAGTGGTTTCATGTGGCCCGTGAAGCCATCCTGGAAACAGTGTTGCCTAAATGTAGAACCTTACTTTTTTCACCATTGAATTTCATTTTCTTAGATAGCAACCAGATCCTTCTGTATCTTTAGCCTGTCTTCTGGAGTGTTGGCTATTCCTACCAGCTTGGTGTCGTCTGCAAAACTAATGAGTTCCCCATGTATCCCTCATCCAAATCATTAATGAAGCTGTTGAAGAGCACTGGGCCCAGAACAGATCCCTGGGGCATCCCACTACTCACTTCCTTTCATGTAGATGCAGTTCCATCGAGGACTACATGCTGAATACGGCCAGTCAGCCAGCTACGAATCCATCTGGTGGTGATGCTGTCTAACACACATTTTTCTATCTTATCGAGTAGTAGGTTGTGATCTACTTTATCAAACGCCTTAGTGAAGTCCAAATAAATTATATCCACAACATTTCTCTGGTTCACTAATTTTGTCACTTAGTCAAAGAATGTGATAAGATTTGTCTGGCATGATCTGTTTTTGACAAACCCATGTTGGCTTTTGGTAATGACTTTATTTGCCTCTAGGTGTTCGCTGATTCATTGTTTGATTATCTTTTCCAGAATCTTCCCAAGTATTGAGGTCAGGCTGATAGGTCTGTAGTTTGTCTCATAACATAATCAAGGCCATTGAAGAACAGGAACAGTGACAAAATACAGCCTTGTCTAACTCGGGTAGTAATTTTGAAGAAGTCTATTGCCATTTTCAGTCTTAACACAGCAGCTTGATCGTAGGTATAAGTCCTTAAAGACAGTAATGAAGACTGTCAGAACATCGATAGTTCATCACTCTAAAATTCTGCAAATAACTTCATTGCACGTGAGATAAAATCCACAGCTAATATAGTATATGATATTTAAATATATATCTCTTTGCTACATATTACTACAATTCATGCAAGCCTTCCTTCCAAGTCTTCACCAAGTACATGAAGGAGATAAAATTTATAATTAAAGGAAATGAATTTATAATATCACTTTCATTGGTAGCAAATATGTAACACACTACTAGTTCCCTATCTAGAAATTTACATTTCCCATCTTCTTCTAGACATACCTGTTTCCCCCAGATGGAACAATTCCATCCAGATGTGGCAGTTAAGCCATACCTCCTACTTTTGACTAGAAAAATGCACCACTTCCTAGGCCCTATGGATAGAGCACAAGATTCTGTTTGTCCAGATTGTCTTTTAAACAGCTGTCCCAGACCAGATCAAATAGCTTCTTTATCCATAAGGACACTTTGAAAATGGAAACAATAACTCAGCGAGGTGGTGTGTTCTTGTTTACAAGAGATGTTCAGGCTATGGCTACACAGCCTTCTCTTGCAAATTCCTTGATTTTTACTTCTTCATGGAACTAAAGGGTTAGCTTGACTGCCTAAATGGCTTTAGCTCTTAAGTTGTTATATGTATGTGTGTATGTGTATAGTATGCATATATATGTCTGTGTGGGTATGTTAATTTTGTAGAAAACATACACAACTTATATTTTCTATATAAGTCAAACAAAGAAAATGTTTTCATAACCCAAAAATATTTCTGGAAATTTGAGAGCTGCATTTAGACAATTATGGATAGCATCAGATCATCTACAAGGCCAGAGTTGGGATTGTGCTTCTTTCCTCCTGCACTGATAGACCTTTCTTGGGATGAGTGGAGGATATTTATATTGATGGGGCGGTTGGCTCCTTAGTAATATAGTTTACATTATTGGCTTTCGTTTGACCAATATAACTGAATTAGGGTTGATGTATCCAATCAGAGGCAGGCGGTGGGCAGGCGGACCTATAACACATTCAATGGCCAAATTACCGATACTTAAAGAACTATAAAAGCAAAGCCTACCCAATGTTAGCTTACACTTTGACAACGTTAGCAGAGACTAACGAAAGCTTAGTATACAATAAAAACTCTGTACCAGAGATCAGTGTTTTAATATGCCTTTTTTTTACAAATTTACATTCTATATATAATGTAGGGTTAAACAGTATTAATAATAAAGTAACAAATGTGCACACACATATCAATATAAATTTTAGTAATTGTGATCAGAAGGGGCTACAAAATGGGACATATGGAGATGCAATCTGTATCTTAAGAATAGTTTTATAGATATCCTGTATAAATTCTGAATGAACTTTTTTGAAGTAAATACAAATCTTGAAAAAGAATTGATTTGATTGCTCTTATGGACTGCCAGACTTTCACAAGCAGCCTAGTTGTCAGCAATAAACATAGGTCATATCAAAGGGTCCTCCTGCTAAATAAAATATTCTCTTTCATTGTTAGAATAGCATGTCTACCAACTCAGGGCAAAAAAATGAAAATTTCTAGCTTCTAGTTACGTACTACTGTATTTTAAATGTTACTAAAAATTTTAAAAATTGTTAATAATTAACCCATTGCAATAAAATGCTTGGAAACTTTACCCATTGAAAATACCTTCTCAGTTGTACAACTAAAGTACCTTTACTCAGTGGTGGACCTAGTCTGCATTTGAAAGGAAATGGTAATGGTAAGCAAAGATTCCCCTATGTTATCTATAAAGTGATTATTGAATATTGCTCCCACTTTACCCTCAGTTCGTGTTTGAAATGATATTTCAAGTTTGAATTATCCCTGCTTTTAAGAACAGTAACAATAGTCAATTCTGTGCAAGAAGACAAAGCAAGTTCTGATTAAAAGCTCAAAAAGAAATGGTGTTATGTAACCAGAAACAAGCGAGTTTTAAATATTTGCAGAATCATTAGTGCAGCACAGAATTATTACAATAGGATATTAAACCCTGCACATCTACTTGTGGCATTTGCTAGGAGAACAGGAATTTGTATTACTGAATTGCTGCTTACTATGAGTGCTAACATTCTGAATTATCAGTATGATCCAGCAATTCAGTTTCTCACATAAAACAGCAAGGCATTTACCTATGCCAGAAATGAGATTTTGATTATCTGAGACAAAATTAAACAACTATTTTAAAGATAAGACTTAATAAAAAGGATAAGCATAAAGTTAGATGGAGAATAAAAATCGGTGTGATTTTTATAAATAT
The DNA here is from genome assembly GCA_034064705.1 of Bothrops alternatus. NCBI lineage: Eukaryota > Metazoa > Chordata > Lepidosauria > Squamata > Viperidae > Bothrops > Bothrops alternatus. The sequence continues at coordinate 7,186,456 of JARGCV010000085.1, forward strand.
ATACCCAACTTGAGTCTCTCCAAGTTAGGAAAAAAATGGAAAATTGTAGCTTGTTCCATGTGTGTGACATAGACCTATTTTGTACCCTTTTCTTCCTTATTAACCCCCCCCCGATTTCCCCAAAATAATATTACCTATGTCCTATGACACATACTGGACTCTACACAGTTCATGGCCACTAACTTAACAACTACATCCAACAATGAGAAGGAGGAAGAAGAGAAACTAAGGCTTCTTCTAATATGATCATTATGAAAAGAACATGATAAGATAAAATAGAACACTATCCAAAAATGACATAATTCCTATTATCTGCAATATCATTTGAATCTATAGAAAGTTCTATAGCTTTAGTTTTCTGCATCAATACCTTTATAGTACAAGATGACAGAAAAATGTTATTACAATGTTTCCATTTATCTAATGAAAGAAAAGCTTTCTGAAATGGTAAGAAATAGGGCACATTGGAGAGGCAGTCAGAAAAACAGAATCACACAGGAGTAGCAAAGTAATGAGAAACAAGAAAAATGTGCAGTTGAAAGACAGGCACTAAACATATAATGAAATGGTAAGTCAAGTAAGTTATTGCAACAAGAAAACAGAGGTGGCTTCTAAATTACATATTATAAGTTTAATAACAATTGACTATAATATAGAGAAAATTTGTACTAGAAATTTAGAAGGGAATAAAGATAGCATGCCAAACAAAGCATCAAAAATATACTATATAATAGAAAAAGAAAAATAACTTGTGAACAAGGAGAAATAGAATAGTTTAACAAGAGATTAATTCCATCACAAGATATTTGATTCCTAGTATGAATGAATTTGTCAGCATAGTTATTCATCTTACACTTTATTTTAAAAAAAGATTTATCTTTCCTAATCATAAAATGAGTTCTTATAAATTTAGTAAATAGTCAAGTCCTCAGATTTTTGTATTCCCAGTACATATAAGATTCTCCATATAATATACCATGGTTACCTTTCTCCAAAAGTTGTCCTATTCCAGTTTAATAGTGCCTAGCTATTGCTATGCTATGGCAAGTTCAGGCCTAGAAGATGGTAATATATTTCACATGATTTAATGAGTCAATTTAGTAATCATACCATTGCTAATAGAATAAGAAGAGAAATAAGAAGAGAAACTAGTAGGACTGTAGTATTACTAATAAAGACAGAAATAGGTTATTACATGACCAGTACGTTGCAACCATCATAAATATGAACCAGTTGTCAAGCATCTGAATTGTGATCATGTGACCGTGGCAATGCTGCAATGGTTGTAAGTATAAAAAACGGTCATAAGTCATTTTTTTTGCAGTGCTGTTGTAATTTTGAATGGTCACTAAATGAACTGTAGTAAGCCAAGGATTACCTATAGATTGGAGATTGCATGGTATTTTATTTATTTATCAAATTTAGAAACTGTTCATCTCTCTCATAAAGAGATTGTGTACAATATGCAAATAAAATATTAAAACATAATCCTATATAAAATTTAAAAATAGGCAAAGGTGGTTAAAATTCAAGATAAAGGTTAATTAAAAGGGGGAGTCTTCAAGGCATTAACTAGCCCCACAGCTGCATGCTCCTCTGTGAACCCCAACAAGACTGCAGAAGTATGTATGATAAACAATTTTCTATCACACAAGCCAGGAGCATGGTGGGTCACATGATTAGAGCACTGAATTGGGAGGTTGAGATCCAAGTGCTGCAGTGGAGTGGGGTTAAGCTTCTCTCCCACTTCTGCCAGGGACATGAAAGGAGCCTCCAACTGGATGTCCCTGGGCAACAGTAATGTCACCAGCTAATCCTTTCAACTCAAAAGCAAGCCACATAAGCCTGCCTAGATTTTCTGATCTTAACCATAATCTCTCTCTCTCTCTCTCTCTCTCTCTCTCTCTCTCTCTCTCTCTCTCTCTCTCTCTCTCTCTCTCTCTCTCTCTCTCTCTCTCTCTCTCTCTCTCTCTTTTGGCAATGTTTAAACTTAGCTAGGTGATGTTCAGGAACTGAATTTAATTAGGTTCCAGTTGCATGCCAAGTGCTGGCAGGCCTGGTACTATTATTTTGGCGGGAATCTCTAAGTCAATAGAATTTGAGACACTCTATTGGTACATAGTTAAACATGATGCTTTTCTGGATATTTAAATACATTGTTTATGCATATTTATATGTTTCAAAATAGGAAAATAGTGAATATGGCAGATATAGAATTTTGAGCACTCTTTCAGTCCATAATTTGTAAGACCTTGGTGTTAGAAGCCATTTCCAAATATTTCCACACAGATATTGTAACTCTTTTGTTTACTTAGGGATCAATTAAACAAACAATTTGTCCTGGATTCTCTCCTACAGCCCAAAATACCTTTGTATCATTATTTCATTGGAGCTGGTTTAAACTATTGATTTTTCTTTCCACACTTTTATCATTTGTTTTGTCTTTGTTAGTTTAATTATTGTGCATTATTGTGTGTTTTGTATACATGTCATTACTTCTTCGTTATATAAACAATTGCAATATTTTGCATTACTTTTATGCTGTAACAGACATTAATGTGCTAATTCTTTATACTTTATAAGTATTTTCTTAAAACCAAAACCACTATACTCAATGAAAGATACTCATAAACAATTATAATAGCACTGTATTAGTATCAGATAGGTATATAACAAAAGGTGAATGAAATGCAGGTTATAGTAGAACACATAAGTAATATAAATCATTCCACTGGGATTATAGTCATTAAAAACCAACCTCAAAGAACAGTTCAGTAACTGACAGTTTAAAATCCTTGCTACACTCATATTCAATAAACAATATGCACTGTTCTTTATCAAGAACCAGACTGTACCAAGATAATACTTTGTACACTTTGCAATAATTAAAGTAACATTGTATTTCTATTTTATCCTGTCAAATATATGATCCTGGTACTGTTGACTTGCTATAAATGTACTACTTGGGATTGTGTAATCTGACCAGGTCAAATATGCTTGAATAAATAGCTGCAGAATTTGAATTCAGTAGCAGAGAGATGCAAAAATAAGAATTTCAATAGAAAAATAACATTAAATTTACTCCAAACATTACACTCAGACAAAGTTGATAAGACATTTAATTACTGTATATCATCCCTATTTGTTTTCAAAAATGTACTGGAAATGTGATGTGCAGCTTGGACAAACTTTTTCACTTAGTAGCAATGCTATAAAGCTCAACAATTCTGGAAAATAATTTATCATTTATAATTTAAAAATAATTAGTTTCATTTTAATGAAAGAAATCTTAAAATTTGAATTTCCATTTCAACCTATTATATTCTTATTAAACTTTACCCAACCATAATTCCCTGCTAAATGTACTGAATTAGATTTATGGATTCAATGGGAGAATGTTTAGACTCAAATTTTCACACAGACCAGAAATCTTTCTTTGATTATTCTTTACTTGGTAGCTTCCAAATTATTTGTTGATACAAATACAAGCAAGTCTTTTTATTTCTTTTTAACTCTTTTATTGTCTCTTTTGAATGCTGTGTAAATGTTATTTATTTTTATGTCCTGGTACATGGATTGGTGCCACATTCAAAATGTGAATTTATTTGTGTATAACATCTGTATTTCAATTTTATGAAACAGCCAAATTAGAATACATTTTTAATAATATGAACTGAATTTATAAAGAGTGTACAACTCAGTTTGGTGATGGGGACCATGATTCTTGATATTCATTTTACTTTACCTTTAATAGTCATTCTTAGTTCTTTAATGTAATATATATATTACAACCAATGATATTGTATTAGAAAGCTAAAATCTTAAAATTCCAGGTTTATTTATTTGCAGTATACTGTTTTTATACTGTTTTTCATGATGTCTCTTGTACTTCTTTATTCATTTCTTACATCCAGTAAAATAATAATTAAAGAAACATTGAATAAAAAGTTACATTTAAAAGTTGTGAATAAAAGTATATTATTATATTGACTTAAGCAGGACTAAAACTTATCAAAGACAGTTGACCATATGCCCACCTAGTTGTCTTCTTTCTATTTTTTTGCATCCCCCTCTTAATTTCAAGAAAAATAATGTAAAACACTTCATTTAAAAATCTCTGATACAGTTATATTATACAACCTATCTGAGTAATCAACTGTAGTATCTTAACAGGAATTACTGTACTACCCTTAGTCCACTAAAATTTTAATAGTTGGATATTGATATAAGCCTTCTAAATAATTGCTTAACTCTTAGTGTACTTCATTTTCAATTCCAAATAAATGATTCGTGTATATTTAAGTTATTAGTCAGTAATAGATAAGAGTAATGTAATTCCAGGAGCTCATGTATAAAAATGTGAATTGTTATGATACGTAATTTATAGTGTTGCCACTAGTCTTATAATTCTGTAAGTTCACAGAGGCTAATCAAATGGTAAGAAATTGAAGTGGATTACATATGCTTGTAAATACCAACAATGATAAAATCATTTATACTATATGAATACCACTGGTGGTTGTCTGATCAAATTTTCTGCCAGAGGCAAACACCAACTCCATCTTATTGGGTGACACGTAACTTGCTACATATAACTTGCTATATTTGAAATTAATTAGATTGATTCCCTCTCTATAACTTCAGAATTTTAAAAGCAACAGGCAAGACTTTTTCAAGATACAGCATACTTTCTGTCTTTTTTCCTTATCTGACCATAGAAATCACTTTAAACCAAATTCAGAAAGAAATATTCCTAAATAATAGAGTCATGTAAGGACATATAATTCTTCTTTAATTAAAAGTCCAGGTATATATTTGGAAGAGATGAAAATTTAGCTGATTCATTAAGAAAAGTAAGGATATGCTTAAATTTTTGAAATGTATGTTACTTAAACATTGGATTTATACTTAATTATATATTATAGAATATTAAAAATGAATAAAAGGTATGAGGGTATATCCTTTTATTTGTCATTAAAAAGCAGGGTTGAGACTGTACAGTAACCTGGATTTATTTCAGAGTTCAAATACTTTATTCTGTAAATTCTGAATGGGCATCAATCAATACAGTCAATATCGCCAATAGTCATTGACAATGGCAGCTGCATTCAAAGGATTCTAGAAGGCTGCATATTGTTTAGATGCTTCTTTATTTACTTGTATAGCCTTTTCATGTGACCAACAAAACTCAAATACATTTAAAATATGAATTGGATGATCTATCTAGGACAGGGGTAGGCAACCTTGGCTCTTTTATGGCTCGTGGACTTCAACTCCCAGAATTCCTGAGCCAGCATGGCTCAGTTTGGAAATCTCTTCCTTTCCCCTCAGCATGGCTGGCTCGGGAATTCTGGGAGCTGAAGTCCATGAGTCACAAAAGAGCCAAGGTTGCCTACCCCTGATCTAGGAAAACACTTTACTATGAAAATCATTTTCCAGATCAGAGCAATACTATTTGTTCCCTACTATTTCCCCTTTTCCTGCTGCCGTCCTTGCCAGTTTGTGTCCAGGATTTTATCTGTTAGTGTTTTTTTACCTCCTTTGTTTTTATAACGTTAATGTTTTTCAGTGTTTCTAGGTTGTAAGCCGTCCCAAAGTTGTTGAATACAAAATGGGCAGTAAACACATTTTATAAATAAAATAATAAATAATTTGCTTTCTATAAAGTCGTAAGAATGACTGAAAGGGAAATTACTGTGAATGGATATATAAACTTATTAGTACCTTCACACATGCTGCTTTTACACAACTACCTTCAAAATTATTTTTGATGGCATAGGGTTTTATAGGAGACAGAATATCATTGTTATTTCATTTCTGTTATTTATTACAAAATATGTGAATTGTGTGAAAGTCGAGAGCTTCTAAAAAAGTTCCTCAAGTATTATGGATATGAGTTATTCAACAATGGATGTTTCAGAGATATTTACAACAGAGACTTATGAACTTTGGAAATGAGATGCAATTGTTGATAAAAATTTCCAATTAAAAGCTAAGAAAAGGTTTCACTGTTAAGAACCAAATGAGAGTATTTCATCCTGGCTTCAGAGATAAAGATTGGAATGATTTGTGGTAAATAAGAAATTGTGAAGACTTTATGTGAATTAAATTACAATAACTGTGTTAATATAATGCTTTGAATTTTAACTTTGCTGTTGTTTAACCTGTTTACTATTTTTCTTTCACATATGTAATGTATAACAGGTTAATAGGGTTGCAAATAAATGTACAAGCTTATAAATTTTGGATCTGATTTATAAGGGGGAAGGTATTATTGTCAATGTTCAACTAAAGGGTATATGTGTTTTTGTCCTTTTTTGGGGAACACATTTTTTCAATGTTTTTGCTTAGTTTTATTTTGTTTTTGTTCAATTTTTTTCTTTTAGATTTTAATCTTTTGAATAAAAAAAATTGTTTAAAAATAGAATAATACCTAAGACAGAAAGCAATTGCAATTGATAAGGGAAAGGGGATTCAAAATATTATTTTCACCCCTCCTTAGAAGATGTGAAGTAGTTAATAAAATGCAGTGTGGCTTGATTAAAAAGTCAATGCACTTGATTAATTTATTGAAAATTTTTAGAGGAGGAACGAAGGAAGGAAAGAAAGAAGGAAGGAAGGAAGGAAGGATATTTAATGTAAGATTAATTAGATAATGTCTGTCTATTGACAAATTAGAGGAAAAATAGGTGGTTTTATGGAAGTTGAGATTTAAATGGAATAGACATATTGTTTTCTAATCATACCTATAGTAAACTGTATTCCAAATTGTCTACCTGACTCAGAGTATAAAGCTGTATAACTGTATATAACTCTCTATATGAAAGATAATGATGTAACTGCATTCCTTGCCTCATTCTCTCCTCCATATTTAGTGTATCTGTTTCTTTGTGGAGTTATTTTAAAAAAGGCCATTTAACAGCAATTTATGACTATCAATTTGTTCTGGCCATAATCCTCTGATTAGTTCAGGTCTCTAGTGTCTTCCACTCTTTACTAAATACACAATTTAGTGGAGCCCAGTCTTTGTAGCTAGGTAATTATTACTTACAGTTTGAAATGAAACTCAGTTCCAAGCCATTTGCATTTATGTGCTGAAACTAAATGATTAATATGAATTTTTATACATTTTAGGTTTAATTTCTCAGTCTAATGAAATAATAAATTTAAACTCATCTGCAAAAAGTATCTACTACTCTTTTATTCGGTTCTGCATATAACTGGAAACATGGCTGTTTCAAATTTAGAGTTTCATAGTATTTACCATTTATTCTCCTCACATTTAGTCTTTCAGAATTAACACGTTCTAATTTCCAAAAATTATGTTTTCAAATTGGTGTCTTTTTCAGCCTGAGATAATTGCAAATACACTACAATTATTTATGCTCTTCTGTTTATCACAACCGTGAGTCCCAGGAGGCAGTATTACTGCATCAGCTCACTGTCACCCATTTAGCATGTGTAGCTTAAGCAATGCTATCTATGGGACGACTTTTGCTCCCAAATACATTACAATTAAACCAGATTAATTCTGAACTTAAATGTTAATACATAATTTCTATTAACAGAACTTTCTACTAATGGGTATGACAATGTTACTTAAATCAACCTGGGAGCAATTCATGGAAATTCACACCTACTCAGTTTTTGTGCAATAAAGAGAAGCAAAGAAGAAAAGCTTTTATTTAGAAATATCTGGGTCAGGGTCGGAATATAATGTATCATTGACATCTATTTCACAAGGGAATTATAATATTACTACAAATATTGACAGATGAATTTATGGTACAGTTATTCAGAACAAATTAAAGATTATTTAGTCTGATCAGATTTGAAGGGTCAATTTATGTGACACTTTATGTAGTGTATAGCTTCCATACTAGACTTTTTTCTAGTATAACCATCTAGGGCCTCAGTTATAATCAGGAATAAGTATGAGAAACAGAAATATAATATGCACATTTAGAGAGAGAGAAAATCAATAAAGAGAAAAATGGTGAAAAAAGAATAGAGTAATGAAAGAAAATCTTGTTAGAAGTTCTAAAAGTAAATGGAAGGTGTAGTTCTTCAGAGCCTTCACATAAAAAGAAGTGTGTGTGGGATGTTTTCCATCTTAGTTTGTCTGGAGCTCAAAACTCATCTCGCTTACTAGAGTTAAGTTGGGTTAGTTTATGAGAGAAATTAAATGCATTACTTTTAGTTGAGAAATTAAAGTATATAGATTAGATATCAAGAATATTTTCTCAGAAGCTAAAAAAAAATGTTAAAGTGCAAGAGGAATGGAATAGAACACTGAAGCATGCTATAAACCCAAAACTGAGGGTAGAAAAGTTGTCTTCTAGTTTTATATTTGGGAGTAAAGAAGTTTCAGAACCATCGTAAAATGGAAACAGCTCAACCACTATAATATCATGCCCTTAGAGACCAGCTTAAGCAGTTAGTACAGATAAAGGCCACAAGTGATAGAAAATAAAAAATTGGGAAAATCTAGTAAAATTGAAACATCACGGATCAGCAACCCAGTAAGTCATCAGTTACACCAGCCCAATCTTTTGGGGAATATGTGTTATATTTGAACTTTGAGAAATAAAGGATGCATAGAGATAAAGAGCCGTGGAGCTACAGTGGTTAGAATGCCATACTGCAGGCTACTTCTGCTGACTGCCAGCTGCCTACAGTTTGGCAGTTTGAGTCTCACCGGTTCAAGGTTGACTCAGCCTTCCATTCTCCCCGAAATTGGTAAAATGAGGATCCAGATTATTGGGAACAATATGTTGACTCTGTAAACTGCTTAGAGAGGGCTGTAAAGCACTGTGAAGTGGTATATACTATAAGTCTAAGTGCTATTGCTATTTCATAAACAGGAAGTTCAAGAATTATGGTTGTATGGAGTAAAAGTCAAGTTTAACTTTAATTTTAAAATGGGTCATTAAATATCTATTTTATGATCACTTCCTAAGTATTTAGTCATTTTCTTTTTATAAAATGTTATATGCTTTTAGGGTCTCATGAGATGAGGGACAGCAATCACTTTATCCATAAATTGAAATGCAACATTTTTCCTCATTTAATTTCAAAATGGAATAGATCTAAATAATTTTCTTTGTGTAAAACATTTTAATATTTGAATGCTTTAGTCAAAAACTAAAAGCAATTGTATAATAGTTGTTTGCATTCATGCAGGCTAACACTAGCTTTGTTAAAAAGCTTTGCATTTACTGTATCTTTAACAGCAGTAGAGGTCACACATTCTTTTAAAGATAAAATCATTATAAAGGTCAAGTCCTCAGTCCCATTCTGGCAATTTTAAATAAATATAAATGCCATTGATTCATATAAAATGTATTAAATCTGCCAAGTACTTTATTTATTGACAGTTCTCTCCCTTCCATCCAGGACATAGCATATAAGCGATGCTTGAGCAGGGTCTGCAACATTGTCTGGGACACTACACATCCTCTTCACAACCCTGTTTTCCTTTTTGCCTTCTGGGAGAAGGCTCCATGGTATCAAAAGCAGAGCATCCAGATTCGGTCACAGTTTCATTCCATACAGCATTAACCTTGTGAACTCTCAAGCTTCCTCCTTCCACTATGTATTCAAAATGGACAGTGATTAATATTTATATGTATTTATATATAGGGGTGTTGTATATAGCATGTTTATATGTGTGTTATGTATGTGTATACTTTGGGGAAGCAAGCAACAGAATTTCATTTTTAATGTGTACCAGTGGGCCACATTTTTATCTTGCCTTGCCTTGCCTTGCCTTGCCTCGCCTTGCCTTGCCTTGCCTCGCCTCGCCTCGCCTCGCCTCGCCTCACCTCGCCTCGCCTTACTTCATTTCATTTCATCTCATCTCACCTCACCTCACCTCGTCTCGTCTCACCTCGCCTCAGTTCATCTTTGTCTCACCTCATCTTTGTCTTGCCTTGCCTTGCCTTATCTTACCTTTATTCATAGGTTGCACAAATTGAAGCGTGTCCACTGAAACATGACTAGTCACACTCCTCATTAAATCTGTTCTTTATTACCTTATCAATAAAATATATATGCATAATTTTATCTACAAAACAAAAACAAATGTGTCACAGCAAGTTTTCAAGATTGCTATAATCTGATTTATAGAAATATGAAATAAAGACTGTGACTTTCAATGTGTTGGATCAAAAACTATTTGAAGTAGGTCAATGGTTGTCATAGAGCAGGCAAATCCAACATGGATATAAACTTCTAGACCAGGGCTTTTCAATGTACCTGTGGTACATTGGCACCTGGTAGGTGGTACGCGACCATCCTAGAAAAGTGGTAGCGGGGGAGGGGAATGAGCTGAACCAGTGTCAGCACCGCACAAGCCTGAGTGAGAGATGGCTGGAGCTGCAGGGCTGTCAGGGCTCAGCAGAAGTGCCAGGACCAGCGACAGGCTCCAGCCGGAGCTTGGCCCTGATCCTGATGCTTCTGCGGAGCCCAGAAGAAGCGCTGATTAGCTGGAATGTTGCAGCATCTCCAGATTCATATTTATGATGGTCACAATGTCCCAGGGTCATGTGAATGACCAAACCCTGCTGCAACCACCCAGCAGATGGAGGGAATAAAAACCAAACACCCCGCACCCCCGCTGCCAATCCTCAACAGAAATGCTCACAATAATGAAAACCTCAGACAGGAGGAAGAGCGCTGCTAGGCAGGCAGGCAGGAGTCTTGCTCGGCTGTGGCTTGGGGGGTACTTTTTTCAGTGCCAACAGTCACTAAGCGAACTGTTGTAAGTCGAGGACTACCTGTACTTTATCTCTTTTTTCCTTTTGGGGGGGGTCATCAAGTTTTTGACACCTTGCTAGGTGACTGGTGGTACTCGGATATTGCCATATCCTAAAAGTGATACAGTGGATGAAAAGGTTGAAAAGCCCTGTTCTAGACCTTCAATGCAATCCCTGAAATCATCTTCATTAACTCAGACAAGGGTGGGGCAATTGCTCAGTGGTGTTATAAATAGTGCATTAGCAGACTTTCAATGCTATAATGGGATGGTGGTGAAGTTCCTCACACTTCTGCTCTGGGAAAAGTTTGATTCTCTTAAGGCTGAGAAAGTGGACAAGGTCCTTGCCCAGTCAAGGTCTCACAGGAAAGGACATGTGGCTTGCTTCTGGCAGTGGTTAATTTCTCTTTGAGGAAGGATGTTGTTCTGCCATCTTTTAAGAAGGCAGTGATTTGTCCTCTCCTTAAGGGGTCTATGGAAGACCCCCCAACATTCTGAATATTTTTCATTCAGTTTATAATTTTTCCTTTTTTAAGGAAGATTGTAAAGAAGATGGTTGTATTGTGGCTTCAGAGGGTCTGAAAGAAGTAGATTATCTGGTCCACTTTCAGTCAGGACTCAAGCATGGAATGGGACTGGGGTATCATTGATTGTACCCTTGGATGATTTTCTGTGGAAGCTTGATGATGGTTTCCATCTTTGCTCTTCTTGATGTCTCAGCAGCTTTTGATACCATCAGTCATGGCATCCTTTTGAACTAGCTTCTGTAGTTGGAGATAGACAACATAGTGTTGTGCTGGTTCTTCTTTTTCATTTGGGGCCCATTCCAACCTATGATATTTATTTTATGGGTATGACAGTCATCATCCTACTTAACATTTACATGAGGCAGCTGGGTGGTTTGGTTGATGTATCCCCAATATGCTTATGATGCCCAGCTTTACATTTCCTAACCATCTGAGTAATACCATAAATGTTCTGCCCCAGTGCCTTCCTGAGATGCAACGAGATGAGATGCAACAGAGTTGCTTTGGATATTTGGACCTTATGGTACCAAGGATTCCTCACCTTTTGGTTATGAATGGGAGGATAATGTCTCAGAAAGATCTTGCACAAATCTGGGTTCTGCACCAATTGCATCCAATCCTAGAATTGGAGGCCCTGATCACTGCTCTCATGATGACAATTTTGACTACTGCAATGGCTCTACATGGGGCTGCCATTGAAGGGAATTTGGAAGCTTCAGCAAAATGCAGAAGCATGGGTAATCAGTGGTCCTGTTTATTTGGTGCATGTAACAACACAATTTCATGAGTCATATTGGCTGCTGGTATGCTTCTGGATGGACTTTAAGGTGCTAGTTGTCATGATTTGTGACTGGGTTACCTAAGGTATGGTATCTTCTGATTTGTTTCTACCCATCCAATTTGATTCAGCAGGATGAGTATCAGGATCCTATTGGCTAAATAATTCCAGTTGGCAGGGCCTAAAAGACAAATGGAAGAGATGTGGAAAACTGACCAGCAGTTACAGGGGCCACAAAGCAAATATTGGATACACAAAGATGTAAGAAGTTTTGTGACATTTATTCATACTTAACCCTTAAGCTCTCAAGAATGAAACTTTAAATTAAAAAGTTTCCTTTGAAGCTTCTATCAAACTATTAAATACAATTATGATGGCCCTTTAAAGTAAAGAAAACATCTTAGCAGTAGCAATTGATGATGTTTCCTCCTGTTCTTTATCTGAGCTGGTGTTTACACAGCCTCTCCTTTTTCTTCTAGCAATTTTTCCTCCTTCCTGACATCCCAGCCTGAAGGAATATCTCCATTTTAGCTGGTTCAAAGTCAGGCTATGTCGAAGGTGGGAGATTCTTTAGAGGCTTGATTAGGAAAGTCTAGCAGCAGTTTGTTTTCCCGTTAGCTTTTTCTTTGCTTTCAGCATGAGTCTACCTTCAACCTCCAGCCGTCCTTTCTCATCAGTACAGACCTTAAACTCAGTAGTCACTGAGTCTGAAAATCCTCATTTCCTGCTGATAGGCTAAATTTCAAGGAGGTTGATGCTTTTTTTCACCATAAGTTTCTGCAAAAAGTTATGCTGCCAGAATGACATAACTGACTACAATACCATTCATTTATGTTCTGTAATGAACCTCCAATTTTAACAGAAACAATTTTTTAGCTTCTACTAAGTGGCCCTCAAACCTAATATCTGCATCCCGTAGAAGTTTAGGCTGAAATGCTTTCTTTTAAGAAGATTTTTTTTTCACAGTGGCAGATATCAGAGGAAACACAAGACTATCTCTGAGGAGTACTTATGAGGAGTCCTTTTCCCTTTACTCCCTTTTTTTGTAAAAAAAAAAAAAAGTGCCGGAACTCACACACGTCATACAACCCGCCTTGCCAACCCTACAAGTTTCCATCCAAAAAAGGTGCCAGAACTCCATTCTGAGTGTTCTATGACAAAAAAAGTGCTGTTCCCTCCACTCTTGCAAATTTGATTTCTGGCATGGTTTTTAATGCCAATGACATTTATCAGGATAGGCTTCCATTTGGGGAACATGGAGGCATCCTTTTAAAAGTTTGATTGGATTATAAATCTCATCGCTGCTAATCCTTGAATATATATATATAAGGAAACACTGCTGTAAGGAAACACCAGTTTATCTCTAGGTGACAGCACAGAATGCTTTTATGTATTTGTCCTGAGTGAGCAACCAATGCTGAACAAAGACAGAATTAAAAACCTGATTTTGGCAGTCAGATAGCAAAGGGTGAAAAATCATTCCAAGATCTTCTATTTATCTATAGGTAAAGTCACTTCAGGGAAAGCTGCAATGGTAGGATAACCAATTCTTTTTTCTTTCTTCCTGGCCTTTGAGCAATCTAGGATCAGGTCTCCTGGATGGTCTTAATAACCAATATGATCATGAAGCATGCAGAACTATCAGCAACTCCCACACAGCTGGACTCCAGGAGATTGTTTGACCTTGCAGCATTGTGTATTATGACACAAAGTGCCTCTCCTTAAATAGTTGATGTATTTTGATAGCACAAGTTAGTATGAAAGGGACAGTGTGTCATGGTTCCAATAGATGAAACCCATCAAAAGAATTTCAAGGCAAGAATTCTTCCTTAAAGAACATTTTATTCAGGAAATACAGTATCGGCACTACATAGTTGAACCCAAAACTAAAATCCCTTCCCGTGGATACAAAGTAGCAAATTGCAATTCCCACCCCCAATAAGCAATCATAAATCATGTTCTCCAATTAGCCTGAAACACGGGCTTTTTCTCCAGCTCCTCAGCCTGCCAAACCATTATCAGTTCGTCCTTGATTTCCCACAAAGCAGCATTATTATTATGGCTAGCTGAGCTCAAGCATTCATCCCAACTCCCCTTCTGCATCTGATTTCTAAATAGAAGAAAAAGCAAGTTAAAAGCAAGCAGAAATGGCTGAATTTTCATCAGTTGTCAGAATGGGAATATCCAATGTTTACAGCATTGGCACAGTGTTGTAATCATTTTAACAAAAGTGGCAAAATGTTTGAGGATGGCTCCACTCAAGTGCCTTTAGAACAGTCTGGAAAAATCATCTGGCTGCTTCTAATTAGCTCAGCCCAGATCAGACAAAGAATACAAGTGCCAACTCTCTCAACTTGTCTAAGTACCTGATCCAGAAAGCCAAGATCATGTCTGAAGGAAATGGGCAGTTTGGAAATATGAAAACAAACAAACAGCAATAATATAGATATATTCTTAAGATCATTTTCTTTTCTTTCCATTTTTGTGCAAAACTTCTAGAACTTCAAGACCCAGGACTGTACTCCAGTTATCCTTTCTCTCCACCATTTCCTGCAGTTTATTATCTTTTTTAACATAAAGAGTGTCTTCTCAATTCTTCTTTTCTTTTTGCATCAAAATCTCAGACTTCCTATGCTAAAATACAAGCACCTCTTGTTTCATCTCATTTTCTAAAATTTTCCCTTATCCCATGTTAAATAAATGCTTATATGTCATATATTTGACTTACTCTCACCACTCAACTGCTTTGTACATTTTGTCCCACTATGATCCTTTAGTTTTTCATGGCTTACTCCCTCAGTACTGGTTGGGATTATATCCCAATGATTGCTATTTTCTCTTTCATTGTTCTTTTCCACCAAACGTTTTAACTTTGTCTGAATGAAAAGATTCAATTTGAATCTTTCTCTGATGTATGTGCAGTTGTTATTTTTGTGATTCATATTTGCTCTTCTGTCTCTCATGAATTCCAATCCCAGCCTAAGGATTGCACTTTTGCTAAGAACACGCCAAATGATTATGATTTTGTCGACTTGTTCACAGCTGCCTATACATAAGGCTTCTATGGGAAGAATATATAGTCAAGTAAACTCAAAGCATTTTATAGTAAACTTAAATTTTGACTCACATTATTCTGAGGTAGTGGTTTTATTTATTTTTATTTTCATATTCTTTACTGAGGTAATTATAAATGCTGAAATCTGATTTAAATATTTTAACCCTTTTTGTACAGAGATACATAATATCCTGTAATATCTGTTCTGAACTCCACTTGGCATCAGGAAGGGCATCTGGCCAGTAAATGCTCAGCTCCATCCAGTAGAGCCGACTCTACCCCTGGATTACAGGATTACAGGTCATAAAAAGGGAGAATAGGGTATCAGAGATTCAATTAATTAAAAAAATTGAATTGAAAGAATTTAAATGGTTATCTAATGTTAATAGTTGATATCTATGCTAATAGTTTATATCTATGCATAATTAAAGATATATGCATGAGAGAGAACTGACTGGTCGGAATACTTTCTGAATGCACTGTAATGTGTATTATTTGAATTTGGGAAATAGCTTCTATTTACCTGTTCTCCTGTTTTTTCTCTATTATTATTAATATTATTAGATTTTTCTCTTCATTTGACTTTTTTAATACAAGAGGATAGGGTTTTCTTTTTAAATATTCACTTTTAATATGATAGTAGTAAAGTTATATAGTTAACTTGCCATTTATGTATATTATAACAAATTAATAAGGTTCTATAAAAGAAATGCTAATTGTAACTTTTCAGAAGTTTAATAATATAAAGAGTTTTGTAGAATGTCTACAGCTTGACTAGATTATGGATGACTTGTACATTCCCAAATGATTGGTTTCTAGGTATTGGCATTGGAGACAAGTAGGAAATTCAATGATATCACACAGGAGTGTACTTCGGTATTGTAAAACATCTTTCTTCAAACTGATAAGCATTGAATGAATAAATATTATTTAAATGCAAATTTAGCAGCTTCAACTAAGTGAAGTTGTTTTTATGTTCAACTGGTTTAAATACTTCTGGGTAGCTTTTTAATTGTAAAAATCCTAAATGAATTCAGATCCATCCAACTGCAAACTATTTGTGTTGAATGCGTAAAAAATGTTTTATTTATATTTAACAGGTCCTTAAAACTTGGGAAAACAGGTAAATTACAATCTTGTCTCTAAAATATATATTTTCGAAGACTATACTGTTGTTCTTAAGCAAATTATACTTATAAATGTCTCAAATTCACACTGTTATATCCCTTTACAGCATGTCTTAAACATTATTTTCAGAAGAATTTTCTTTTTAGTTCAACTTAATTCTAAAATGACCTCCAAAGGAACATTGCAAAAGGAGATCTTAATTATTTATTACATCAATACAAGGAAAGTAAGGAAAAACAATGATTTTTTTAATAAGATGTAATTTCCTAGACAAGTTTATTTAAAATATGTACCACTTTTCCTAAAATGATTTCATTTAATGGTCAATTTTAAATGCCACAATAATACAACTTATTAAATTATATAAAACACAGACACTAAAATGGATGGTAGAAAACTGAGGAAAAGTAAGTGTGTGAACTATTTACACAAAAATCAGAAATGCCTGGGTAAAAAGAGAGGTTTATAGCAAGAGCTATAACAATGGAATAGCAGGCACCCTGTGAGAGTACGGTTGTGAGTAAAATAAATCATGTTTTTTTCCTCTCACATGAAGTTTATGATAGGTCTATTCTGGAGGAAGGGATTAATTTGACAGTAATGTCACTGTTTAAAATAGAGGGTTTGCCTTGCTGGACTTGAGAAGTGATGCTGGGCTACAGTGTGCTATACGACTGGAGGATAAAAAAATAGAGATCTGAAAAAATGAAGACAAAAGGAAAGCTGGAGGGATAAAATTATAAGAAAGGAAAAAATCTAAAGCCTCTGTGAGAGTAAAGGACCTGCAGTGGTAGATGTAACTGTGTATGCAGACACGTATTTACTGCAAAAGAACTTTGTAGCAGAGGAGAAGAAGGAAGAAACGCCTTTGCAACTATAGAGAGATGCCATAAAAACTGGGAGAAGAAGAAGCAGTCCAGTAGGTGGTGATAATTTTATCCCAAATGGAGAAAGTTACCTAAATGTTATAGGGCAGCAAAAAGCCTAGTAATAATGGGCTGTAGCCTTAGAAAGGGGACCAAGCCAGAAGAAGAAAGAAGGGAGAGAAAAGTAGTCAATCTCCCTCCCTGTGAAATACCACATAGCCAATGTAAGGAAGACTCAAAAGGATTAGTAGAAGTCTCACCAGACGCCAGCTATATTAGCAGAAAACAGCTATACCAACAGTTATCCAAAATAAAAAGAGGCAATATAACTTCACAGAGTACAATGAAAGAAAGAAATTGGTAGTGGACCAGTACCAGGCCATAGCATATCAGCAACTGGTCTGCACAAACAAGCAAAGTCCTATCCACAGGACGCAGGCAGCACACAAAACCATGCCCCCTCCAGTCCCCAGAAAAACCTTTCTCCACTGAATCGGTTCCTGGTACCCAAAAGGTTGGGGACCTCTGGGTTAAAGAAGGTAATGGTGATGGCAGCAGTGGAATGTAGCTTAAGAGATTCAGGATGTGTTAATATAGCAGTAATTATTGCAAAATCAACCATCAAATAAATGGCTCAAGCCACTCTAGTTTGCACCAAGTGGCAAAGATAAGCAAAGCTAGAAAAAACAATACAACATTTTGTTATGATATTCTAATATTTATATCAAGTTAGAAAATTGAGTGGACTCAAATCACTTCATTAATCTAAATGAAATCTTGTTATAATTCTAAAATTAAATATGCCGGTGCTGAACCTGGCCAGATGCAATGCCTGACTGGAGGTAACATTGGTGGTGAGAGAAGGATCCAGATGATACTGCAGGATGCCACTTGTCTTTCTAGTGCAGAGTTTGCCCTGTGTGGTGCACCCTGGTTAAGTGTGCAGGTGCAAACTAAACAGATTAGCACTCTTTGGCAGCCAAATACTACTTTGTACTAATTCTGCAATCTCCTGGCTAAACGTACCATCATCATACACTAAAGAAATAATATCTCTCCTTTTTTCCCTTCCAGTTAAATTGAGACAAGTTAAAATAATACTGATATTATTTGCTATATATACAAATAAATATTTATTTTTTTTATTTTTTTTGGCATTCTAAAATGAATACATTTTATTATTAAAAGGTTAGGAAACATTAGATGTTACTATCGTAGCACGGAGTCACCATTAACTTGAGACCCGCTCCAAGCCTGTTCCATAAAGGTGTGGTTACCTTGCAATTCTAGCAGTTGTCCAACCTTTTTTTTTTTTTTTAAGTTAAATGAGCACAACTGAACTTCCTGGACAAAAAGACAAATGCCCAAGGGCACCGTTTATTATCTTTCATACAAGATAAGATTGCCTTAAAGGTTTTGCCCTTCTGTTGACTCAGAGGGCGTTGAGGGAAAGAATTTCAACCATCTTAACACAGTGTCTTCCTGCATGTGTCTGCAACATCTGCCCCTCCAAATTGCAAAACCTGCCTAAACCTTCGGCACTTCAGCAGAAGTGCCGCATTAACCTGTTTTGTCTTCTTGGCCTGCACGCTGTTCACTGTAGCATCCAATCGTGAAAAAAATCGTGTCTGTCCTTGGCTTAAAACAATGTCAACCCAGTCACAAAAGGGATACCTGTAATAATATTGTCCAAAAGTCCAAAACAGCTTCAGACTTGTTCTCTGCCCAATTAGGCGACGGTACCTACTCAGTCTTAGCTAGTTTCAAAAATGGAATAACACTGAGGAATTCTGGAGTTACCAGCCTGACTTGGAAATAGGTAAATGCTGCAAGGCAGCAATCGGAAGCCATCCTATCCCATGGCCAGGAAAACTGCAGGGATGCAGGCACCCAGAACCATTCCTGAAGGTATCTTTATCTCTTTATTCCATCCCCTAAGAAATAGCCCTTGGCCCCAGGCTGCCTGTAAAACTAGATGGTGGTGCAGTCAAATGTCAAAAGGGTAACTATTCTATCTGATGTGGGGTACATGGACTTTCTTTGAAAGACGTGGGAGTTTTGCTTGAAAGGACCAAGTTACAACCTTTAAGCTCCAGAGAAGTATAACTTTGCTGGAAATGATTACAAAAGCCCTCCGGGTGGCCAAGAAGGATGACTCATTCCCTGTTTTCACCCTGATACTCCTACATAATTTCAGTTTGGCGGCCTTCCAGGTGCCTCGTGCAAAAGTAATAATATTCAGGTTCCACTCCTACAGCAGTTTCCTACCAGGTCCACCTGTCATACAATGTTTTGGATAGAGCAGAACCAGAGCAACGTCAATCAAGAGTAGAGGAAAGCCTAGATGACATCTATAAATAAGGATTTTCAGAGTTATACTTAGTGCTGGAAAGAAACAAGGTTCATTCTGGGGTTTTTTTGGTGCTATTTGCCCAAAGCGACTTCCTTGGGCCAATTAGTTGAAGGCCAAGTGAGAACAAGTTTGTTAATTGATGATCTATCCAGCAACTCCTATTATCTGAGCATTACAGTATCTAAGCCTTGTTCATACCAATCAGAACAGGGAATTGACCCTGCTGACTTTAACAGATACAAAAATCAAACACCTTAAATCTTGCTGTTCCCAACACTCATTAAATAATCAGTTCAAGGCAGAAGTTCCAATGCTTAGAATTCATACTTTCTCCCTAAACAAGTTATGAATGGCAGGCAAAACTCAGATTAGGTTTCTCTTCTGTATCCAATACGGCAACAGGGAAGGTCTACCGAACAAATGTAATTTAACAACCTCTTTTTTTGGCTTTAAAAGTCAGAGACCCTATATTTTTCAACAGTCTGAACAGACAAGAGATGAACTTTTCATCTCTTTTAAGAAGTATCTGAGATTGAAAAAGAATGTACTTAGGAAACTATTAATAAACGAACAAGAACTGTTTAAAGGAAGGCAAACAGGATGTTGATACTGCAGGTAATCTTCCAGGAAAAATGTTCAGTGCTATTCATAAAAAGTGGCATCATGTCCAGCTGTATGCAGTTGAAAGCCAAAAGCATACCCAAGAAAGCTCAGATGGAGTAAACTTGAGCTCAAAAATAAGTCCCTGATTTATTGGCTCCTCAGATGGAAATGAAGGCTCTCTGAGTTTCATAGAAACTGAAATCTGACCGTGTGTGTAAGGGAAATTCCAGCTTTTCAAAAAGCTTATCTCTGATGCTGGAAAACCGAGATTATTTCGTCTGGGCAAAGAATGCATGGATTTGTTGAGCTAGGCTGCGGCCAACTACTCCTTCGAGCTCCTGGAGAGAGGCATTGCAAAGCTGATGGATATTCCCAAAGTTTTCCAGGAGGAGAAGGGCTTTTGTCTTTCCAACTCCTGGAATCTGCTGAACTGTATGGAGTATAGACGGTTCCAATAGCTTGGTACATTTCTTACTTTGGAAGAGATTGCTGGTTTTAGTCTGTTCATGCACCAGTTGAGCAATAAGTTGAGCTGCTTCTTTTTGGCTAGCCACCGGAAGTAAAGTCATTCCGAGTTCCAGAATGACAAATTTCTGGACTTCTGGAAAATACTGGTTACTTATTTGGGTTTTTTCAACTAGTACAATCCCTTGAAGATTGCAAGCATTTCTAAAACGAACAAGTCTTCTTTTGAAGCCATTTCCTGCCACCAGATCTGCTTCAGAAATGTAGAGGATGCAGCATCTGTTTGAAAGATGAAAGTCCACAAGTCCCAGGCCATCTTCCAGAATAAGCTTAACTTTCCCATGCATCTCCTGAGCAATCTGGGAGCCCTTCCATTTCTCATTGCCAATCACGTGGCCCAGAGGAACATTTACAGCTCCTGCTCTGACTGGGGTGGTATCATTTGGCATTATTACGGTAAGCTTTCTTTGTACTTGTACGCTTATTTGTCCTTACCGCTTAAAGATCCTGCACAGCAATCTCCAAGAAACCCCAGCGCCTTCAAATACATGTGCGAACCTGCCCAAACACACAGGCAAACCCGGGAAGGCAAACGGAGGCAGCTCCCATTGCGAGGCAAATAAATATTTATTATAGAAAAAATATTTATTATAGAAAAAAATATAGGTAGTCCTCAATTTATGATCTCAATTAGGACCAGATTTCTGATTGTAAACTATTGCAGTTGTAAGTCAAGGCATCTACATGACCAGACTTAATTTTATTATTTTTTTTGTACACAGTCATTAAGTGAATGCACAGTCATTAACTGAACACCATGGTTGTAAGTGCAAGCCCATTGGTGTTTCTTTGCAAGAAACTTGAAAAAATGTTGGAAATTTTCAAAAAACATAACAAATCATGGTCACATGACCACAGGATGCTACAACCAGTCATAAAAGCGAACTGGTCACCATGCACTCAAAATGTGCTAATGTGGTCATGGAATGGTGGGAATGGCATGACATTTTACAAGGCCAGAAATACTTTATTAATTGTAAAGTACACATTCTAGGCCCATTATAATTTTGAATGGTCATTAAACAACCAGTATGAGGCAAGGTCTACCTTAAAGCAACTGATAAGCATTACTAATCCCACATCATATTCTATATTGTCTATAATGTAATTTGGAGGGAAGAAGCACGAGATGCATGAAAGTGATGCAAAGTAGGACAGGTTATCTATTTATGGATTATGTTTTCTGGATGAAAGAAAACTCTAATAATTTTTATCAAACCTGGTGCTCTCCAAGATGCTTTCAAGTACAACGTCCATGATTTCTAAGGATCTCTGATCTAATACTCTCAGTGGTATTAGGATAGGAAAGTTTGTTTTGTCAAGGAGCTGAAAATCTATGGTATTGCTTTATTTTTCTAGCAACACCAAATGCACCATTCACTTTAGGTATTGTATTATGTTTAGAATAGAATAGAATAGAATAGAATAGAATAGAATAGAATAGAATAGAATAGAATAGAATAGAATAGAATAGAATAGAATAGAATAGAATAGAATAGAATAGAATAGAATAGAATTAGCACTTAGACTTATATACCACTTTATATAGCCCTCTCTAAGCATTGACAGGGTCAGCCTATTGCCCCCAACAAACTGTGTCCTCATTTTACCAACCTTGGAAGGATGGAAGCCTGAGCTGGTGATAATCAAACTTTTGGCAATTGGCAGAATTAGACTGCAATTCTAGCCACTGCCCCACCACAGCTCTGAAATATTCTTTATTGGCCAAGTGTGATTGAATACATAAGGAATTTGTCTCCAGTGCAAAGCTCTCAGTATACATACAAACAACAAAATAAAATAAACATGAGATACCAATAGAAGGTAGTTGGAAAGATTAGAAGGATAATAATAATACAGCCCTGCTACATGGGTAAATATCCTTAGACATAAAGAATGTTGTGGAAATTAGGTGTTCACAGAATGATGGCACAAGGGAAAAAACTAATAATCAGATGATTGTCTTCTGTTCTCTGTCTATGAAAGGAGTAAAATCAGTAGCTGATTTTAGCTGCTGTTTTAACTAACTTTCATTAATTTTGTTTTTTGTTTGTTGCTTTGTTTTATTTTTATTATTCTTCAAGAATAACCTTAAAATAGAAGATTAGAATATAAATTGAAATTATTAAGTCTAAAAGATCAAAGTACAAAGGAAAGGGAAGAAAAATCAGCTGCTGTGGGATGCATCTTTAAGTGGGTACTAAGAAGATTGCAGGTCATCCTGTCATGTTTTCTAGCCTCCAATAAGAGTCAGTTATGTTAACAGATTGCTCCTTTACTTCTATGCTCAAACTGAGTCCTGTTTTCCTGATTACAATCTGGCTGGTATATTTCACAATGGTGATAATAAATGTGTCAGTCTCTCTCAAGCCATTGGCCAGGCAGGTTGCACATCCTGTCATCAAAACAACTTAATTCAATTTCACCTTCCAATTGCAGATATTCTTTCATTCAGGCTATGTTTGATAAATATTTAATGCTTCCCAATATAAGGAAGAGGGAATCTAGCTTTCTCCATTGCTGGTGGACTTGTAATCATAAGAAACACAAGAAGACAGAGAATATGGAAGACTGGAGAATTAAAATGACTCTTGCTGATCTCCCAAGTGAGAAAAAGTAAAGATACATAATAACAAATCACCAAATAAATAACTGTTGTTAATTTGCTTATTTCACTAGCATTCAGAGCATGGCTTTTTTTATTCTGTCTCCAAAACAGATTTTTTTAAAATGGAATTGCCTGAAGAGCATCTGCCAGTTTTAGATAGCAGGATTAGTGGAGTGTCTTTCTCATCATATTAAAATTGCTAACAAACCATTTAATCATAAGTTTAGGGTGTTATTTTAATTTTCTATTACATCTGGAGATTCTGAATCCAGCATATGTTGCATTATTGGTTAAGAGGAGCATAAGTTGCACATCTCTGTTATATTTTAGGTTTTTTCCCATCCCTGCATCATGCCTTTCCTTTCAGTCTTGTTTGTTCACCAAGTTTGTTCACAAGATTCAGTAAATAACTGTAATTCAAACTGTAAAACAAACAATGGAGCGAGATTCTCTTGGCATTTAAAGTAAGTACAGATTGTTGTCAAGATTGGAATAACACCATACATCTACATTTCTGGGGTCATGGATTTTGCTTAGAACAATCAACCAGCAAATCTTAATGTTCTAGCATTATAAATAGTATGCATGGATTTGAAGATGCACATTTCTTATGCTTTGAATTATTTGGACTGGAAATGCACAACTTTTGTCAATTCAAGGAATGGATCAGGCTAAAAAAAAGCATGTTGTTAGTAATATTCCATCAGTGGACACATTCAGGATACCTTCTGGAGCAGCTCTCGCACCATGCCTCCCCATCACTGATGTACTCTCTTGCACCCACTCCCATCTGGGATATACCAATTGTATATTTATTTTGAGAATTCTCTGAGTTACATATTTGATTCCAGTCACTCTTAACTTCTTACATATCCACCAAAGGAGAGAAAACACAGATTATACAGTAATAGCTACTGTACAGGTTGTTCTATTTAGTTTGCATTGTTCAAGGACTGCAATTAAGATATCAGATTGATTTAGACCTTCTGAGACACTCTATCAGTACAGAGTCTTGGGACCCCATTTTAAACAGTGTTGCTTTAAGGGATTTTGATAGAGCTGGTGAACTATCCTAAAATAAAAGATAATATCTTGGACCGCTCTGCCCTTATGCCTCCAAATAATTATTAGTTTTGTCAGAATTGGCTCACTGGTTTTGTATAGGAACTTCACCTTTTGACTGAATGTGTCTATTTCAGTTCTATTTCACTGCACCTTTTCAAATGGGGCATTTGCTATGGGTATCTGATTGCCTTTGCAGAAGATTCAAAGATTCATATGTTATAGAATAAGAAATTTATTGTAATAGTATTACAGATTTCCAGTGTTTTTAAAGAATGTTCCCAAAGCACTATATTTATCAATTTAGTTTCTGAAAGTTCTATACTGTGTAATAAAAACTCAGTTGATGTGATATTTCAAAGTAGTATAATGTATCTGTTATATGCTGTTTTTCCAACATAAAACCATGAGACTGATATTAATCTGAAGACATAATTCATGTTACCCAAACCCGACATGTTGAAGAAGAGGTGAGTAACCCCAGGCCCACAGACAATATAGATAGCTCCCAGACATTTCAGTATATGGGATTAGTGAGAGAAAATGTCAAGAAGGTGACAAGCAACAAGGAGAAAGCAGAACTAAATTTGTTTTTATATCCGTCTTTACACAAAGGGAAAAAACAGTCTAACCTATCAAAAACAGTACCGTAAAAAACAGATTAGAAACACAAGTTAACTTAGGCAAGAAAATGGTAAGTGACCATCTGTCCACCTTAGACGAGTTCAAATCACCAGGACCAGATGGACTACACCCCATGGTTCTAAAGGAACTGGCAGACATGATATCAGAACCACTGAACTATATCTTTCAAAGATCCTAGAGCACTGGGGAACCACCAGAGGACTGGAAAAGAACTGATGTAGTTCCCATCTTCAAAAAAGGGGGAAAAATAAATCCAGGAAACCACAGACTTATCAGTCTGACTTCAATACCTGGGAAGATTCTGGAAAAGATAATCAAGCAATGAATCAGTGAACACCTAGGGGCAAACAAAGTCATAACCAAAAGTCAACATGGGTTTGTCAAAAATAGATCATGCCAGACAAATCTTATTGCATTCTTTGACTAGGTGACAAAATTAATGGACCAGAGGAATGCTGTGGATATAATTTACTTGGACTTCAGTAAGGCATTTGATGAAGTAGACTACAAGCTACTACTTGATAAGATAGAAAAATGTGGATTAGACAGCATCACCACCAGATGGATTCGTAGCTGGCTGACCAACCACAGGAAAGATCCACAAGTTGTTTCAAGTATTACTATATATGAAGTTGCATTTTAAATCTATTTTATAATATTATTGTGAAAATGTTTTCCATAATTATAATGGTCCTAGAATTTATTTCTTAAATTGAGTTATATGGCCACCCATTTTATAACTGCACTTCTGGGTAGGTAACCAAATGTTAATACAATAAAAATAATATTTAACAATAAGAATAAGCTCAGACAAAACAGTTGACAAAGATCTCTTGACAAGCCATCTAGATGTCTGCTTTCCAGGCCTTGGAGCATGTCCAAGTCTTCAGTAGTTTACAAAAGGCCAACAGCATAAGAACCAAACTAATCTTGGAGGTATGGTGTTCCAGAGGCCAGGCTCTCCTACAGAAAAGGCATGCTTGTGGAGTCCCACAAGTTGACTTTCTTTAACTGGGGCACCTGGAGAGTATCTTTTGTGTCTTATAGGTAGAAACAGAAGTGTTTCCTTGAATAAAGGGATGACTTTATATGAGACAAGTACCTATATTCCACCTAGAAGCACACTGACCACCAGTGCAGCTCACAGAAGAGTGGTACAACATGGGCATACTAAAGTGCACCCATAACATGCTGCTGCATTCTGGAGCAGCTGTAGCTTCTGGAGGGTATTCAGGGTAGCCCATGTAAAGTGTTTTGCAATAATAATCTATGGAGTAACTAAGGCAAATCTGACCATGAGCATGCCTGTCAGTCTGGGAAGAGGCATAGTTGGCACACAAAAAAACCTTGAATATTAGTCCTCTATAACTACCATATGCTCTTCTAAGTTGAAAAGAAATCCCAAATTGTGCACTAATTTTGTTTGGGGCAGTGCAACCCCATCCAGAACCAACCATGGAAAAACTCTGGAACCAGAGGATCCTAAAACACACAATCACTCTTGACTTGGCAGGGTAGAGCTGTTTTTCCTCATCCATTCCCATACAGCCTCCAGATATTCAAACAGAACTTTCACAGCATCACTTGGTCAGCACAAAGATGTAAAACTGGGTATAATTAGCATACGTACTCATCCCATGACACCAGATAACCTCACCTTGTGGCTCCACGTGGCTGTTAATTAGGAATGCAATCAAATGTAATATACGGACAGAATATACAAAATATTTTCAATATTATTAAGAATAGGATCTTCACAATATGCCATTATTTAAAGTGTTTAAAATTAAAAACACAGGAATTGGGTAGACAAAAGGACAAAATATTGGATGGATACAAGAACACATTATTCAAGGAAATGAACTCTTTTTCATTTCTAGTTTGTCCTGCTACCTAGCTACTGATATTCTTTCTTGCCTTTGTAAGCAGAAGACTATAGCAATTTTTACCATTTGTCCATTTTCTCTCATGTTACTCTAAGAGAAGGCTTACTGCTTCTATCAACCTATGTGTTTTTTAAAAATATTTTTTCTGCTCACTATGAAGAGCAAATGTCATTCATTACTGATTAAGAACAGGCTGTTGGCCCAGTGATGAAAATGCAGACAAAGTTTGAAGATTGGTGGATTTGAGTTAATGAGCTAGAATGCGTTCTGATTTAGAATGTTATCATAATATACAGATTTAGTTCCATGACATTTTTATGTGCATCTTTGAGTAGATAGGGACTCAGGACATGAAAGTGAAGAATGTTATTTGTTTACCAATTACTGTTGTAATAAAATGTAAGACAGAAGCACCTGAATATAGATTAGTAAATCCAAATATAACATCAATAAGCAAAGCTGCCCTTCCATGAAATAAGGCCTCCCTGCAACTTGTGTGTAAGCACTATTCACAAATGCCTAGGTTTGTTCTTTTCATTGCAGTAATAAAACAATACTGCTTTCCCCAAGTTTTCTGCATCTTCCTCATTACTCTTCCCATTAATCCTTGACATCAATGCTCTATTTTAAATAAGGGAGAGGAATTTAGTTTTTATTCTGTTTGAAAGTGGAGATAGGAAACTAAACTCAGAAATTTGAGTTGATTGTTATGCTGCAGCACTTCAAGGGTAGTAAGTAGATGGACATCAACACTCTTAGGTTCTTATTTTCCTATGCTTTCCTATGCTTAGAAAACATATTTCTGGAGACCTGTACTAAGGAAATATGAACTTCTGCTTACAGAAATCAGTGACTGGCCTTGGCATGATAGGCTTTCTTTAAAAAAATCCTTCAAGGAATTTTATTAAAGATTATAATGAAATTTTCTTCTTTGAGTCTTCTTTTCAGATTTCAAATAAAATTAAGCATCATGTTTATTATGTTGATAAATTGGTTGTCACTACCTACTGTGTGAATATCATTGAAATAACTGTAGGATGTGCTATAACTAATATATGTTTCCTATATTAT
This sequence comes from Bothrops alternatus, assembly GCA_034064705.1. NCBI lineage: Eukaryota > Metazoa > Chordata > Lepidosauria > Squamata > Viperidae > Bothrops > Bothrops alternatus. The sequence continues at coordinate 7,214,319 of JARGCV010000085.1, forward strand.
AGATGTGATAAAAATTAAAAGGCCTGTAATCTGCCCCCCACTTCTTTTAGTGCCTCACTGGCTCCATGGGGAGGCAGGAATCCCACTAGGACAGGGGTGCCAAACTGCCGGCCCACAGGCCAGTTGAATCATGTGGAGGCCGTGCCCACCCCAGCTCCGGCAATACAAAAAAAGTTGCAATACGACGTGACACGTCACATGACGCAGCGAGTTTGACATCCGTGCCCTAGGATAAAGGGAGATGCCAGCAGTGGAATCTCCATATCTGAGGTGATCTTTCTGGATTTCACACACCTACATATCTGAGGGTGATCTTCCTTGCTGGATTTCACGTGCACCTCAGGATCAAAGCTCAGGCAGGAGCATCTGCACAGGAAGGACAAATATTAAAACCAGCATGTATTCTTAACCAGTCCCCTATAAAACCAAGTCTCTGGACCCCTTTTCCTCTGTAGTTAATCCCAGAAACAGATCTCTTTGTTCTCGGGAATAAAATGAATCTTCTTTCCCGCAGCATGTCTGGATTTCAATTTTTGATTTGCTTTTGTGCCACCTCAGCTCATGGAACCCTAAATTATTCTTCTAAGTGATGCATAAAGAAGATTTAATATGAAAAAGGGAGATGGACATTTCAATACTGGGCAGAGACATTTGAAAGTAGATATCTAATCATGCCACCTTTTGAAGAATCTGGAGTCTAATATTCCTACAATTGTAGATTAAAAAGTTCATTTTTAAGATGTTTGCACAATTTATAGGTTGAGTGGCCTAACAGTGCAAACTATAGCATAAAGCCAGCAGAGGCCCAGCTTTCCTTTCTATGGGGAGAACCCTATTCATATAGATAAAATGCATGATGTTGGCTCTTGGCATTTACTCAGTCATTAGGAATTATATTGCCCCTACAGATATTTTGGAGCTGGAAGACTTACTTAGAAAAAGAAACATTTAAATTACTTTAATGTATAATGCTGCACTTTCAAAATGACCTTATCTATGGACTACTAAAACTTTTATGTATATAACCTTTAACTGGAGAAACTGTGTAACGTAGTGTGACAATTTTTGAACCAAGGTATCTCACAAAGGTAAAATAAAGAATATATCCAAAATCTGGAACCAATTCCTGTGGAACTGAAATTTCGCAAATTTTATAAAACATTTTAAAACATAAATATTATCATGAGACATTTCATCACCTAATACAAAATGTCATACAATATTTCCTGTGATCAACTCCTGATATTTTAACAGTGCTATACTGTTCATCATGGGCTATTTCCAGGCAGATACATCTCTGAATATGTCCTTGAATTTTTAAAATTTTTTCCAATGAAAGCAGTACTTCAGAAGCTCTGCTTTTGTTGAAGGCATTAAGGAATCTGGTAAGGAAATAGCCCTGAAATGATGATCCAGTGGGTCATAGGTTGTCTAGCCTAAAGTAGTATTGAGTTAAATCTACACTCCAACTTTTCCAGCTATTTTATAAAAGAACGCAGATACAAAATGTATGAGTTACCAGTGGGGGGGGGAATCTATTTTTTGAATGTACAGTATGTTTCTTCTAAGGAAAACAAATACTTTTTCAATCTAATATAGAGAACTTTCTGGAATCCTCCCAGGGTGGGGCTAGGACAGAAAAGTCAAGATTACAAATATGACCATGTGTTCATTAAATTTGCGAATTTGGATTACATATCATTTTGGCTTTCCCCCCACAGATGCCCCTCTATGCAGTGATATTAACTCTGTACAAAGACTTCTGTCGTCAAGCAGATTGTTGACATTATTAGTTTAATAAACACTGATCATAAGAGGGAAACATGGTAAGGAAGGGAACAGAAAAGAGAGAATTCAGGATCAACTCATGAAGAAAATGAACTCATCAACAAAACAGTATTAACACAGCACTGTTATGATTCTGTCTTTATACTTGTGCTATGAGCTTAGGTTGAAGTCTCCACTCAATCATGGAGCTCATTTATTGATTTTGATCCAATTAGTCTCTTTTTGTGTAATCTGCCTTAAGAGTTTTATAAGAAAAAACTGGAGAACAGCTGAATAACTAGAGAAAAGATGATAGATGGGTGGATGTATGTATGTATGTATGTATGTATGTATGTATGTATGTATGGATGGATGGATGGATGGATGGATGTATGGATGGATGGATGGATGGATGGATGGATGGATGGATGGATGGAAGGAAGGAAGTGGCAGCTTCTCTGGATCATGGGGGTGGTTTCCAGCTGGTAGGCAGTCCCCTCTCTTAGCAGGCATCTTGCTGCGGCAGTCAGCAGTGCGATGCCCCTCCTTTCCACACTTGAAACATGCTGTGCTGCGAGGCAGAAGGGGGGAGCGGCTCTTGCGAAGTCTCCTCACTTCTCTGGTTTCGGCTTAAAACTTTGCCTCACTGGGTGGTGTGGGTGCTTATGTTGGTCAATTTCCACCTCCTTGGCTAGCAGGCGCTAGTCGTAAAGTCGTCCCGGGGCTCCCCGAGCTATGCAAGCATTATATAGTTCCTCATTCAGCCCATCCTAGAAACAGCTCACCAGGATCTCCTCTGGCCAACGAAGGTGGCTGGCCAGTTCTCTGAATTCTTCAGTGTATTCAGCAATGGGTCTTCTCCCTTGCTTTGTGGTCTTTAGGCGCTCCAAGGCTTTCTTGTCTGCCAGCCGGTCCTCAAAATGCCTTCGGAGTGCAGCAATAAAATGTTTGAAATTTCAAGAATTCGGTTGCGACTCCCCCAGTAGAGCAGTTTACTTCTCTGGGTTGAGTACTATGCCAATCTTGCCTTCTGTCAGGACCCACTTCAACTAATCACCCAAGGGATTGTCTCAAAAGGAAACTTTTATTAGGGACTACTGATAGTAGGGAATTTAAGGTGCGATCTGAAGAAAAGCCCGTGTGAACGGTATAATTAAGCAAGCAGTATGCCCCCTTCCACCAAAGTCATAATGTCTGTTTGAAATCCAATCCACAGGTGGCCTGGCAGGCAGCTGACTGGCATGGTAAGCACGCATCTCAAGGTCTTCTCCAGCTTTTGTTTCCTTGTAACTGTCTCCTAGATAAGGAGACACATTCCATACTCAAAAGGAGGAGGCCAGACAAAGAAAGGAGAAAGTGAAAGTTAACACTATGAATCCCCCATGCACCCCCTCCCCCCAACAAGAATGGCAGGCCCCAAAAAGATAGAAGAAAGGAGATAGCAGATGAGGAGTTTTGGGGTCTGACACCATATTATATTTTAACCATATTCAAACAAATGCTTAATCTTTAAAAATTGCTTCTGCTGGGTCCAATCTTCTAATCCCTTGAATCTGATTTTAGTCTTTTTCTTTCGCCAAACGGCTTTTCTCATCCATCTATTCCACTTAGTTAAAAAGTCTTGCCATTTTCTTGTGGATGTTTTTAATGATGGGAGAGACAAATCAGGTAAGATGTTGATTTCTTTTATCTTTTTTCTTAAGTCATAGATTTTTTTGGTATCTCTGTAATCCATTTTGTCAGGGTTTTCTTCTTATCTTCAGCTTTGTTTTGTGATTCTGGGGTGTGGACTATCTCTTCCAGTTCTGGTGCTTCAGTCACATTTTGTATGTTTTTCTCTATCTGCATTAAATCACAATCCCTTCCATTAGTAGACTCTTTCATTTTCTGAAAACTCTTATTTTGTGAGGGTAATGTAAAGATATGTCCACTTATGTCATCATTTTTTTAAATTTCATTGTGGTTTAGAGCCATTATTGTTTGGATTAGTTGCAACATAGCGAGCATTTCCTCCTGAAAAGTATTTGGTTTTTCTTGACAAATTCTTTTTCCAAGCTCTTGAGATTCCATGATAGCTAGAATTCAAAAAAATTTCTTTCTGTGAAAACAGCTTTAAAGTTACAATCAATAGGTGTTTATCACCCAGGAAGGTCAGTTATGTTTTTTCAATTATAATCTTTGCTTATTGTGGCTGGCCCAGAATGTTTTGTTTAGCTCTTTTTAAAGATCAAAGAAGTAAGTTATCTCATTCTGGGCGTCCTGCCAATGCTTATAACAAAACACCTAAAGTTATATATTCTCTTCCACCACTAGATGTCAGCAATAGTATGTTTTTGTCCCCCTTAATAGTTTAATTCGTCACTTCCTTCCATGGGAGAGTGGGGCAAAGCTTCCCCTCCTTTCACTTTCAAAGGCTTTTTTGCTTCTTGGGGTATCTTTTCCAAAAGTTCAGGATACAGAGTAGGAGAGTGAAGATCAAATTTCTCACTCAGTTTCAGCACACTCTTCACCGATGTTCTGGTAAGACTTGTGGACTTTGGCTGCAAGTAGCTTGGGCTGGTTACCGAGGTGGGGCCAGCCTTTTTCCTGTCAGGTTAGAGGGAATTTCCCAATCAAATGGGATAACCACTGTCATTCCCAAATCGCTGGGGTGCCCCTCTTTTTCACCGCCTCTTTGGGTGGCTCTAGACCCATTTAGGGTCCCCTGGCAGGGCAAAAAGAGCCATTGGAAACAGAGCTTTCACAATCCTGCGACCGTGCACTACCGGACAAAACCAGAAGTCCCAAACCCAAATCTTTTATTGATGCTGAATATGACGATATGTTGCTAAATTTAACCTTTTTCCTAGCAAAAGGTCTGAACTGCCTAGCTTCACTCTGCATTTTTACTCTAAGAATATGCTCTGCAATGCTGTGAAGAGAATTTAACCAGATTTTGTTTGACTAATTCTCAGTCAATTTTAGACTGAACTGAAAATTTATTTTCTTTACAATTAATTTTCTTTAAAGATTTATTTCAAAGAAAAAAGTTTGGGAGGAATTCTCATGGGTGGAGTGTGATGTTCTTGTACCATTTAGTTTCCAAGGTGACCAAAAGATTTATGTGAATGTCCTCTGTTTCTCTTTGGCCTGTCTGCCATTTCCCTGGTTTTCCCAGCTTCAACTAAAATCCACCAAACATAATAAGAGGACACTTCCTCTTATTTTTTCAGACTGGTCTTACTTTCTCTGCTAAAATCCTGCTTTAAAAAAGAAAAAAGAAGAAACATTTATTTTATATAGGTAGTCTTTGACTTATGACCACAACTGAGCCCAAAATTTCTGTTGCTAAGCGAGACATTTGTTAAGTGAATTTTGCCCCATTTATGACCTTTCTTGCCACAGTTGTTAAGTGAACCTCTGCAGCTGTCAATTTAGTAACACAGTTGTTAAGTGAATCCGGCTTCCCCATTGACTTTGCTTGTCAACAGATCTCAAAATATGATCACATGATCCTGGGACTTCATCATAAATTTGAGTTAGCTGCCCACATCTGAATTTTGATCTTGTCACCATGAGGATGCTGCAATGGTTGTAAGTGTGAAAAAATTGTCATAATTCACTTTTTTCAGTGCCATTGTAACTTCAGATGGTCACTAAATGAGCTTTTGTAATTCAAGGACTACCTGTACATTCCATTGTAAAGAGTGATTAAAAAAGGAAATACTGATTCTAACCTTCCCTTTCTTTCTTTTTGTTTCTGTTTGCAACTCCAGAACAAAATTCAAGTTATCTCATACTTTCAGAATCATGTCTGCCAGGTTGGAGAACTTCTATAACTGTTACTATAAACTTACATTTTCCCATTTTAACACTATTTAAATGTGCTAAACTTTTTAAGCAAACAGACCTGGTGCATTCAATATTTTCAATATATAAAATGCATAAACAGTTTGCAAATAAGAGCTTTGAAATCAAACTCAAAAAGGTACATTTTCTAAGATCACTTCAAATTAGAGCTTTTATTAAAGGCAAAGAGGGAAGGAGGGAAGTAGCTGAGGAGGCAACTGGCACAATCTTCCCTCTATCAGGAATTTTTATTGGTCTCCAGACTTAAAAAAAAAAAAAACTTTAGCAAACTCTGCAAACTTGCATTTGTAACTGTCATTGTATATTGGCCATTTTAGTGATTCAGAAACGGCAGGCCACAGTGTGGTAGTGAAGTGAAAAACGAATCCTGCTGCAATCAGGCTGTTTTCACTTATTGTTTTTGTTCAAGAGAGCTCATGCAGTAATAAATGAAGGATCTCCAAGAGTACAGGAAGTGCCTAATATAAATGAAAAATTCTGTCTATGTCATCATTATGCACACAGAAATGGGCACACAGAAGCAGCTCCACATAGAAACAAATTACTCAGCTATGAACCTTTAAAAGACAGGGTGTAATTTTTGTGCATAATTCTAGCCTTAAATGAAAATGATATTTTCTAGTATGCTATCCCTGATACGCATCCCTAGCATAAATGTTAGAGCTCATTAACCTATTCCCCCACCTTATTCTAACAACTGTATATATTCAGTGTTAATAGATGAATAACACATGAGTTCATTCAGGCTGCTCTTTCTGGTTTTTTACTAAATGGCAATGTCAGAATCCATTCCTATTTCATTTCTACCTATCCCCTCTGACCTAAAAACAAATCTCACCTTCCCCTGCTCCCAAGAGGGAGGGGGCATGTGCCTGTGGGATTATTGCTTTCCCTTCCTCTATTTGCTACAATGTAACCTTTTGTTTCATTTATTGCTTCTATGTCCGCTGCCCACTACAATGTAACAATTTGCTTCCTGCACTGTATCTCTCTCTGAATGTTCTTCTCCCTAACCCAAGGGTAGGCAACCTTGGCTCTTTTATGACTTGGGGACTTCAACTTCCAGAATTCCTGAGCCAGCATGGCTGGCTCAGGAATTCTGAGAGTTGAAGTCCCTGAGTCATAAAAGAGCCAAGGTTGCCTACCCCTGCTCTAATCTGTCAGCTAGGAAAAGGGGGGGAGAAAGAAATACAACCTCCAGAGCCTGGCTTATTTCTCCGTTCTCAAAAGGATATGCGAAGAGCTGCTTGAACAGCACGCTACAACTGGAGCTGGACCGATGTTATCTCCCCTTTCCCACGATGGACTTAACACCTGGGGATTGGCCAGTTTGAACCGTCCAGATGAACTGTGAGGTGAGGTTTGCTTGGGGACACTTTAAAATATCGATCTGTACAGGAATCCCTCAGATTCTGTCTATTATGCCTGCTATCAACTACTTTTAATAAAGGTTCCTGTTGGAGGAAACCGTCTCCAATAGTTCTGCTTTCGTAAGATGTGGGATTGAAGTGGGTCCTTACAGGCAACTTCCTCTATCTTGACTGTCAACTGTTTATCCATTACCATTATACTTAGCATGTATAACTCTAAGACTTACTGCAATCTTAAGATTGATTATCTGAGCATATTTATTGATGGTAGAAATCATTATTAAATAAATAAAACTTCTTTTATTTATTTTTTTAAAAATGTAATTGATTCAGTCAAAGCATTTGAAAATCCTAATCAGGTGAAGTACAAAAGGGTCCTCTAACACAAAAAAATGCATTTTAGCAGTACTTATAATACAAGCTTCTTTTTCCTCCTCCTCCTCCTCCTCGTCTTCTTCTTCCTCTACTTCTTCTTTTTCCTCTTCTTCTTCCTCTCCTTCTCCTTCCTCTTCCCCTTCTGAATAGAATAGAATAGAATAGAATAGAATAGAATAGAATAGAATAGAATAGAATAGAATAGAATAGAATAGAATAGAATAGAATAGAATAGAATAGAATAGAATAGAATAACAGAGTTGGAAGGGACCTTGGAGGTCTTCTAGTCCAACCCCCTGCTTAGGCAGGAAACCATTTCAAACAAATTGTTGTCCAATCTCTTCCTAAAAACTTCCAGTGTTGGAGCATTCACAACTTCTGGAGGCAGGTTGTCCACTGATTAATTGTTCCAACTGTCAGGAAATTTCTTCTTAGTTCTAGGTTGCTTCTCTTAGTTTCCATCCATTGCTTCTTGCCCTGCCTTCAGGTGCTTTGTAGCTTGATTCCCTCTTCTTTGTGGCAGCCCCTGAGATATTGGAACACTGCTATCATGTCACCCCTTGTCCTTCTCTTCATTAAATTAGACATACCCAATTCCAGCAAACGTTCCTAGTATGTTTTAGCCTCCAGTCCCCTGATCATCTTTGTTGCTCTTCTCTGTACTCTTTTTAGAGTCTCAACATCTTTTCTACATGACCAAAACTGGATGCAGTATTCCAAGTGTGGCCTTACCAAGGCTCTCCTTCTCCTTCTTCTCAGTCATGTCCAAAACTTGGAGATTGCCTGGCCAATTTTCATGGCAAGATTTTTCTATTCCTTAGAGAAAGTGATTGGTCCAAGGTCACCAGGTCGCTTTGTGTCTAAGGCAGGACTAGAAACACAGTCTCTTGGTTTTTAGCTTGGTGTCTTAATCACTACATCAAACATAAAATCTAATTTTACAAGATTTTATAATGACCTTAATTCCAATATGTAGCAGGGTATATACTTGTCTGAGTGTATAGAGATCATTGTTTCTCAACCCCTGGGGAATTCTGGGATTTGCAGTCACCCATCTTAAAGTTGCCAAGTTTGAAAAATATTGATGCAGAGGAACTAGATAGCTCTAAGGATTTCCAAAGTGCCCCAGCATGTCCTGAAACAAGATTCTAATCTGTGCTTGTTATATATATTATTTTCTTCCGATATTCTGAATTCATTTATAGAATAACTATCCAGTTCTCAAGAAGGAAAGAAAAAGGGGCAAAAGGGCAAAGAAAATCCAAATATTTTGGCTCTTAGTGAAGGCAATTATCATCCTTCCTCTTTTTGTATGCATAGATAATCTACAGTCTTGGTAGATCAGTTTTCTAACGTTTCTGTCCAAAGAAAAATAATCCCAGCCTATTGTTTCAAGGGTAGACTACATGGGTTTTGATAAGTAAGTTTCATTTGTTCATTTCTATTGTGCTGCACTTGCTTTTATGAAATACTTGATGTGCCTTCCTAAGAATCTAAGTTTGTAAGCAGTTTGACAGAACTTTTCCTTCAAAGAATTCTTGAAGCAGCTGCTAGTACTTAAATAAATTCAGCCCACGGTGCATGACTTATTCATACTGACCTAACAGAATAGATATTAGGAGTTTCTACTCTTTTTATGGTAAGCATAGCTGTTGAGTAAAAAAATAAAGCATAGTTGCTGACTAGGGAAAGGAAACATTTATTATCTCTCTTGCAAAACTTATGCCCTAATAAATATGAAATATGAGATAATAAAGTGTCAAGAGTATCATATTCATTTGCTACTATTATAGTATTTCTCTGATATATAAAGCCAACTAGACCATAAATAACTATATTTCTATAATCTTCACAATTGTTTAGGTGTACTGTGAATCACTTTAATAAAATGCAAATTTAGAATCTAGTTTTCCCCATTTGTAGGTACAATATTACCATGTTTTCTTACATTTATTGAAGCAATGTCTCTCTTCTGCCATGAGAATATTCAGAGCTCATCATCTTGCAAATTTCTCTCCTGAGATTACTTTCCTGAACATACAAAAACAAAACTCTTTAGGTCAACATTTCTCCTACATGGAGACAATTAACATTAGAAGATCTGGAATGTAATGAATGCAGCTCTATTCAAATTTGTAGCAGTTTCACAGGAGATATTCTAAAATGTCTCCAACTCCAATTCTTTTGTCCTTAACAATCAGATTTATGCATAATCAAAATTGTATTTCATTCTTTTATTTTTTAACATTTGCAGTACAATCCTGGATGAAATATCTACAGCATAATGCCTAAAACTTAAATCTCTGTAATCAGAATCCTGATATATCTAGACTCTAGAGAGTGAGAGGATATAGCAATGATTACACTTGTTGATGATGTTTGGCGGAGCTGGGATGGGGGTGGTTCATCCATACAGATGCTCCTTGATCTCTCAGTGGCTTTCAACACCATGGTATCTTTCTGCTCAGCAGTAGCTGCAGTAGTGCAGTAACTGGGGTGGGAAGACACCGTGCCACAATAGCGTTCCTCTGTCCTCAGCAGTTAATGCCAGACACAGTAGTCTGGAGGAATCACTGCTTCATGAGTGCACTGGTTTCCAGTTGCAATTTAAGATGCTGGTTACCACCTATAAAGCTCTTCTTGGCATAGGGCTCAATTATGTACAGGGTTGCCTGTCACCTATAGTTTATTCCCTTCCAAAATGTTTAGGCAAAGTGGGTACACTCTGGGTCTCTTCAGTTAAATACTATCCAGAAACACCTGCTCTCTGGAATGGTTTCTCCCTATATATGGCTTTCAAATGTTCTGTAAGTCTTCAAAAATCTGTCTCTCTTTCCAGGTGTGAGGTTAGGGTTTCCTTCATTTTTTTAAGATTGTTATTGTATGGCTTTTGCTTTTTTGGAAATGGGCAGCCTTGAAAATAGACATAATTACTTGGTGAAAATATTAAAGAAAAGTAAATTATACTATATTATTGTATTCTTACAATGTACAGTGAAATTGCACTTCAGTTAAAGTCTCTGCTGGAGCTATAATCCTTAACATTTAAATGGATACAATATTGATTGGTTTTGAGAGGTATCTTTGAAATGAAGTAATTGCCAAAATAACATAACAGGAATTTTTCACATCTTATCATAGGGAAGTTCATGATCAGCAATTGGGCAATTTCCACATAATCTTATTTAAGGAAAAAAAATATGAATGTAAGAGAAACAGGAATTTCTGTTGTTCCAGCTCAGGAACAGAGATGGAAAATTAAATTAATGGCAAATAGTTCTTATTTTTAAATTTTATTGTTGTGTATTAAAGACACTATAAATTATAATCAATTAAGATTAGTAAATGATTGTGCTTCATAAGTTATCTTATGACATAATAATAACTATTACATTCCTTTTGAAAATATTTGATGAAAATCTTTTGTTGTGTTATAACATAGTGATAAAATTTGAATATGTTTACATGGTTAAGATGCAATCTACCACTTGTAAAGCAGGTGTAAGATTATCTTGACTACATTAGACTCTTAAAGCACTAGAATATTGAATTTGATTCACTTTAATTTCTATCTAGAACAGCGGTTCTCAACCTTTTTCAGGCCGAGACCCCACCTGCGCCGCCCATGCACAGCGTGACCCTGACCTGCGCCGTGCATGCGCGGCGCGACGGGCCGAACCGCACATGCATGGCGCAATGGCTGAACCGTGCATGTGTGGTGCGATGGGCCAAATTGCGCATGCGTGGCGCGCGCGCGACGGGTCAAACCGCGCATGCGTGGCGTAACAGGTTGAATCGCGCATGGGCAGTGCGCGTGCGACGGCCCGAACCGCGCATGCGTGGCACGACGTGCCTAGCCGCGCATGCATGGCGTGTGCGCGATGGCCCAAACCACGCATGCGCGGCATGACGGCCCGAATTGCGCATGCGCAGCGTGCACGCGACGGCCAAGGGGAAATGGGGGAAAATGGGGAAAAAATGGCGGACTGCCGTGTTTGGCGACCCCCGTGAAACGGTCGTTCGACCCCAAATGGGGTCGCGACCCACAGGTTGAGAACCGCTGATCTAGAACATGCTGAACTGTCATTGACTTTAAAGGAACTAAACTGGCAAAACTCCAAATAGAAAGGTATTATTTGTTGTTTTAAGACTGATTTACTCTGGATTAATTTCCTGAATTTTATTCCTATTAAGTGAGCAGGTTTAGAGAGATGGATTTTGTGCTGATGGTTGGCTTATAGTGCAAGTTACATCTACATAATTCTATTGATTAAGAATTCTGATTTAAACAATTGCTTAGCACAAAACTCCATTAAATATCCACTTCTACTTCTAAAAAGAAGCAAAAAGCACTATTATCCTAATTTTCCATATCTATTATCTCACACAAAACAAACATTCATGGCAATTATGCTAAAAATTGTTTACTTAATGATAACATATCTCTTAAAGCAAAATTGTATACAGTGTTTTTCTTCTGCTTATTTTGTGCCATTACAAGCAACTTGCAACTTCGAAGGAATATATTTCACTTAAGAACGTCTATTCATTACTTTGTCCCAGTAATTAGCAAATTTTATCAAGCAGAATGACTTGTTCCTGTCACAAGTACAAATACAATGTATAGCAAGCTGTCCTCTCACATAAATAATATTCTTCAGTTTTATTGGCTTAATTGTAAATTGAGTAGTCATATTACTGAAATCCAGCAATTTCTTGACTAAGTTATTCTGATTATTCCCTCTAAAGCCTAAGTGTTTGTTCTCTTATCATCTTGCAGTATATCAAACTTGTGGAGTTTCTAATCCACCAAAAAATCATCAGACCATTGGAGGATCAATTAACTGCTTTCCTGGAAGGTGCTTATAAAATTAAAAATCACATCAGAATTTGAAATTAGCTTGTAATATGGACAGTGGTACGTCAATAGCTAGACTTTAGAGTCAGGCCACAAAACACAGGCCCTCCAAACAATACATCTGATTATTCTACAAATAGATTATAAGACTAGATGCAGTAGTGGCCTGATTAAGCAGAGTTCATGTTACATTTTTATCTGACAGAGAGTGGCATTGTATCAGGCAGTGGCAAATACTTGGCAGGTGTGCACAAGGTTTTCCATTGTTATCATTGTAGTATCCTTTCTGTGAGCCTCAGCCTGCAAAAAAGTCTCAGAAATATCTGGGTGCCAAAGACATGATTAAAATTGCTATTTTATTTCTATCTTTGCTTTTAAAATATTTTAAATTTTCCTACTACAAGATTTATTTATTACTCAATAATTATGCATAACATTGCAGCAGGCAATACAACTACCTCTTTTGTCCCATAAACAGAATAATACCATGATTTATTGCAGGGGTGTCAAACTGCCAGCCCATGGGCCGGACACATCACATGGAAGCTGCTCCCACCCCATTGCGGGCAATGGCAAAACCGGCCTGATATGTTGTGGGACCGGGGCAAGCACCAAGGCACGGTCCATTTCTTCATTCCTCACAAAGGGTGATACCTCCCCAGCATGCACCCGGGGGCAGGGCCACCACGGCAGAGGCCGGTCCCTTGCTGTTTCCAGATGGCCTTGTGGAGCTAAGACTGAATGCATTTCAGCATAGATGGCCACTACAAAATTGTACATTGGCTCCCAGCCGGCCTGGGCCAGGGCCAAGGCAGTGGGGGCCATTTCCTCACTGTTTCCAGGATGGCTTCATGGGCCACATGAAACCACTTCACGGATCGCATCCGGCCCCCGGGCCTTGTGTTTGACATTTATTATTTATTTTATTAATTTAATTTCTATGCCGCCCTATTCCGGAGAACTCAGGGCAGCTCACAACATGATAGAAATTACATTATATACATAAATATAAAAACCCTTAATTAAAAAAGAAACCAATCATTCCACAAACATACACTGGCTAGGGGCAAGGTGTTAGCTGCCCCAGGCCTGCCGGCAAAAGTGTGTTTTAAGCAATTTACGAAAGGTGGAGAGGGTGGGGGCGACACGGATCTCCGGGGGAAGTTGGTTCCAGAGGGCCGGGGCCGCAACAGAGAAGGCTCTTCCCCTAGGTCCCGCCAGGCGACACTGTCTGGCTGACGGGACCTGGAGAAGGCCCACTCTGTGGGCCCTAACCGGCCGCTGGGATTCATGAGGCAGCAGACGGTCCCATAAATAACCTGGTCCGATGCCATGTAGGGCTTTATAGGTCATAACCAACACTTTGAATTGGGTTCTAAGACCAATTGGCAGCCAATGCAGCTCGCGGAGTGATGCCGAAATGTGGGCATCTCTAGGCAAGCCCAACACTGCTCGCGCGGCTGCATTCTGCATTACCTGAAGTCTCCGAACATTTTTCAAAGGTAGCCCCATGTAGAGAGCATTGCAGTAGTCGAACCTCGAGGTGATAAGGGCATGAGTGACTGTGAGAAGAGACTCCCGGTCCAAATAGGGCCGCAACTGGTGCACCAGGCAAACCTGGGCAAATGTCCTCCTCGCCACAGCTGAAAGATGATGTTCCAGATTTAGCTGTGGATCGAGGAGGACGCCCAAGTTGCGGACCTTCTCCGAGGGGGTCAAAAGCTCCCCCCCAGGCTAATGGACGGATAGATTGAAATATCTTTGGGAGGCAGAACCCATAGCCACTCCGTCTTGTCGGGGTTGAGTTTGAGCCTGTTGGCACCCATCCAAACCCTAACAGCCTCCAGACATCGGCACATCACTTCCGCTGCTTCACTGAAATGACACGGGGTGACATGTCTGGTCTAGTCTAATGCAGAGAAGAACTTAAGATAGCATGATATTTGAGATGCTATCACAGAGAAGAGAGGGTTGACCTAGTCCAAAGCACTTGAAGGCAGAACAAAAAGTAACAGATGGCAGCTTATCAAATAGAGATCCAGCCTAGAATGAAGGAGAAATTTCCTGTCAGTAAGAACAATAAATTACTGGAGCAGGTTGGCTTACAGAGTTGTGGGTGCTTCATCACTGGAGGTTTTTAAGAAGATACTGGTCAATTTGTATGGAATAGTTTAGAGTCTCCTGCTTGGGCAAGGGATTGGACTAGAAGACCTCCAAGATCCCTTACAACTCTGTTATTCTGTATTCAGTGTTTGACCAAACCTGTTAAAAATCAGTAGCAAAGTTTTGTCATTTGAAGAAAGAAAATGAAAGAAAACTCATGCTGGAGCCAATTTTCAGGAACTTCAGAGTGAGGTTCCCTGCAGATGGTCTTTAGCACGAGGTCAAAAGCTTGGAAGATAAAACCCCTGACCAACCAGATTGGATCCTGCAGCAGTTTCCTGGGACATGTATATTCGCCTTCATTCATGAAAAAAAGTGTTACGTAAGCCTTGAAATACTATAGATTTGGTATTGTTTTAAAAAATGGAAAAGTAACCTCTCCCAAATCCAGGTGAAAAAAATTATAAATCATGACCTGAACCACAAGAGACAAGGCCCTGTTTCCTTTTCATCTTCCTCCTGTCACTCAAAGTGGAAAGCAGGTTAAAAGGGGGGAGGGGCAGCCCCAGCAGGAAACAGGACCAGAGAGAGAGAAAGTTCTTTGAACTTCCTGGTAAAGGTAAAAAGCATATAATCATTGCACTTAAGGGTCTTTGCTAATTTCACTGTAAATATATATTGTATTTAACAAAAGTTAAACAAAAGAAGTTATGTGATGAATTAGAAAATGATGGCTAAGAGCTAAGAAGCACTAGGCACCTTTGCTGAAGTTAATATAAGAATTGATTTCTCATTGCTGATATAAAATCCTGTTTCCTATGTTTCCTAATTTTCTATTGCTTTAATAATTCAAACCTAGAGAGTAACTGAATTTTGTTGATAGTGGTGTGATGTATGTATTCTTTGCGCATGGAGCAGCCATGTTTTCAAAAGCCCTGTAGCATCAACACTACAGTTTTCAATGAATAGTTTGGGAAAGAAATGAAAACTCCTGAATATGTGTTTTTCAAAGACGTATGAGAAATGAGTCAATAATGTAGAGTTAAATTTGTTATATATTATTTCCCCAAGACTTCTCCATTCTCCCCTTGCCAGGGAATAGTTTTGAAATATGTCCCTTAAGCTGTATTTTCTGGTTACAAACTTTAATGCATAGAATTAGCAGAGAGGAAATTCCACTGAATTTTCTGCAACTTCCTTCTGAGAGACACTTAAAGGACTGGACATATGGAAGGATAGAGAAAAATTGTCATACACTCTGCAGCATGAGAAAGGTAAAGGATAAGGTTAAAGGATAAACAATGGACACTGAGTAGAACTGAAATATAGTGTGTTATACTATGGGGGAAAAGAACTTAAAACAATCAGGTCAAACATTCAAGAAACAAAATTAGTTTCAGTAGATATAGTAAAGTGTCAGTGCCACCTGAATGTTGGCATGTATGATAATACAGACTGAATATTTTATGAACAACTGACAGGCGGAAAGTGATGTTCTAACTTCCTATGGAAGCTGGGGACTCAGAGGCGTCAAAACATATCTGATTGCAGCAATGAGTACAGGTATTCTCCCCTCTGTTATTACAAAATGCAAAGAAGATGCTAAGTCCCTTCTATGTCTCCCAAAAGCATTATGATGAGAAGCAAAAGGGAAGGCTTTGATAAAATTATTCCTTAGTGAGAACCAAGAGCTCTCAGTTACAAACAATGCCATTCTTCACACTATAGAAAGCATCAAGGCTGAAATGTACCTTGATCATGTTGGGCTTTGTTTGGTTCTGGCACAGAATATTGTGTGCCCATAATCACTATTGCAGACTGTGTAAAAGATGGTTAAATCAAGCCATCGCTTAGAATACCATGTGAATTCAACTACTGCCTTCTATTTCTGAATTTCCGTTTTATTCTGAAAACTTCAGAAGTACATTTGGACATTTAAGAATGTGTCTTGAGCAGCCACACAAAATAGCAGTGAAAAAAACATGGCCAGGTGAAGATTATCCTTTTTATCAAAAAGCATACTATATAGGTTATTTCTCATCTTCCTTTCAAATGCCACCTCTTACATGTTTACAATAAATTAAAAGAATCTAAAGGAAATAAATCAGGTCAATCATGAACCTGGCTGGCATGAGGGAGATGGTGGTCGTGTTTAGAGATCTACAGCATTTTGCATGGCTTGGGTACATGGAGTTCCAGAATCTGGGACTTTAACATATTTGACTCTGGATGGGGTGGCATTGTGCCAGAAAGATCAAGTCCGCAACTTGGGGGTTCTCCTGGACTCATGACTCCTGCTTGAGAAGCAGGTGGCAATTGTGATTAGGAGAGCCTTTGCACAACTTTATGTTGGGTGCCAGTTGTGGCCTTTCCTCAATCAGGATTTCCTGTGCATAGTCATTCAGTCCCTGGTATCTCATAATTGGACTATCATAATGCACTCTACATGGGGCTACCTTTGAAGAGCATTCAGAAACTACAGCTGGTGCAGAGTGCAGCAGCATGGGCAGTTTTGGGGATCCGAAGAATGGCATCTGTATCACCACTGCTCCACAAGCTCTGTTGGTTATCAGTCTGCTTCCGGTGCAATTCAAGGTGTTGGTGATCACCTTTAAAGCCCTTCGTGGCATGGGTCCAGGTTACTTGATTGTCGTGTTCCACTTGTGATAGCATGCTGCAGATCCTGTCAGTCGATTGTTCTGGCTGGCAGGGTCCAGGAGGAGATCCTTCTCTGCTGCTGCTCCTGCTCTCTGGAACATCTTGCCGCCCCCCACCCCCCGATGTGAGGTTGGCTCTAATCCTCTTATTTTCATAAGGACCTATAGATATGTCTCTGCCAATTTGCTTGGAGCCCCAGTGAGGGAACAACACAGTGAAGCTGGTTGATCAAGTAACAACAGATCCCATATCTCCCCTCTCCATCCCTGCCCTCCTGATACGTAGTTAGGTTTTAATGTTTGATTTTAATTATTTATGTTTTTATTGTATATGTATATACATATTTTAGGACTGTAAGCCACCCAGAGTTCTCCTATGTCAGATGGGCAGCCAATACATTTTATAAATAAATAAAAATAAATAAATAAATAATGCACTGAATTAATTTAAATGTTTCTTTTTCAGAATACATATATCAGCATCAGCATATCTACAGGGCAATAGAGTTCCTAATGGCTGGGAAATGCCAAGAGCCAATATCATAAATTCTGTCTGTATGAATAGGATTCTCTCCATAGGAAGGAAAGCTGGGTGCTCTGCTGGGTTTATACCATAGTTTGCACTGCTAGATCCACACAACCTCCAAATTGTGTAGACCTTTGGGGGGAAAAATGAAATTAAGTCATGTGGAATTTCTGTCCTAGTTTTAAACTTATTACTTCTAGAGCTCAAGGAAAAAAAAGGTAATCCAAAATCGTTTCACTGTATTTTATGTGGAACTGCTGTGTCAGATAGGCCATCTGTGACCTCTGTACAACAAGCTTGCACAAATGGAGGAAGATATAAAAGCACCAGGGGAAAATAACACACTAGAAAGTGTACCAGTGACAGCTGATAATGGACTGCAGCTGTGTTATGCAAAGCACCATTAGAAAATCAATATAAAGGCTAATTGAAGTTTATTACCTTCCATAGAAAATTTCAGAAGGAAGCCTTATTTTAAAAAATAGAAAATCTGGTTTTGCAGGTAGTGTGAGCTGAGACTTTAGTCATCAAATTAAACTTTGTTATTATAGGAACTAGAATATTTCTAATAAAAGAAAAACTTATGGCAATATAATTATATCAGTAAAAAAAGTTTGTAGTAATCCCTCTTATTCGTTAACTGATTAAATGGAATAGTTGTGTGTGTAATAGAGACACAGATTGTGTCAAGAACAGCTCTGCACCTTTTTCTTGCCTGACTTTAGTATAACAGCTGCCTGACTTGATTCTCTAAGGGCAGCTCTGGCAAACAGCAGAGCAGTGAGGCTGGTTTGCACATTATGGTCGCTTAAAAAGGCTGGGGGAGAGTTACTGAATCCAGCATTAAGGTCACTTAACAGCTTTGGGTACAGAAATATAAATTTTATTTGCCAAATAGGAAAATACTCTACTGACAGCTGGTGAATATTGTTTGAAGGGATAATTGCATGTGAGATTCATTTATTATCAATGGTGTAAAGGCTGAAGAACTACCACTTAAACAGTTCAAGATTGATTAAATGTTCCCAGTGTTATTATACAGTCACATTTCATGAACTATATCATAACCCCAAACCTAAATTATCTTCAGAATGCAGTTTAGTAGAAATCTCATCAATTGTTTTATTGCAGAAAAATTATTATGACTTTCTTAGAAAAAAGACAAGTCATTTCTAGGAAAAGACAATACTCATACGATTGGTAAAAACAGACAAGTTGACACAACTTTTCTTCTGTTTTTTTCTACTTTGCAGTAATGCATTAATTATCACTGAGAAGGAACTAAAGCCCTTGTCATGAGCCTGCCTCATTATGATCATCCTTTTATGCTTCTATGCAATGTCAGCACTTGTTCTTGCCTTGCACTGAGAACTGGAAACAAAATGGGAAAACAATGGGAAAACAAAACATAGAACCCCACTTTTTTCTTGTTTTTTCTTCTGATGTATTAATGTTTTATGTCAAAAGAACAAAAAATAAACCCTAACTATGGTCTCTGGTGGGGAAGGAAAATAGAAAAAAAGAGAAGAATTGAAAGGGTGGGATCCTAGAGGCGTGATATGGATTTTCTGAAAATGAGAAACCACCTTAGCCTGAAGTTCCAGAGGAATTACTGCAAAATCATTTCTTAAACTATTACCTAAGGTTTTGCAATAGGGTAAGAACTGAATCAGTTGCCTCCCAAGATTAATCAGCTTGGCTTTCCAAGATTTCAGAAACATCTGTGATATCATGGAAACACTCAAGCCTAGTACCATGTTTAGCTTCCTTCCTCTCTCTTGTATGAGGCTGGCTTATATCCATCTCCTCTGCCAATGCATTCAAATTTTATTTCTACAAATCCTATATAGATATATAGTAGTTATAAAAATAGTACTTATATAGGTATAACTAAGTAATAAAGAAAGCACTTAAGGCAAAAAAGTAATATTAGAAAATTAAAGCCAGAACTACATTCAGACAGTAACTGGTAATTCTGTGTGAACACAGTTTCTGTTGCATAATACATACACACAGACACACACACACACACACACAGACACACACACACCACAAACAAATGTTATGACCTCATATACCAAAGGCTAAGAAGAAACTCTGGCTAATATAATTTTATTCTCTTTCTTATTATTTCTTGTTAGAGAAGCTATATTTCAAAAGAGTATGTACCGTGTTTCCCCGATAGTAAGACACCCCCGATTGTAAGACGTATCGGGGTTTTCAGGGGGTCGGCTAATATAAGCCGTACCCCGAAAGTAAGACATATTACTCCTGCCCACTTCCGCCTCCTGCTTAAAATACTTAAATACTTAAAATACTTAAATACTTAAAATACTTAAAATACTTAATATACTTAAAATACTTAAAATAAAACTGACAATTGTTTTCCAATCAATATAAGCCGTACCCCGAAAGTAAGACATAGTGGGGCTTTTGGGGATAAAAAGAAAGTAAGACACTTCTTCCTTTCGAGGAAACACGGTAGCACTATTGTCAGACCATCATTTATTTTATGGCTTTTCTTTGTATGTTTGGGTCTGCCATTCTGTTGGGAGGAGGGAGAAGGATGCTCTGCTATTCTGCTGGGAGGGAGAGGCTGGTTAGAGGTGTAAATGGGAGAAGGAATGTGCCCTGGACCATCTGTCTTATTTACGTTCCGAGGGGAGGAGATCGAGAGGCCAAGAGGAAACCGAAACCCTGAGAATGGTGCCTGGGAACTGCACTTATCAATTTTGTTCCCATAACAACTTCACACCTGAGGATTGGATGAAATCAAACCGGACATTTGGCCATTGGGGTGGGATCTATAAGGGATACTTTAATGTAACATTTCATGTGGGAAAATACTAGATCTTGCTTTGCTTTCTTGCTATCACTACCTCTCAATAAAAGTTCATTTTGAGATAATGCCTGTCTCAAGAGTTCTTCTTTCTTGGGAGGACTAACTGAGGTAGGATCTTACAACTATTCACTGAAATGATCTCAGTCAACTTTTTAAAAAAAAAGTTGATGATCACTTGTCAAAGCAACAATAGTGCCAATTAAACAGCCAAAAAGTATGATAAAAATAAAACCCTTTTATTTGCACTTGGAGTAAAGTACACAGTAAGATTCTTTCATCCCAAAAGTCTTTTACACTAGTTAACTTTTTGTCATAGGTTTAGCTACTATACTTTATTTTGTCCAATATAAAAGAATATAATTCTTAACTTGAAAATAATTAAGTTGATACTGAACAGTAATCCATTTAGATATTTAATTGTAAGCTTTATATGATCAACATGACATGAAGCAACCCTTTGCCAAATACTATTTAATATTTAAATAAATGTATTATAGATATTAATAAGTGAAAGCAGTGGATCATAATAATCTTCATATATAATATTATTGAATAATCTTTAAAATATTTTTACAGTACTCTTTTTGTATTTCCGGTTCTACTTTATACAAATGCTATATGAGATAAATGTTCATACCAAGTTATTATAAAATAATAATAATAAACTTTATTACGGTCATAGACCAGCAATAGCCATAACTTTTTACACTATATTTAATAATAATAATAATAATAATAATAATAATAATAATAATAAAAATAAAAATAATAAAAATAAAAATAATAAAAATAAAAATAAAAATAATAAATAATAATAATAAAAAATAATAATAAAAATAATAATAAAAATAGTACAAACATTAATAGTAAATAATAACATCCCTGTTAAGAAAATACATGTTCTCAAAATGTTAGGGTCACTCCCTAATTTACATGAATGGATAGCCGATTAATATCTGAGTAAATATAATGTTCCAAACATAATTAGAGATATCTCCCAAAAATTGGCACAAGTTGATGACTATAAATCTGTAACCAATTTTTTTCTTGTAGACATTGCCGCAACACAGTATTTTGCCACTGCATGCGTGATAGAAGAGTTTGAGTCTTGGAGGAGAAAGCCTACATAAAAATTGTCTGCCCTCCCTGGCAATCTCTCTAATAAAGGGAGAATATACGCTGTCCTATAAACTTGGTATAACTCACAGTACAATAAAACATGTGAGATATCTTCAACTTCTCCTTTACCACATATACATACCTGTTCTGCTATTGGTGTTCTCTTATACCTGCCCTGTAGGAGTACTGAGGGAAGAATGTTAAATCTGGCTCTGAAAAAAGCTATTATTTGTTTTGGGAAGGTCAGATTATTCAAATATCTTGCCGCTTCCCACACACCCTGTTTGATTCTATCCCTACTGTGGCTAGGCAACCTATTTAGTTCTTCTTGGAACTCCATGTCCTTTATTCTATTGGATATTACTTGCTTTGCTTGGTCAAAGCCTAGGGACATTAAGAACATTGAAGAGAGCACATAAGAGCCCAGTTTAAGATCTATCGCCTGCTTCCAGGGGGAAGGAAAGTTGTCAGTCAGCACTAACGGGGACAATCCCTCTGGAAAGAAATGCATTTTAAGCCAGTGAATGATCATCATCTTCCAGGCTCTTACCTGGATTTAGGGCATGCCTGTCTCAATTCTTAATTGGGCATTTGGGGTTCCTTTGGGTGCAGCTAAGATGGCTCGCAGGAATTTGGTTTGTATGGTTTCCAGCAAGTTTTTCTTTGCAAGGGTTCCTGTTTGTGCCCCATATAGAATTTGCGCCAATGTTTTGGCCTCAAAAATTTTTAAGGCAGCAGGTACTAATTGACCTCCGCCTATGTAAAAGTAATGTTTGATTGCATTTAAGGACCTATTGGCTGCTTGTAATGTGTGATCCAGGTGTGCCTTCCATGTCCCTTGCGAGTGGAAGACCACCCCAAGGTATCTAAATGTTCTAACTGTTCCAAACTATGTCCTTCTATTTTCCAGGAGTATTGGCTGGATCTCTTAGCAAAAACTAAAATTTTTGATTTATCAAAGTTAAGGACCAACTTGTTCTGTCTGCAGTAGCCAAGTGTTGCCCTAATGGCTCTCTTCAGTCCTATAGGAGTTTGCGAAATAATGACCGCATCGTCGGCATATAGAAGAATCAGGATTTCGCGATGTGCTAAGTTGGGCGGATGCAGATCGGGGTTCTGTAAGAGATCGATCAGGGGGTTGATATAGAAGTTAAAAAGGGCGGGAGACAGGATGCAACCCTGCTGGACCCCTTTTTGTACCCTTATTAAGCTGGTTAAAGTCCCTTGGGGATTACACCTCACTTTCAAGGTGGAATTCGCATACAATTTTTGTATAAAGAAAAGGAGGCGTTTATCAATAGTAGTGCCTTCTAATTTCTCCCATAGGGTGTTCCTAGATATTGAGTCAAAGGCCTGTTTAAAATCTAGGAAGGCCACAAACAGAGAGGATTTTTTTTATGTGTGTATTTTTGTACTAGATGGTGAAATACCAAGATATGATCCACTGTTGATCTTCCTTCTCTAAAACCGGCTTGTTCATCTTTAATTATCCCCCCCCCGAAATTAGCCAATCCTGAACTTTATAATTTAGATGTTTGGCATACATTTTATTAATAACACCCAGAAGACTAATGGGTCTATAATTTCCTGGGTCATTTCTACTACCTTTTTTATAGATTGGTATGATAATTGCTAATCCCCAATCTCTTGGCATATGATCTGTTCTATCTATAAAAGTAAACAGAGATGCTAAAATTGGGGCCCACCAACTGGAATTATTTTTTATTATTTCTGGCAGGACATTGTGAGCACCAGGTGCCTTATTATCCTTGAGGGCTCCAATCAATCGGGATATCTCACCTGGTGTAACAGGGGGCCAATAAGGGGTTTGGTCCAAATTAACTTGGCTCTCATTAGTTACATAGTCAGGGTCTGCATATAGCTCTCTAAAATATTCTTCCCAGGCATAAATCGGCACCTGATTATTTGGTGGTAGGAGGGATTTCCCCAATCCTCTGGTAATGTGCCAAAAAAGGGATGTATTTTTTGTCCTGACTGATGCAATTAGTCTATGCCAAGACTCCTTCAGAGCTTCCCTTTTCTTTTCTTTTAGAAGGGTCTTATATTGTGCCTTCAACTGCTTTAAGCAGTGAGTGTGATCCTCAGAAGGCGCATTTTTACTTTTTCTGTATTCCTTGTTATATATTTTTTTTAGTTGCACACAATCCCTATCAAACCATCTTTTATTCTTTAAAACCGGCTTTTTGGGGTGAACTAATATTCTATTAATGAGAACCGATTTCAAATTTAAAATTAAAGTTTCAAACCCCTCTAAGTATGATCCTTCAAACTTATTCCTTAATAGAGATGCATGTAATTCTATGGTTTCTGGGGCTAGCATCCATTCAGTAACTTCCTTTGCATTTTTCTCTGACCATTTAATTTTTATCTGGGTATTTTGGTTCTCTAACCTAGGTAGATAGGTTGAGCCAGCCCTTAGCAGTTTCTGGTGTAATGTAAAAGTAAGGATTAGTGGATCGTGATCGCTTTCCAGTCGCGAGTCTACCTCCATCTTCTGCAGGAACTTCAGGAGGCCGTATGATGTTATCCAATAATCAACTGTGGATGTTCTTCCTGCTCCCCAATAGGTATAATCTGCTGGGTAGTCATCTCATATGGAGCCATTAAGGATACAAAGGTCCAAGCGTACAGTCATCTGTCTTACACACAGACCTGCTCGATTTGCCTTTGTGTCTTTAAATTGTCTGACAAGCAGGGGTTCTCCTGGTACATTCTCATCATAATGGAGCTTAAATTGATTAAATAACGCTTGATCGTTTGGGCCCATCCTAGCATTTAAGTCCCCCCCCCAATACTTATTGCTGCTGTGGGATATTTATCCAAGCAGCCCAGGATAAAATCTTCTATATCCTCCCAGATCTTATTGATCAGATTATTTTTGTTGAATGGGGGAATATAGATATTGAAAGCAAGATCTCCAGCTGTTTAAATAAAAGTAGGGTAGTCACAACCCATGGCTGAAGAGGTGGCAATGGTATACATTTAAAATGCAAAGATATATTCACTAATGTCACAATGCCACCTTTTGCTCTCCCACCCACCTTACTTGGAACTGCTGGGATATAGTTACCCCAGTAACCATCTAGCTGTATTTCTGTAGGGGCCCAGGTTTCCTGTAAAAAGAGAATGTCGAATTGTGATATATAGTCCAAAAAATGTTGGTCTTTTGATGGCACAGACCAACCCACTATATTCCAGGTTATAATGGAGAGGGGGTCATCTTTTGCAGTTCATCAGGAGATTTGCTTTATACAAAGGAAAATTGTAGGGTTGTTGCAATGGCTTGAGGTTTGATCCTGCATGAAATTGGCCTTCTCTAAATGGAGGGGAGCCCCATCAAAATTCTGTGTAGACTCCTGGGAAATTTGATTGAGGTATGAAGATTAACACTGGCTAACAAGGCTTGCCATTCTGGAACCTCTTTACTAGGTGTAGAGCAGGGGGTTATTAGGTCATGCTCCATTCGGCTTTGCAATGATGGCACTGACAGGGGCCCACTCTCGAGAAATTGATATGTTGCAGAAGGTATCATCGGAAAGTCACATAAGGATGCTAGCATCTCCTTCTCTTTTGGGGCCTCTACTGGCCCCTGTGTATCTTGGCTTCTGCTTTCCATGCACTCATATTCTTGCAAACTGATGCCCCGTGGGGGGGAAGTAAGAGGCTCAATTATAGGGGAAACCAAATCAATAAGCAGTTCAGCTGTATCAATTGTGACCAATAAGGATTTCTTTAGATTTTCTAACTTGAATAGTATATTATCTTGTTCACTCCTTGGGAGAGCACCAAAGGCATTAATGTCTGTGCTATTAAGTACATCTCCCACTTTCTCCCTCTCCCTTTCTCTGGGTTGAGGATGTGGAAGAGACAGCAACCTTGGGAGCTCACCTGTTAACAATTAAGGGTTTAACTCTTTCCTCGTGGAAAACTCTGATGGGAGAGATTTGAAAGGAGGCTAAATAAGCCTTCATCTTAAATAGCATCAGTGGTATGGTGGGCTGTTTGAAGGAGAGAAATATCCACTTCCAGTTAGGGGGCTCAGGGAACCACTCCACAGTATGTAAATCAATCTGCCCCCAATGACAGTGCAGAAGCTGGCTTAGGGAATTTAGTATAGCATGCTTGGAGTTCCAGCGACCATGATTAATCCTGTTCATGTGGATTCTCAGCACCACCTGATGTGTTTCTAATGAACGATGTGGTTGATGTGATTGATGTAATTGTAAATGGGATGCTTTATTGTCTTCCCATGAAATTTCTCTATTGATGCTTCCTCCTCTTGTTGCCTTAGCTGGAGAAGGACTGTTTTTCCGAGTGGGCTGCCACCTTCTAGCAGGCTCTTTATCTGTCTCCCGGGATCTGTGCTCATTTTCCTCCCCTCTTTCTTCCTTCTCCTGATTACTCGATCTACCCATGTCTGCTGCAAAGACTTCAGTGGAAGTGCCTGTAGTCCAATACTGCGCCTGGATCAGAACAGCTATATCTTTTTTCAGTGTCTCTATATCATGTTGAATGGTTATTAGCTGTTCAAATATTGAAACTACAGTTTGTGCTGTGAGAAGACATTGCTTTGCCATAAACTCTGTTGTATTCTCCCACAGTAAGCACTCCCCACTTTGAGTTAGGTTGTTGTTGTCAGCCTTAGTCTCCATGCTGGCTGTATCTAGACTCGTTATTTGTGAAAATAGCTGGCTGTCATTTTGCTCCCCTCCCCCCAGATTGGAAAAGTCCAGTAACTGCTATTTAGTCAGATCTCTTTGCAGGTCCCGTTCTAGGCTCTCTAGCTTGTTGGAAACGGAGGGGGGGGAAATAGTTTTACTTGCAAGTCTCTTGCCAACAAAGTGCTCCTCAATTTTTGGTTGTTTTGCATTCTTCGCTGGTAGGAGAGATCCCGGGCTGGTGCCATGACGTTTCCTTCTTTTACCCATGACTCCGTCCTCTTCCGGTGGCTTCTGATTCCAATATATACTGGCCTCTCTGGTATATATACTTTATAAAAAGTCTTTGACTATTATAAAAAGGTCAAACCAGGTTTAAAAAGGGTTTAAAATAGGTTAAAAAGGGTTAAAAATAGGTTAAAATAGGATAAAAATGGGTAGGTTAAAAATGCAATGTTAAAAGAGATTAAAGGTTAAAAGTTAAAAATTAAAGGTTAAAATAAAAATACGAGAAAATAATAATAATAACATTTTTGCTTTTGGAGGAGCTCTTTACAGCCTTGGCTGCCTGTCCACCATCTTGGCTCCACCCCTCCAAGTTATTATAAAAGCAGTTTTTATTATACAAGAATATGATCTGAAGAGAAACCTAGAATATTATACAGGACTATTATTTACGACTTTCCAATAGAGATTTTCAATGACAAGCTGTTTGTCTAAAAATAATGGTTTGCTAGTTTGTGCCCTTAGATAACCAACAAGCACAGCACCCTTACTGTCCTTCGACAACATTTAAGATGTTTTTATTTTATTGCATTCAATTAATTAATCCCTACTTTACATTAATGTTCCATCCAAGAAATTTCAGTGTTCATAACTGAGCCATAAAAGGCATTTTACCTCATTGTACATTTAGTTTTTCTAGCTTGTTAATTAAAAAGTGATATAACTTCTACTCATTCCATTCATAGGAAATTAAAACCAAGAGCATTATGATCACAGTTATTAATGAAACCATTTCTGAAAATTACTTTTTTATGATGTACATGAAGAAGTGAATACCATATTTAGTAAATGGAATGTTGCCAGATTTTGATTATAATAATTAGAAATGCTGAAGAAAAATCATTTTGAAATCTAATGAAAAGCTTGACGGCAAAATCACTTTGATGTTTAATGTACAAAATAATGCTTCTGAAAGATGTCAACAACTGATTATTCCAAACTTTTGTTAATTCAAATTAGCAATTGGTAGTGAAAAACATAAGAAACCATAATGATTGATAATAAAAAGTTGTCTATATGATAAAATATATCATTGAATGAGTGGTAATTTCTTTTACAGGAACTTTGGTTCTGCTTTAATGGCAAATGTGTTTATAGCTGTGATATATTTTAGATACGAATGAAATCCTAAAAGTTAAACATCTGAAAACTAAAGCTTTATATTCTTTTCATGCCTGATGAAGCCATATATCTTTGCTTACAGATCATTTGATATTTTGTATTAGATTGTTTCTAATAATTTTTATTGTAGGGATGCTTTTACTGAATTTTTACTTATAGTATTTCATATTATATTTTATATTTCATCATATATGCTGCTTTAATAATAAGCTATTTGAAAACATGAAATGCAATAAAATGTATTACAATACAATATAATACAATAAAAATAAAAATAATAGTAGTATATAAAGCATTACTCGGTTATAAAAAGAACTGAAAAATTATCAGTAAAACTTTTACTAAAACTAAATGATGTGATTATCCAAGTAATAATTTACAACATATTTAGTCTAGAATATTTATTTATAATGAGAATACATTAAAAACAAACATTGCAGCAATAGTATGTTGGCTTGAAAAATAGTCTCTAAATTAGATATCTAAGTTTGCTTAAAATAAAATTGAAGTGTATGATGCATTGAACAAACTATTCCCAAAATAATAGATACTAGTATAAAATGATACATGTGGCACTAGCATGACTAAAGTTAGTAACATAGTCTATACTTTCTCCATGAAATGCGAGTAGATAAACAGGTACCACTTCCATGTGAAGGTAACAGTGCTCTGTGCACCAGGGCACATAGTCATGTTGGCCACATGACCATGAAAAGGGACTTCAGCTCAGCTAAGAAATGGAGATGAGCACCGCCCCCTAGAATCAGATACAACTGGATAGGTGAAACCTTTAGCTTTACCTTTTTCCATGTTATTATACAATGTTATGTGAAAGTCTTAGCCAAAGATACGGTGTGTGATTATAACTATGGCATCTGGAAAATTTTAAAAAAGAAAACAATGATTAAGGATAAAAGAGCTGAGATTAATTAGGAAAGAATTAATAGTTCCCAGGTTAGAAAGAGATATAAATATATTTCAGTTTCAAGCCACCTACCAACTTATCTATTAATAGCAGGAAGAAGCCTTGAACACTACAGCTGAACTATATGAATCTCTTACTTCTTTACATTGCTGTACATTTCAATGGAAAATAAACCTGTCAGATGACATTAATAGGTTAGTGGGATGAAGCAAAAGCGAAAAAGTGGTTGGGCTAGACAGAGATCCAAAAATGAATAAAAGGACAATCTCCTTACAAAAAGAATAGTTTTTAATTTATGGTTAAATATAAATATACTCACATGGGAAAACATAAATGGGCTCAGTGAAGTATTGAGGGTGATGCAAGGGTTCAAATAAGAGATAAGATAAGATAAGATAAGATAACCTTTATTGTCATTTTTTTTTACTGTGGGCACAACGGCACACATCAAAAAAATGAAATTTAGTTGCCCGCTCTCAAAGTGAAACAATGTGAGACAGACCATTATCTTATTCCATTATCTTTGGAATAAATTAAAAAAGTGAATGAAACTGAAGTGAAAGTAGAATACCTACATGAAAGCTGAGACAGGGAGGCATGCAGTCATATTTCAAAGGAACTAAAAGTATTATATGGATTTAACCTGGTTAACTTCTATCTTCTGGTGATAAAACTGTTAACAGTATGATTTTTGGAGCATTTTTAAAGGGTGCATTTGTATCCATTTCTATCCTTCAGTCTTTCAAATGGTGCAAATTATTTAAATGTGAAGACTGCATATATACCTTACAATTTAGAGAATATAGGAAATAAAAGGTCACAAGAACAGATGTTCAAAACTATGAACAGGATTAATTGTGCCTGGAAAGGTATGTTGTAGAAATTTAATGGGTACAATGAGCAAAATTTGGAATGTACAGAAGGCTTTTATGCTGGGGTGGGAATTTTCACACCTGGTGAACAATGCTGCTGATTGAAAAAAGTATAAACACAGGATAGAAAGTTCATTGTACATTACTACTTATAGAGAGTGTATATGAAGAAAGTGAATAGATATTATACAGGAATAAGGATCAGATCTATTCTCATATAAATAAGCCTTGGTTTTAACCATTGGGGGCCCAGACATAGAATTTTTCTGGAGAGAAAGGTCTTGAAAAATCTTCATTATATTTTCTCTCCTAGTTATAACCCTGGGCATCTTATGTCACTGATTTATTTTGCAAGAAGATTCATGCACTCTTCCCTACTTCTTCCACCTTAGTCCACATCGGTTGACTCCATCACATTCAAAGAAACAATTTATATCAACCTTTTTTCTTTGCACAAAACTATTTCAACCTAGATGTACAGTGTAGAATTTTGCTGTTCCTTCTATAAAGAACTCTATTGCTGAAAATTTGATCATATTCTTTGTTATGTGCATTAAATAGGTAATTAAAAATAAGTAAAACTATCATTCAAAATTTCTGCATTATTTCCTGTGACATTTATCATTTATTTTCAAAACATTCTGGTGAGAAACAAACAAAAAAGTTATCTTAGGAATAATAGAATAATAAAATTTATTTTCTATTGTTTGCTTCAGATTAGGACATTGAATTAGTCTAGACCCTTTCTAAAATAATGCAGATTGAATAGTTTCAGTAAGTCCTTGTAGCACCATGGCAAACAAACATTACATTACACATTCCCTGAAGATACAGATGGGCTATGAACATGCTTCTTGAAATGATCAATATTATGTGTGGCCATCAGGAAAAATAACTTGTCTTTGATAACTATTGACCAGCCTAAAGGAACTTTCTGACTTTAATGGACCAGAAGAATCTGCATTGTTTACAGACATAACTAGAAATTGATATAAAACTAATCACCATCTGAACAAATATCCCTTCCCAGTTAGATCAATATTACACTCAGTCTAATGAGTTTCCTTGTTATCTTGCTAGCCTCCAGCTCTGTGTGAAGTTCTTTTAACAAACAAACCGAAAAACATTCACAGATTCACAGACCTCTGATCAATAGTATTGACAGTATGTTTAGTTAAGGGTTAACTAATCAATGATCAGTTTTAACATGCTGATCAGCTTTATCAGCAAAAAAGTAACATAGTTTACTTTTGTAATTAACATGAATTGTCTTTGTGGTACTCATCAAATTTCAGACATTTGAATGGGGGAAAAAGTTCTACATTGCTTAAAAGGAATTCAGCATTTAGCTTTTTAAGAAAGACTATATTACCATAACTTAAGTCATCTTCAAAGATAAAAAAAAATGTATTATGACCTTGACATGACCTGTACTCTCAAGGCACAATTATCCAGAACATGCTAAACAATAAAATAATCATCTCAGCTGGGCATGCACATCATACTAGACTAAAACATGGATGGCTAGTTTATTATTCAGTGAATCATGTGGACACACATACAAAGTGCACAGTTGGCTATATTACTTCCCCTTCCTGGGGAAAACTGAATAGGATACCTCCCATACTAGCTAAACTATTATTCATATTTTATGGAAAATGTGGTTAGTTTTATTTCAGAGTTCATTCAATTCCAATCTTTCTTTTAGTTGTTTCTCTTATTCTGAAGTCTGCGTGGGATTCTGATTAATTTTATTCATTTTAACAATCATCTTTTAGCATGGTGCACTTTGCAAGCCAAACTCATCTGGTTAGTTGATTGTTCAGTGTATCATATGAACCCAGAAATTTGGGGTTGGTAAAGAAACATCTGCAGGATCCAATGCTTTTCTAAAAATAACTACATCAACTCCTTTTGTATGCAGCTAGTCCTTGACTTATGATGGCAATTGGGACCAGAATTTCTATAGCTAAGTGGCACAATTATAAAGCATGACTGCAGCATCTAACAATGGCCATCTCTACAATTCTGATTGTTGTCACTAACTAAATCCTATGGTCATTAGGAGAAACAACTTCCTGCCAGCTTCCCAAACTGAAGACAGTATGGAAGTCAGCAAGAAGTTGCAAGTCCAAGCAGTTCATAAACAGACTGTCTGGCAGATAAGTCACTATTGCTGGGTACTGTAGAAAGAGATGGAGACACAGCACAATAAGGTTTGGGGAGGGTGTACAGGGGTGCCTAAGGGTGAGGGAATCATGCTTCTCTATTGACTTTCTGGAGAAGCTAGCAGGGAAGCTTTCAAATATCAATCACATGATCATGAGGCATTGCAACCAGTTGTAAGTGAGAGATGGTTTTCAAGCAGTAAGGTCGCAATCACATGACCATAAGGGTGCTGGTATGGCTGGAACTCTGAGGACCAGTCATAACCACCATTCTCCAGCACCATCATCATTTTGAACAGTCCCTGAACTGATATTTATTTCTTAACCTCCATGGACACCACTGTTTGAACAAACAGTTAGTTAATCACAACAAGCCCTCACAATCGTTATCATGCAGAAATATGCAAACACACATATACACAAACCTCATAAAAGAAAACATCAAGCATGGACAAGTTAAAATTTCAATTGGTAAAGAAATATATCCAAGGACTATGACAAGATAAAACTGAAAGGTGGAAATGCCATCAGTTATCTTTATCTGACCATAGCTGTGATATGATACATTGATGGACTTATTAACTGGATATGTTAATATTAACTTATTATTCAGAATTAACAATCTGGAGGGTTTGGATCAAAAACAAGAAAACTGACGACCATTTACTCTGCATTACATTCCCATAGTGATATTGATAGATTATACCTGTGAAGGTATAATTTGGAGACAATAATTTTATTCTTCTGATGGCTGGTGGTAAAGTAGCTGAAATGGGACTTCCAGTTTGCTGCACAGCCACCATGGACGCCTGGGAGACGAGCTTTATCTCCTCTGTCCAGTTTCGCATCACTGGGGGACCCTGAAAAGGGTTGAAAGTCACCCCATAGAGGCGACCAGCAAGGAGGGGCTCTCACTGGATCACAGGAGAGCAGTAGCTCTCCCACTGGAGCTGGTGATCCCTCCAAACCAGCAGACGAAAGACCAGCCATAGAAATATGGCTCATCATTAGGCTGCAGACAGCCGAAGTCACACTTACCATCTGGCAGCATGGAAAGGACTGGGTAAGATCTACCTCTCTTAAATCCTAATTGCTTTCTGTACCTTCATAAGCTGCTAAAGTACTTCCCCCCCCCTGTGGAGAGGGAAGGGAGATTTCAATCCTCCCTCCAGACGCAGCGGCAATTGACTACCTAGGGGAGTTTTAAGACATTGAAAAAATAACTGGATCCTAATTGGGAATCTATTTCTTAGAATTTGTGGATTAAAAGATTCTTTATTTTTTATTTCCTATTTTTCTTCAATAATTATTCCCTATTTTTATGGAAGATCAGGGTTTTTTCTTTTAAAATAAAAGAAAAAACTGAGAAGATTAAAATAGCTTTGGAGAGACATCTTGTGGCTAAACGTGATACTGCAATCTGTTATTGTGTAAAAGAGACTTCACTGACAGCCCAGAAAGTAGATAAGACACTTGCAACCTTGAAAAGCCCAGCTGTGTTTTTTATTGAGTGGAATTCTTAAATGTAAAGTCTTTTAATTTAAATATACTATTATAGATGAAGATCAGAAATCAGAAGATCTTATGGAAGAAGAGCAGGACCAAACTCTTTGTCTGTTAAAAGAGAATCTTCAAACATTAATCACTGCTGGTGATGAAATAAAAACACTACAGGAAAAAACAAGAAGACAGCTTGGACATGCAAAAGTAAATTATGACTATAACTAAAGAATCATCTACACAGATACAACAGAAAAAGTGGAACAATTAACCATCATGACAGAAGACTCAACTGCTGAACAAATACAGACAATGGAAAATACAGAAAAGAAATTGACAAAAGGGAAAGAGGTAAGGACTTCCTATTTAAAGCAGAAGGAGCCTGAGGATTTAAAAGGAAAACAGATGAAAGAGAAGATAAACAATTCAGGAAAAGGAAAGACAAGGAAAAGACTGCTGGCTCTGTTAGCTCTCTTTAAAAAATGGCAACTGGATGGTTATTTCAATATCAAATAATAGATATAACAACCCAAGGAGATCTGCTCGATGACCCCAAAGCAAGGACATGGAAGATGATTTGTCAAAGAAAGAAAGCTAGAATAAGACTGAAAAAGAAGAGACTTCCGGCTCTGGTTCGCGGCGTTGCTAGTCAATCAGGGAGACTTCTCTCCTCGCCGATTAGCTTTCCCTTCGTCAGTGGACCCTTATTCGGGTCCAAAGTCACCCTGGAGGGTGCAACTTCTGTCGAGCGGCGGCTCCTCCAGCTGTCTGGACGAAACTCCGAGGGCCGACGGAGAAGAAGATCGGCCAGTAAAATGGCCAATCACCCTGCCACTTCAGACCGTAAGTCAGACAACATCTAAGTTGTGAATGCCCCCACGGTGAGCCTGGGTGAGAACTTTGCAACTCTCTTTTCTACTTTTTGTTTATTTTAATACCTGTAAGAGCCTTTGGAATTATTTCCCTGGCTTGTAAAGGCGGCTTCTGCTTTTTTGGGGGGAAAGAAGGCATTTTGTAAATATTGAAATAGACTATATTTTACTTTTACATATATCTTTTTTGGATGCAAAAAAGGAAAAAAGTCAGAAAAGGTGTTTTTTTTCTTTTTCTTTTCTCTTGACAAGAACTGTATTATTTTTCTTCCTATATATTACACTTTAAAGGACAAAAAAAGGAACTGATTGTTTCCTTAACCCATTGAGGACATCTAGTGGCAAATGTTTGATACTGCAAGTTGAGACTATTTTCTTAAAGAGGGAACTCTGAACTTCAAAATACTTTTGGAAAGATAAGCTGTGCAGCTGTGGAAGCTGTGGAGGTGGATGTTGTTTACTTTAAATATAGCCTTCACAAAAGAGATTTTCTTTTAAGCATTATTATCTAAAATGGAGACTCAGCCACAATTGAATTATGCACTTATATTGGAAAAGATTTATGAGGCCACTGCTGATATATGTGCCACAATTAAAAACTGTACTTCAAAATTAAGATTAGAGAGTCTACTATATCTGTTCAAACTGATGTTCAAGCTACATCTGACTATGGTATAAATCAAAATATACCAAAAGAGAAATCAATAGAGACAGAAGAGGAACTTATTTCGCTTGAGAACCTTTTCTTCTGCAACTTAGAGAATCAGAAGAAACAAAAACTAAGATTTCTTACTATAAAGCAACGACACTGCAAGGAGAAGAGAAAAAGGTTTCTACTGCAGAGGGAAAGATTTATACTTCCTCAAAGAATGCCATAAGCAACAAAAATGGATTTACTGGCTGAAAGGGAAGCGTTGCTATGGAAACCTCTTTGCTTTAGAAAAAACCTAGAATTAGACTGAAAAAGAAACTTAGAATTGTTTAATGGATTAAAAGGCAATGCTGGTTTTATGGATTGTTTTAAGGATAATGATTCAGGCTTAGTAATATGGAAACTGCAATTATATATATATGTATGTTTAAGTTAGTCTAATGATTTTTTATTGTTTTATGGAAACTTGTTTGATATGGAAACATGAAAGTTTAAACTTGGAGTGAAGTTTAATCAAATTTAAAATTGTTTAATGGATTAAAAGGCAATGTTGGTTTCATAGAGTGTTCCAAGGATAATGATTTAGGCTTAGAAATATGAAAACTGCAATTATATATGTGTGTGTTTAATCCAGTTTGATGATTTTTTATTGTTTTATGGAAACTTGTTTGATATGGAAATATGAAAGTTAAACTTGGAGCGAAGCTTAATTAATTAAGAGATTTTTGTGAATCTTTGTTTACCCAACCACCACGGTGTGTCTTAAGTACTTTTTGTTAAAATTATAAAACCAATAAAATCTTTTGGGGAAAAAAGACTGAAAAAGAATGCGATTTTGATTTATAGATGAGATTTAAAATAGAATATACTTAAATAGATAAGATGGGTATTATGAGAACTTAGAATATACTTAAGCAGACAAGATGTGTACTTTGAACATAAGATATTGTTATGAGTTGAGATAAAGAAAACTTTGATCAAGTAAAACTCAGAAATATAAAACACTAACAATTAAATTTGAATATTGATTTGTGCATAAAGGTCTTGTAAAGGTTATTAAGACACATAAAAGCTAAAACTTCATTGATGAAAGCAATAAATATGTCTGTATGTTTTAAAATAGAATATACTTAAATGGATAAGACATGTATTTTGAATATAAGATGCTGTTATGAGTTAAGACAAAGAAAATTTTGGTTATGTAAAACTTAGAAGTTAAATTATTAATAGATTAATTGGAATATTGACTTGTGCATAAAGATTGTGTAAAGATGATTAAGATATATATAGGTTAAAACCTTATTGATGAAAATAATAAAAATATCTTTGTGTAGCAGTAAGGAGAAAAAAATTATTAGTTCTAAATATGAGACAGTAGATATAAAGAGAAGGAGAGAGGAAGTATTAAATGTGGAAATAAAAGAAATTTTGGTTATTAAATTTAAGATTTTAAGGTACTTGCGAATTATTAGAAAATAAGAATACTATTATTGCATTATTAACTTGTTGATGATGGTGAGAACTTATATAAATAAGATGTGTATCCTGAATATTAAACTTTGGGAGGAATGGTGATAAAGGAATTGGGGTTATTTAAAGTGTGGAAATGATAATTATTAAACGTTAAATTTAAATATTAATGGAAAATTAAAATTGAGAAAAAATGATTAGGTCATTGATTGTCTAAACACTGAAAGTTAAAACAACTAAGATATATATTAATTAAAAATTATTGATAAATGTTAGAAAGTTACTGTCTATTAGATTGACAGAACAAGAATTGTATTAGTTAAAATATGAGACAATAGATATTAAGGGAGAAAGAGAGGGAATGGGGATTGTAACAATCTGAGATCTGTACTAATGATATTGTAATTTCTATCATGTTGTGAGCCGCCCTGAGTTCTCCGGAATAGGGCAGCATAGAAATTAAATAAATAATAATAATAATAATAATAATCTATATTTAATAGAATTATTGTACCCACCGGCCACGTTGCTTTCAATTGTTTAAATATAATATTAGAAAATCAATAAAAATTTTACAAAAAAAATAACAAAGTAGCTGAAATGGTCTTTAATCACATTTGTTGAAGTTGAGTTATTGGTTTTATTAAATCTCAGTATAAGCTGGTAAACCTGAGTAGAATTTATTTGGGACA
Source organism: Bothrops alternatus (assembly GCA_034064705.1). Classification (NCBI taxonomy): domain Eukaryota; kingdom Metazoa; phylum Chordata; class Lepidosauria; order Squamata; family Viperidae; genus Bothrops; species Bothrops alternatus. The sequence goes on from JARGCV010000085.1 coordinate 7,251,022, forward strand.
AGTTGGAAAATTGCTAAAACAATTGTCACAACCAGGATAGTGAAGAAAAAATAGTCACCTTAGTGTTGGGCACAAGTGTAAGAAGCAAGTTAATGGTGCAGATGGAAAATGTGAATCTCTGAGCTTTCTGTCCTTCTTCTATTCCACAATATTGGGAACACCAAGTGTTTCTGCATGGAATCAGAATAGAATGTTCTAGGGCAGTGGTTCTCAACCTTTTTTAGGTTGAGACCCCACTTGCGCCGCCCATGCGTGCTGTGCCCCCGACCTGGGTGCGCGCGCGCGCGCGCGCCCCCCCGGAAAAAAATGGTGGACCGACACATGCCGATCTGCGCATGCGCGTGCGACGGCCGATCTGCGCGTGCGCGTGCAACGGCCGATCTGCGCATGCGTGTGTGACAGGCCCGAACCACGCATGCGCGCGAAGCGCCGAACTGCACATGCGCAGAACCGGCGGGCCCACCGGCTCCAGACCAGGCCGGCCTCGCCTCCGGCAGGCACACGGAGGAGCAGTCCGGAGCAGGCAGGCGCAAAGCTGCCTCCTTCCCGCTCCGCCACGTCCCAGGCCCGGCCTCCAACTCGCCCTCCGGCAGCCGGCCAAGCGGTCGGGGCAGCCAGACCTCGAGGCGGGCCTGCACTTCACCGAGTCCAGCTCGGCTGTGGCGAGAGGCGCCCGGTGGCCGCCTCCGGCCCCCAAGTCCGCGCTACGGACTGGCGTCCAGGTCGCAGCACTCCTCCTGCCAGGCTCGTCTGGGACACCCGCGCCTTCCGCAGGGCCGGCAGCGGCCGCAGGTAGGTAGGTGGGCGGCAGGACTGGGGAGCCCGCCCGGGCCAGCTCGCTCTCAGCGTCTGGCCAGGCTCCCCGGCTCCCTCCCCGGCTCAGCCTCCCCCCACGCCCGGCTCCCTCGCCGGCTCGGCCTCCCCCCACGCCTGGCTCCTTCCCTGGCTCGGCCTCCCCCCACTCCCGGCTCCTTCCCCGGCTCGGCCTCCCCCCACGCCCGGCTCCTTCCCCGGCTCGGCCTCCCCCCATGCCCGGCTCCCTCCCCGGCTCGGCCTTCCCCCACGCCCGGCTCCTTCCCCGGCTCGGCCTCCCCCCACGCCCGGCTCCTTCCCCGGCTCGGTCTCCCCCCACGCCCGGCTCCTTCCCCGGCTCGGCCTCCCCCCACGCCCGGCAGGGACTCACCAGTTCATCTTGCCGATCCACTGGCTGGGCGCCTTACCGCCTGCTTCGGCCGCCGCCACCAACCGAGGGAGGGAGCTGGCCCGGGCGGGCTCCCCAGTCCTGCTGCCCGCCTACCTACCTGCGGCCGCTGCCGGCCCTGCGGAAGGCGCGGGAGTCCCGGACGAGCCTGGCAGAGGAAGCGCTGGGACCTGGACGCCAGTCCGTAGTGCGGACTTGGGGGCCGGAGGCGGCCGCCGGGCGCCTCTCGCCACAGCCGAGCCGGTCTTGGTGAAGTGCAGGCCCGCCTCGAGGTCCGGCTGCCGGAGGGTGAGTTGGAGGCCGGGCCTGGGACGTGGCGGAGCGGAGCGGGAAGGAGGCAGCTTTGCGCCCGCCTTCTCCGGACCGCTCCTCCGTGTGCCTGCCGGAGTTTTGCGCTGCGCATGCGTGTGTGGATCGGGTCGCCGTGCGCGCCGCACATGCGCAGTTCGGCCCGTCGCGTGCACGCGACAGGCCGAACTGCGCATGCACCGGCCAAAAAAAAAAATTAAAAAAATTAAAAAAATTAAAAAAATTAAAAAAATTAAAAAAAATTAAAAAAAATAAAAACAAAATGGTGGCCCGCGGTGTCTTGCGACCCCCGCGAAATGGTCTCGCGACCCCAAATGTGGTCGCGACCCCAAGGTTGAGAACCGCTGTTCTAGGGGACTGAGGGACAAAGACCTTCAGTGTTCTTTGTTCCCTGACCAAGTTACACAGAGTAATAACATATCAGATTACAAGCAAGCAACAGTGGCTGAAATCTAATAAAAGACTCTTGGATATTATGCAGTTTTTTGTTGAAAGGTTTTTTTAAAAAGTTTGATGAGGTGGTAATGGCTGTGGAAAATATGCAGAGGCATGTAGTTTTGCATAAAGATTCACAAAAAGACTCTGATCAGAAAGTTGCAGACCAAAGAGATATCCCCACAACTGGATAATTAATTTTGAAATTCAAGACAGCATATCCTTACTATTTAATACTAGGAGTCTGATGGAATGGGGAAGAGACAAATTCTATTTTCCTACAAAGACTGAGGGAGATTGAAGAATGGATTTATTACACCTAACTGGAAACTACTTCTATTTAGACTTTATTGGAAAGATGGCCCCACTGTGGAGACTGAATCTATTATATTTAATTAGACAGTAATTGATAAGAGAAACAAACATGGATATTTGATCCAGAATGAATCATTGTTATCTTTTGGGATAAGATAGGATGCGGTGGCAAATGGATTACATTACAATAACAATTTGTTAACAGAGAGTTTTGAAATCTTAATCTTGTTGTTGTTGTTGTTGTTATTCCTGTTAACTTATTTTATCATTAATATAGTATAAAGAAGACAGGTCAATAATCTGCAAATAGATTTACTAGTTTAAAAATTGGGGGAGGGGCTGTCCCGCAAGGGATGGGAACCAATATTGTAGTAATGTATTAATCAATATTCAATTAGGGGGGATAAAATTTGTTTATGTACTGGGTTTTTTCTAATTTTTTTAATGCACTTGATTGTTTTGTGTTTTCTTTTGATTTTTGTCTTTTATTTTTTTTAGAGTTTTGTATTTTAATTTTTTTCGAGTAAAACAAAAAATGGAATAAAAAAATGCAACCACACTAGATTTTCCTTCAAGCTCCATCAAAAAGAAAACAGATAAGTCTTTAAAATTGTACTTCTTTTCTATTTAAAAAAATCTGATTATTTGGCTGTTGTTGTTCCTAGTTATTATGACTTATAGCATAGTTATTAGCATTTTATGTCCTGTTTCCTAGTAATTTTGTTGTGGAAAATCAGAAGAATGTCACCTCTGAGACTTTAGAAGCCAAAATATTTGACCTGAGCAGGTGATAGTGTCTGCTCTGGCTGTATTTTTCTTCTACTTTTCCCAGAAAATCCTATGAATAATAAATAGTTCTTTGCAGCAGGAGGTCTTTGAAGGTGCTTTACATGTCAAGGAACATATCAGCCCAGCAGAGCTTGCTCTGGAAAGCTAATAAATCAAAGAGGATAAATGCTGTAAAAATGTAACTCCAGAAAACATGTAAACAAAGAAGAAATCACTATTTTTCTTTTGTTTTATTATGTACCCTATGCCAGAAAAAGGCAAATGTTTTCATCACAATATTTGTGTGCTTTAAAAGTCCATAACTGGGATTATTTTATAATGAGAATTCATCATTACTGAAAATAGCATGATCTAAGACATTTTGGATCAGGGAATGAAGACTAAACTCTTTCATTTATTCACAAAAGTAAACATTTACCTGAAGTAGAAATTGCTCGAAATATTTTCATGATATCTTGAAAAGCCCAAATCACCTCATTAGAGCTAGAAATTGTTTGCGAGCTCTTGTCATTGGTGCAGATATTTATAAAATTCAGAAAATTATCTTTCAGGCAACAGACCATCACGGTCGAATTTTTGCCAAAAGCAGTTGTAAGATTTCAAAGTGAAGTATTTTCACTTTCACTTATGGAGAGTAGAGGGGTTTTTTATTATTATTTTCTGCCAGATATCAACAGTAGAAAATAAAATGCATTATTGTTTCAAATCCCAATGCCCAAACTTTCTAAAGCATTCAAAATCTTTCCAAAGCATTCAAAATATTTAGAAACAAAGAATCATTACTCATTCAGAATAATGAGCCAAAAGATGCTGTTGGCCTAGTCTGTTCCATGTGCCCCATAATTGGATTTCTTTTCTCCTGATCACTTTAGGATGAAAGAAACCAACATTTCTACAGATTCATCTGGCTCTAAAATCATAATCAATACA